>JANCMC010048705.1:1425848-1590375 GCA_024363005.1 Charaxes varanes | reverse complement strand
TGATCCAACAACAGAGATACGTAAATCTTCAAAGTTAATTGTTTCTTTACAAATTGATCCAACAACAGAGATACGTAAATCTTCAAAGTTAATTGTTTCTTTACAAATTGATCCAACAACAGAGATACGTAGATCTTCAGCAAGGTCACGTATATGGATTAAGTTGAGTTCCATTTTATGACCGCATAAAGCTAATAGAACTACAAGAGCTAGCCAAGTCATACTTAACTAGGAATTTGTCGGGTTAAGTAATGCGACTTGGCGTGCCTCCAACCCTAGATGTGCGGAGTGATCGTAAAATTGCATATGCAAATAAGAAATATCATTCAGGTTGAATGTGAATTGGAGTTACCCCACTGGGAGATAAATTATATTATTATATTTATTATTTAAAACACCTTTCAATTTGGTGTTATAACACGTCCCCAATATTTCTCGGCGGCTCTTTCCTCTAGATAAGCGTGTTTGCGCGGCGGTTCCGGGATGTCGCGGTGGTTATCTAATGAGAACTGATAACGACGCGACCCTTCCAGTTTTTCTTATATCGGGTGATGTTTGGGTGCCATTTTGAGGATATAACATATATACATTATTTAATGTCACTGGACTATATTAAAACAGGGAAACTTTTGGAACTAAATGAATAATAATACCATGCCGTAACATAAAAAATAATAATTTGTAGTATACACATACCACAAATACACACACAACACATATACAGGCACTACAAATTCATGCATTGACATATACACAAACATGTTTTAGTTTAACTTTAAACTTTCATTGTAGTTTTTTCTAATCTGTTGGTCTAATCTTTTACATGTATTGTGTACACCACCTAGATCTATTTGTTCATGTAAGGAAGAGCAAAGACTCCTAGCAAAAGTAACATAAATTACTTAAAAGAAGTTCTCTAGCCGTAGTATGTGCGCTTAGATCTATGTAAGTTACAGAAAGAAATTATTTTTATTATTTTATTATTTATTATACATCGATCGACAAAGGATAATAGATTATAGTTTATTTATAAAGACAAGAAAAAACTTATTCGTCCCATGGCACGTGATATTGGATCGTTAATTATTTCAGGAATTTCGGGTTTATTTGCGAACGGCATTAAAGCATTTGTCAGAATAAAATAAGTATGTTCTGTCAGAAAATACACAAGCAAGTCATTAGTTATTATAACAGAATCAAATGTAATCTAATTTTATTTAAATCCAATCACAAAGTCAAAATACACGGAGTGGGATCATTCCAGCACTCCATTAAACGGACATCGCGAAAATTTAAAAAGAAAATTTACACAAATTACCGATCGCCGAGGAAACGTCCTTCTTGTGTAAAAACTTTTTTTTAATTCAACCTTAATTGCGAGACCGGACGATGTATTCAATAAACACCCATTTTTCAATTTAATTTACAGCTGTTGCCCGTTTGTTTTTCATCAGATTGCATCGAGAGAACTAAAATTTACTTTCAGTACTTTATTTACTTAGCCATTTACTTTATTAATGACTAGCTTTTAGTACCGACTACATCCACGTCGAATTCAATTATTTTGTGTAACAATTTTCAGGCAACCACATTTATTTGCGTATATGAAACTTTCATTGTTTTGAAATGAAATGAAATGCATTTATTTGTAATGGTTTTCAACTTACATTGTTAGCGGTAAAAGACATCATTTTATTGAGAGTACTAAGTATTAAAGAAGCGTAAAGTTTGTGTGTGTTATCCGAGAGTAGAGTAGTTTAATTAGAGGTAGCGCCATGCTTGTGGCCGAATTGGGCCGGCGCGTCCGGGTACCAGTACCCTATTCTCACATGAGATCGGCGTGAAGTGGCGGCAATGCTGTCACGTCAAGTGATGGTGTTGTTGTCGCGTTTCGTTCGGTACAGGTATTAAGTTGTCTACCGTAGGAACAGACGTCCGTGTGTCATATATTCCTATGTATGTATGTATGTATTCCTCAATCTCAGTGCAATCACACTCGCAAGAATAGTCACGATCAGTGTATAAATGCTAAAACTTTTTATAAATATTTTTTTTATTACATATATAATAATTCCGATATTTGTCGCTTAAAGAATCCGGAAATACTTAACCGATTTTGGTGAAGTTTTCTATACTGTAACTGTGTGTTTGGTCCCGATGTTAAGATAAGACTGGATTTTTTATATATAAAAGAAAGGGCAAACAAACAACTGCAACACCAGAAGACTCACCAATGCGTTACCGGCCTTTTAAGAAATGACTTTGCTCTTTTCTTGAAGTCGTATCCGTCTGGAAACATCAAAGTTGTTAACTGATCCGACACATAAATTATACGAGGCAAGAACTTCCTACATTTTTGATCATAATATTATTTATACAGGAGCCATACATAGCTCAGTGTTTGTACATTTTTGACCTTTAAGTCTACAAAGTTCTACAAAACTTTGTGAAGTTACACAAAATCCCCGGCCACACTATGTGATTATTGAAATGTTCATTCAAATGAAGCTATCTCTGGCTCAGGCATTATGGTAATTTAAATTATTTGGCAGGGCAACAGGTTTGGTGTACTTGGTTTGCTAGATTAAATAGTTATTGACATCCTAACTTTATAAGATCTTTAAGTCTGAAAGTTTTACTACGAAGTTCAACAAGGCTGCTTCAAAATTATTAAGGTCTGATAAAGTTATAAACTATAATACTTCTTTTTAATTACTTCCGTTTAACGGGAATTCATTTAGTGGCTCCATAAAAACATTATACAATTTGTTACAAATATATGTAATAATTCTCTGTTCACATTTTGTAGAACACCGATAAAAATAAGTGCATACATTATAGACTAAAGCGGTACTAGTTTATGCATTCCAACTTCCGACAATGTTAAAGCTTGCACAGTAGTTTCTTAAAGATAAACGGAATAAATGTTTGATTTTGCGCAGATTCAAAACTTTCCTCTACAACAGACGTTGAACATTTATCAAGCGAACTTAACGAAACTTGCTTGAGCGAATTTAAAATAATAACGAACTAAAGCATTCTCCGCTCGATGTATTTCAGTGGGTTTCCGTGAGCTCACTTCTTACGAATGATAACTAAAGTCAAAGTCAAAACAATAAAAACAAAGTCAAAGTAATCTAATCATCATATCATTATTGAGAGACGAATTTCTTAGCATTCCATGGATTCACCGTGCGGGTGCCGGGTCCATCGCGTTGCAGAGGAAGGATTTATTACTTGGACTTGCTTGAATAACTAACGAATTGTCCATATTGGATATATTCATCACAGTCATATTTGAATTTAAAGACTTTTCGAATGAAAAAGGGCTTAAATAATAATATGACAAGTAATCCTATTCAACTAATTTTGTTAACGCGAAAGTTTGTACACATGGATGTATGTAAGTGTAGCTGCCGGTATATAACCAGATGACAATGATGTCGAGTGGAAAAGGTTACACCAAAGCAAACTAGATGGCGCTGTACGGATGACGATGACCGCAGTACAAAGGTGTGGGTTTTAAGAGCGCGCTCTTTATAGTGATTACTAACTCTCACCTTCACTGCCAGTGTTCCCTCCCCTGCCTTGCCAAATATGGTATAATCCTATTAGTGCGTCTTTAGATGTCCTTTCTAGTAATGAAGCTATGATAGTTCTTGACAAGACAAGGTCTTTTAGTAGGTTGCATAGGGATTTTGCTGGTATACCCCTTGCTCCTACCTCCAGCGCGTATAAGCTGGTTTTATAACCGTTTTTGGTGAGCTCATTGGTTAGGTCAAAGTACTTGTTCGTTTTCATCGGTTGGACTCCCATGGAACTGTAAGCTCTACAAGTACTCTACTAATCGCTGTAGTGTATATATTTGCCAATATTATATTTGTTAAGAAAAATATTCATCTTTATATAAAAAAACTGTGATATGCACGATAGGCAAACTAGAGGCGGGGACAAACTTGTGACTCCATCCAGCGTTTGGGTAGGGTGCAAAAATAATACGCGAGTATACCTCTCTTTAACAAATTTCAAGATGGAATATTAAATCTATCTATTAATAAATTGAAGTGATATGTTAAAAACAAAGTTATTCGTAAGGCATATTATACAATGGAAGAATATATTAAAGATAAAACTACTTGGAGATGAGGCGCCCCAGTTTTGTACTTTACTGTTAAACATGTTAATATATTAGCAGCATTTTTGATGAGTATCCCGCTTCATAAGACCGCAGCATTTCGGGGAAGTTTTAAGTACGCAGCATCGAAATGCTGGAACAATTTGCCACCACCTTTGCTGTACCTAAAATCCATCAATACATTCCGGATTAAATATAAAACTTATTTATTCAACATCCAAAAAGAAAATGGACAACAATTGGAAATCTATTTAAAATTATACTCACCGTTACATTCCGCTTTTTCTAAGGTGCCATCTAATCTAACTTTCTCTATATATATATTCTTGCAGATTCGATCCTATTCCAACTAAAAAAATAAATAACTAGCTACAAAATAACGTTGAAAATAACGTTCTCACGATAATTTAACCCAAAAGAAATTAATTAAACAACGCGGTTTGAAAAATGTCACAAACACAAACTAATTATTTCGTCAGCGACTAGTGACGATTTATCACAAAATGATCTTTAAGAATGATCTATTTAGAATGATTCCTTATGAATGATCGCGATTCTAAAGATGCGCCGACTTTTATGCTATAACTTGCTCATGCGCAGTTGACATATCCGGTACTGCGCAGGCGCGACCGGAAGCTACTGTAACAATATATTATCAATTAACTTAATTCACATACATAGCTGAGTAGTTCTTCTTATTCTAAACGATTTTTTTTTCTTCATTTAATTTTGTTGTTACTATATTTACTTTCATTAATACTCTTACTGCCGCTCGGATAATATACTGGGGCTACTGAAAATCAGTGTCGGAGTGAACGCTTGTCACTCTGACGTATAACTAAATAGCTGCCGTTTTGCGTCGTTGCACTGCATGCACAGATTTTTTTTTTTTTTGTTTTTTCTCTTTTTATATAAGTTGTTATAGTTTTTATTTTATTGTTTGCTTGTTTTTGTGACTGTCTTCAAATGTTTAGTGTATATTGTATATATATCGCTACGTTAAATAGCTCTTGCTGCGACCGACTGATAGCTGGGTGACCCAATTTTAGATTAACGTTGGTCTTTAAACATACCACCTCCTCCGGGATTTGGGATGCACGTAAAGCAGTAGGACCCGATTAATGTCGCCGATTGATATTAGTCGTCAGATTGTGGGGGTTCCGGGGATGACGTCAGACGGCAGTCGGTCATCTTAACTCGCCCCACCTACCCCACTACATCCTCTGTGACCCAGGCGGACCTCGTTACAAGATTGGGATGACGCTAGGAAGAAAAAGAATAAAGGTCAGCGCTCACTTGTAGACGTGGAAGGTGCGCTCCTTCTTGACGGTGCGATCGCGTCGGTCGGGGCGCGGCGGCTGCGCGGCGAGGCAAAGCACGGCAGTCACCTTGCCGTTGCGCGGAGTTGCCGAGATGTAGAAGCCCTCCTCCTCAGAGCTCGCATCGGACAGCTTCTCCAAAGCCTCCGACCACTCCATGCCGCGCTGTAAGGTGCAGACAAGTCAGTTAGGTCGATTTCCCGTAACGCCAGTGTCCTCTAAAGACCTGTTTCCGTAATAATAACTCACAACGTTGCGGTTTGCGGCATCGCACACATAAGGGGGCAGTTCTCCTATCCTAATAAATTTTTCTTCCGAGCAGTTAGATACGATACGGTTCTGGAGGACTCAATTATGATTCTGATAAAAAATACCCGACTTTACACACAACAGGCCATTAACAGATTCCCTTCTATCTTATCAACACACAGACTTATCAAGAAGATAATATGTCCACATAGAATTATTCGGCCAGATGAATAAATGGCTATTATAGGTTGGCACAATCCCTGCAGCCCTCAAAAGTGCAATCCTCTCGGAATTTGTTACCTCGCCCTACATCTCTGTGGAACCAGCTCCTGCGTATTCAAACCGATACGATTGAGAGGAAAATAACATATTCATTACTCAAAGGCTGGCAACACATCTGTAAGCCTTCTGGTGTTGCAATTGTCCATGGTCATGGATAGTCGAGTTGAACCGCCTGCCCTTTGCATGCGTTATATACAAACAAGTACTGGCATTCTGGGAGGTCGAACAGAAGTGAAAACCAAAGGGCGGAGGTGACGGTATTGGAACGTCAAAGTCAAACATTGGATGACTTTAAAAAAACCATACCTCGGAGTGTATAGTTTAATACCTACTTCCGAGAGGATAGGCTAAACGCTACCTCAGAGTAAGTAGGTTAAATCCTTACCTCGGAGTGCACTGTGTGCAGCTCGACGGGCGCCTGGCCGGTGGCGTGCCGGCGCAGGAACCGCACGCAGCGCACGCGCCGCACGCTCTCGCCCGCGCTGCCCAGGTCCAATATACCCAGGTCGAACCGCCCACTTCGCTTTGCTGAGGAACACACGTCACCATTATTAAAGCATAGTTTATTGAAGTAGAAATTCTTTACGCACGCTTGACTTGGTGGAGTAAGCTCGCGAATGCGTGACGCAAACGGAGATTTCTGAATTTCACTTCGTTCTTGAACAATTTTATGAATTATTTTGTATAATGCATTAAATATTCTACTTTTGAACTTAATACAATTGGTAAATTCATTTTAAATTTCAATTATACACAGGCGGCTGTTACCTATAACACAGGCATTAAGTTGTCTACCTTAGGAACAGACGTCCGTGTGTCATATAGTCCTATTTATTTATTTATTATTTATTTATTTCAGCCTGGGTGCGTCCACTGCTAAACGTAGGCCTTCTCAATCATCAATTTCCGCCCGTTTACCCTTTGTTAATAAGATAAACTGAATTAATAATAAAATTACTAACGGACCCTTCATACCGATTTGCATTCAGTTGCACGATCCGGTATTGATGTCATCTATTGGAAGTATTCCGAAGATGCTACTAACTTTGCCTCTTTTAGTATTTTTGTAAATATGCTTATGGATTTTCCTTTCTTTCTTTTCTCTTACACCTTCCCAGAAATAATGCGAGTAAAACTAAACAAACGGGAGTCAAATAGGCCCAGTCGCTTTTTTTCGTTAAAGCGAGAAACCTAATTATCGGTAAATACCGGTAAATAAAACCGGTAATTACCGATACCAGTATCACCTACAACTGTTCCAATTTTTTTCAAACCATCTACAAGCCCCGTGAAACAACACAAAATTTCATCCTAGTCGTTCTAGAGATATAGGAGTAGTAGTGTGAAAAAGGCTTGTACAGTCTTTACAATCATAATATATTTACTTGTATACAATGAGACGACTTTTTTAATAAAATTCAAAAATGTATCTCATTGTATACATAACTATATATATGTGAAAAGAAATAAAACAAAAAAATAGACAACCTGAGATGCGAACTAGTGCCTCTAAGTAGTAATCCCTGGGGTATTGAGAGCAATGGCTTTCGTATGTAAGTTTACGGGTATCGCATACGGAGCCCTTCTATAAAAGCGTGTCTGGGACACTTTATTATATACTAGATGTGCCCGCGATTTCGTCCGCGAAAAATTAGGCAAAAAAAATAGATTGAATTTTAGCTTTATGATATAAAGCCTTCATAGATAAATGGGTTTTCTTATACTGCAAGAATTTTTAAAATCGGACCTGTAGCTTCTGAAATTAGCGCGTTCAAGCAAGCAAACAAACAAATGCTTCAGCTTTATAAATCTGTATAGATAAAGATATATTGCATTTCAGTCGTATTAATAAAAAAAAAATTGACATGTAAAATGGGTTACCAGGCGTTGGCTTGCGCAGTCATGGCTGTGGCCATGTCGCGGGTAGAGGACGTGTGCCGCTGGTGTTCCTCCACCTTGGACCAGGTACTGGAGAGCGGCGACAAGCTGTACCAGGACAGCTATCTGCACTTCAAACCACCTGGAAAGATATTGAATATCGAGCAAGTAAGTTAAGATACCTTTCGTTTGCGCTTGTTGAAGGCATATTAGAAATTTCATATCATTTGGTTCAGTACAAACGTTTGAACTACGTCATAAGTCATCTTTGTCGATCGCGCGGCCCTTATGGAGTTGTAATAATAAAAAGATGCTTGGTTGATAGGGCACATAAAAATCCGAAAGACGAAAATGACAATGGCCATTTATTTTGTAGTTGTCAACCATATATTATACATATGTATATATCATGGCCTGTACTTTGAATTCGATTTGTTCTCTGTCACTAGGTTGTAGTTGCTATGGCACCCACGTGCAGGCACTTCAGTGTAAATCAGAGAACATCCAATCAACTATAATGACGTCAAACTGCATATTTTTATTTGTTAATACTTTCTGAACTTCAGGGTGCTCTAAGGTACTTGTACTTAGTTCAAACATGAGTTTGAGTTGGTTTAACATAATTGATAAACTCACTTCTTTATTTAGAAATAAAGTGAAATTAAGAAATTGTTCTGTAAAAGAAAAAATAAGATAATATTAGGTTCTGTAAGTAGAGGACTATAGGGGTCACTAATTGCGGAGAATTCATTGAAGTACAGTTACATAGTCTAATAATATTAAGATGGAGAATAGTATTGAAAGTTAATCTCTTAATACCTTTGAGTGTTTGAGTTTTTCTTTAAATATAGAAAAAACTAGATCAAGAGTTATTATTGCTATTATTGCACAAAAGATAGGTGAGGGTGGCGAAGACATAGAGATGGATATGCCCAGCTGTAGACTGTCGAGGAATAATAATTCATATATTTGTACCTACCAGGTATAATATCTTTGTTGGAACTGACATCGAACTCTTTGACGTTTGATCTTGGCTTTTCGTGAGGATAGCATGTGATGTACGTTATCTGCAATCAATTATCAATAAATATCTCAGTACAATTTTATAAAGAAATAGCTCAACGGTATGAGGGGTGGACTGAAATCCGAACGGTACCCGATTAAAAGCCCGACGCGCTGGGTTATTGTCACATACACTCATAAAACGAGCTATTAACAATAAAAATAATCATTTCCCAATTCCCACCTTAAGTCATATAACTCATGAATGTAAACCAGGAATAAAGTTGGGCCCAAAACGTTTCTTTGTGGAACACCAAAGGATATATTCATGAACTATTACTCTTTGTTTTCGGTTTGAGGGATAGTCCTGAAATATTTCCTAAATGTTCAGCATTTTCCTAAACATACGGATAGCAACGGTGACGAACGCTTTTTTTAAGTCTAAAAAGACGCACAACATTTTTTGTTTCCTTTTCAAGTTGTACAAAAAATATTGATCTTATATTAGAAATAGTGTCTTCGGGTTCATTGGTCCTACTGAAAACCAAAGTAGTTATATACTGCATATTACATGACAAAACTACTACCAACGACATATTATATTCATAGAGAATTGTCACTAAGTGACACTGCATAATGAGCGTAAGGTACGAGACTAGTGACCTGGTTATTATGACATGGATATTAAAACCTTCTTTAACCTCATGTCCAGCTGCTGATAAGAGGTCGACGACTCCATCGCTGAGGATTGCGTGACTCGGGGCTGGCATTGGACTGATAACCATAATTTGGTACCCCACGCATGATGTACATAGTACAAACGGCAACAGCCAAAGCGTAGACATTTGGAGCTGAAAAAAAAAGGATAGAATAAAATGATTTGTAGAATTTTTTCTTCATCTTACCTACCTTCAACTTTCGCAAACTTATTTTATCTTCCTTTATTTTTATAGCTTTAATAGAGGACCCGTCAAACTATATCGTGAACGAACGTTGAGTTACTTACTATTTTATTTTTAAGTTACATTCTAATAAGCAAAGAAAACGCTATAAAATTCGAACAAATGCATTCGCTTTTGAATCTGTGAAAAAAAAAACAAATAGGACAAAGAAGATCAACATCACAATACTTTTTGTAACCAGTGGCACTACCGACTAGTGTAGCTGTTCCCTTCACCGAATCTGATACCGAGAGATCTCATTTGAATCAGGTCAGGGACGTTACATTTTGATCGCCTCGAAATGTATCAATGTGCTTTTGCAATCAGACATCTAGAATCGTGCTCTGTAACTGCCGTATGCGATCACAGAACGATTTCTCGATACGAGTATAGGCGTACACCCGCCACAAGTTCAGAACCTACAGTTGGAAGCTTGGCTATTTTGGACAACCTGATACTGGCTTATTTTCAAATGTCTTTAATAAGACAGCATGTATTTAAAGCGATTTCAGTTGCAAGTAAGACATTTGTGAAACCAACATTGGGAATTCGAACATACTGCTACACTACTGCTGTAAGCGCCATGTTGTCGCTCGCGTTCATGATCTTATATAATTACGAGTTGACAGTCTAGAGTTTAGTTCATCAACTACTGGAACAACTACTGGTACTACAATAGTTTTTTGGCCTGCTTTCGGGTCTTAAATGGACAATTGCAGTCTTAGACAATCTGGTTGGTGAATAATAGAACATGAATAAGTCTGTGCTGACTCCGACGCTATGCCTAGAGTTTATTGGCATAACAAAGGACACAAAACGCAACGCAAAGTCCTTGTCGGGGTCGAAGTGCTTAACGCTACGCTAAGCACTTCAGCAACAGATGTCAAAAAGCAAAGTGGTCTCTAAAACGATATCAAATTTTAATTGGGAGACTATACTGCTATGTTTGTGACTCAACAGACCGGCTTAACTGTCGTACACGACAACACTACAGCCGACAGTTGCCGAAGAACCACTCCCACCGCAGAGTAACGATCCGTTTACCAGTGCAAATCGGCAATAGAGTGGTGGCTTAAAACTATTAGAACAGCAATACACGACACAGGTAAAGTATACCATGTGCTGTATAAAATCGTAGAATTAATATTACTCATTACAGCTAAGGGTGGAACGAGACCTGCACCAAAATTATAATTGGTGGTTAGGTAAAATATCTTTTAAGAGAGGCTGATGCTGAAGCATTGCCCAGGTCAATACGATCTGCAGTAGCTTCACTAAATTTTGTTAAAAAATTTCCTTTAGATCAAGTTCTTGCAACTGGAAATTGGAAAAGAATTCATAATTTCCAAAACTATTATCATAAAGTATTAATAGATTATTGTTTTTCACTTCATTCGAATAATTCAGTGCTATTGTCGAATTGCTTCGATCCAGTCCAACAGAGGATTAATTATGTTGTGAACTATGTGTTGTTACGACAAAATCTCATACGAGTTTGTTTACTTCACGTGTTTTATATGATATACTAAATTTAAATGTGTTTAACCATAACTAATACTTCTTACACATTATAGCGTCTATAGCTTCCTAGCGCCAGGTGATAACAAACAATCACTCAAGATGGATTCCGGATATTGATACGAAACAAATAATAGAGTTTTACCAAAAATTAAAACTTACCTATTATTTTTTCATCAATATCCGGAATCCAGGTAATGGCTACCTGGTACATCATGAGTTTAATAATGAAGAACAATCACACAGTGCTCGCGTAAGTGAAAAACCCATATAACTAGGAGGCGCCACTATCGAAGAGGTAACCGGAAACGCTGACTTTAGGTGGAAAGACGGGTGCTTGACTCAAGATGGATTCCGGATATTGATGAAAAAATAATAGGTAAGTTTAAATTTTTGGTAAAACTCTCTTTTAAATTATTATTATTATTACAGTATACGTACGAATATTAAAGGCATTTGTGTGATGGTGTTATCAATTTCAAAGTAGTGCGGCAAATAGCATACCAGTACTAAATACACAAACATAACATTCTAGAGATTCTCGATGTTAATCTCTCGCATGGAATCTCGGCATGGCTTGACCCATCAACCGATCAACGATCACATTTCCAAACGGTTGGTGTACAGTATAGTATATACTGTTTACATTCTTTGCTCATATGAGTTCATAATTATATCACACCCGACTATTTTTTTTCTTAGTCTCGGGTAAAGCGTTTTTCCCGGACCAAAAGTAGGGTACCCAATACTTATAGGAAATTAAAATTATATTTACTATCTTTAGATACTTGTTAAATGTGCAACATACACGAAGAACATACAGTATGTGTGTGTGTCGTGTAGTCGGCATAGTATATGAGGGGTGCCGTAAACTTACGATATTCGGTGGAAGCTTCAGTGGTGGAGGCGTAGTCCACTTCCTCCGTCGTGGACAGCGCTGCGCCGACAATCAACGCACGTTAGTACAGACAATACGACCAACTACACTTTGAAGCGAATCTAATTACAGTTATAGACGTGCTTTTAAATGAATCTCATTTGTTTGTAATATTTATATTAAGAAAAAAGACTGCAGAACAACTAAGAAGAAAATAAGACCATGGATTTGGATTGATCCAGGAACGTTACGATTTTCAATTCGATCTATTTCTGTTTAGCTTCAAAGACTTCAAATTGAAGAAATCTATTGCGGAATGTATTTCGTATATTTAAACTTTTCATACACACAAGACACGAGTAAAACCAAAGGTGTTGTTATTTTTAATTACTCCAATACGAAAATTTTAATACTGTTACTAAAGAAGTGTTTATTAATAGTTAAATTATTATTAGTATGATAAGCACTATAATAGAAACCGTACAAGTTGTAATGCTAAAGGAAAAATACGAAAAAATTAGATAGATACATAATATAGAACAAATACATTTGCAGAAAATGAATTTAATATATTTCATATTGTTAAACGAGATTCATTCAAATTGTAAATTAATCCCTGCGTGTTAAAAATTTAGATCAAAGTGCTGTGTTATTCTATGCAAAAGCAAAACATTTATTATTATTACAAAAATATCCAAAAAAATAGGTTAAAAATATACAGTCGGAACCTGCACCATTCTGGGTAATACGTAAAAGTTAGAAAGAGCTCATTATAGTTTCACGATTGCGGAGTATTGTACTTGCTTCGTCCCACTCGTCTAAAACCGGAGCCAGACATAGCTTCATTTCAATGATCATGTAATGTGGCCGGGGACTTTGTGTAGCTGGGCAAAGTTTTGTAGTACTTTGTAGTCTTCAAGGACAAAAATGTACAAACACTTTGAACTATGTCTGGCTCCGGCATAACTGTACCAATGGATAGGGCTAAGAGCCAATTTCACACCTGCTGAATTCATTTCATTGAATGTCCAAATGCTAATGAAACGGACAGAAAAGTTATTTGGGATTTTATTGCGACTACAAGCTTAATTTCATTTCAAACTAATTTGAAACTAAATTTCCACATTTCAAACTTTACTTTAAAAGCAGATTAGGTATATAAAAAGAGTGTGTACGAGGCAATGACCTGATCAATGACTCTCTTAACTGCCTAGAACTATCTTGTATCGCGGATCCTTCGTTTTGTTCAGTTAAGACATATTTTTAAGAAAATATTTAAAGAACACCACTACCAAATCGCTGGGTTATTTTCAACATATTAGTTATACTTGCCTGATAGGTCGAGGTTGAATGTTTGGGACTCAATAAAGGGTTCGTGTGTAATGTTGACATTTTTATAGACGAGTGCGCAGGCGATGGTGGCGCCGTCCGCACGTTCCCGGTCGACTGTCACGTTGTACGTAATCTCGTAAGTGTCATCCTCTTGTTTAACCACCGAATCATCGTTGTGGTCAAATTCCAGTACCTCTCTGTAATATACAAAAACAATATTTTATACACGATGAACATATCTTACTAATACTATAAACGAGAAAGTTTGTAAATATGGATGTATAGATATATGTTTGACGTTCTTTCACGAAAAATATTTTGTGAATTGTCCAAAATATTGTCAAGTAGGAGAAAATTTTGCTATCTGCGAACTATTCTGGTGTGCACTGCAAAAACCGTTAGAGTTAACGTATATAGTATATCAAGAACATATTTATCTTAAAAAATCTACAAAAAATCCCACGACAGCATATATCTTATATCTATCTTTCATGTTTAAACCATTAATGCCAAAATAGTGAACCATTATGGAACGGGAAATGGAAAGGAAACCCAACGCTCGGGCAGGACAGCGTCTGCTGAATTCGCTATTCATAAATATAAGTGGCTTATATTTTACGTGTCAACGTTCGCCCTCTATCTTCAAATTGTGAAATAGTATAACTGATCCGTCAGCGCAGTTGGCAGTGACCCTGCCTACCGCTACGGGGTTGTGGGTTCGATACCCGCGTCTTGTCTGGGTGAGTATGTATATAAGTATGTATGCATATAGTTTTAAAATATTTATGTATCAACCAGCTCCTAACTATTATACAGCTATTAAGTTACCTACCTTAGACACAGATGGCCGAGTGTTTATAGTCCTATGTTTTTATGTGTTATATGTACTGGGACTACTATATACTTGGGACTATTGCTATTAAAATGTTAGTTAGATGTGCGTACTCGTTGACAGTGATGATGAGGTCAGGATAGGGAGCCACGCGTGTCGCCTCGCACGTTATCAATACGTCCTTATCTTCGTCTTCATCCGGACCATCTTCTATCTCCGTTACGTTGAGTTCTATGTCACCCTTTGCTGACAAAACCAAAGTTTATAATAAAAATATTATTAGGAACAACGTCAGTCGCAGACCCACCGCGATGGGCACTTAATTAACTTGTAACGTCACACTTTTTTTTTAAAATATATATAACAAGGGGCAAACGAGCAGGCGGTACTCTTAAGTGACTACCGACGCCCATGGACAACTACAACACCAGCGGGAACGAAGATGCGTTGCCGGCCTTTGAGAAATGAGTATGCTCTTTTCTTGAAGGCCCCTAAGTCCTATCCGTTCGTAAATACAGACGCTGGTAATTGATTCCACAGAGGAATTGCGCGAGGTATGAAGTTTCTTGAAAATCGCACTTTCACGGTCTATTGAAACCGAAAGCCTGATATCCGATACTTTACTTACTAAAACAATGTATCAAAATCATATATTTTATAGACAGTTTATACGCCAATTCGCTTTTGGGCGAAAATCTGCCAAAAATTGACTAACTGTGCCCACCAACTTTTTAAACATGGATACGCGCCTAAAATACGTACCAAAAATAGGTAGATATCGAAATGGAGAAAAGGTTCTTTAGGGAGTGGCTACTGTTTATCCTGATCCCACCCAGAGCAAAAGCAGCAACCGCGTGTTAGAATTTAGATTCGCCGGCTCGAAGTACATTTGAGAATACAGTGAGATCCAATTATAGAGCCCCCTTACTTGCCCTGTTTATATCTTTTTTATATTAAATAAATTTAAAATAATCGCATATTAAGAGCCGCCTCTAATTGAGGCGCCCCCTGGGACTGGGTAACTGGAGCGGCCGCTCCATTTGCTCTGTGGTAGAGCCAACACTGTTTACCTGCTGTCTACAAAGCAAAGCGCTGAAAAAGCAATATATTGCAATGAAGAGGATTAAAAGAATAATCGTTAATTGACTGGCTGACTTACTGAAAACTATGAGGTCGTCATGTTGTCTTTTTTCATCTTCAATACCCGAAACTTCACACTCGTAAGTGCCGGAATCTTCGGGTAGCACATCTTGTAAGAAGATACCATCATTGTCTTTTATTTCTGAAACAGAGCGGTGTTGTTATTAATTAAATTTTAAAATATATAATTATGTAGCGACATTATATCGTGACGTCGATTCCACGTTTGGAAAATTGCTGAAATTAAAAAAATAATAGATTATTATTTGCTAGATGTTTTGAGGAGGTCGTGGCCTAATCAGTGGTCGGCATTCTGCAGACCAAAAACATTGCAAGCGTGGCGCTATCTCTAATTAAAATAAAATAAAACAAATTCAGATATTTTAAGATGCATTTTCTTCTTTGTGATGAATCAAATACTGTAATCCCCCACATAACACGATACTCTTATAGCGCATTAATAGAATTCAATTATATATGATATCATAATATGTATAATATTATATTCTATGCGCATTGGGAATCGTAGAAAGCGCGTTGTATGAGAATACTCCTACAACGCGTTTTCCTAAATATACCATGTTATATGGAGGTTTTTATTTATTCTATTTTTTTTAGTATACTCCACGGGCTGATGGCCCGTGCTATTCTTATTTTGTTATCTTCTTCATTTTATTTTATTTTATAGGGAAGACTTACAGTACTTAAGTTTACTTCTATATATGTACATAGATTGAATTCATTCTTTTAGTAGACAATGTATAATAATTCAAATGTACAATTTTGCTTCATTCTTTCTTTCTTTCTTATTATAAAAAATCTTTCAGCCACCGAACCAGCTCCTTATTGGGTCTTGGATACTGACTACGACACGTTCGCATTGGTCTACAGCTGCCGAAACATTGACAGCCAACGGCGAAGAGGTAAAGCCATACTTCATGCTATTATTTTTGTTTAATAACTCCTAGCAAAAGCTTTTGAGCTTAATTTAAAGGGTTAACGGAAATACTAAATATACCTTTTAATAGTAGGGGAGCCCGTGATGCTAAATATGTAGTCACTATAGAGCCGTCGGGATCCATTGGTTTACGTACATTAGGTGCAGAAACGAAAAAAAATGTCTATAACGCTTGGAGCGTGGTTTTATGGAGCTCTTGATGGAATTAGATAACATTTTAGAAAAATCTTTAGAAAAAATCGTTAGATTATATGGTTTCCATAATCCTTAAAGGATTTCATTTAAAATAAAAAAAGACAATTATTTTTTTTAACAAATTTCTGACTCCCATTTTCCTACGTCACGCTTAATTTACCAGATTACTGCTATGTAAATTTATCTTCATGTAATTCACTTATACTTATTTTAATCTGACGCGTACAAATTTTTTCTAAGTTTTTTATAATGGTCCAATACCATCCTATATTAAAAATTCATATTTGGTGGGGGTACATTATAGGATGCAAGGATTCTCCCTATATGGTTTTCTGACGCGCTCGAGTTTTGCGCAAAATCTCCTCTTCGGCTTCCTTAAAAAGCGAAGTGCCACCAATAACTCTTATTTTTGCCTGACATTTCAAATAAAATTGGCACCATTATTAGCATCAAAATCGCGTGTCAAATGATAATAGGATCTGAATCTCGAAATGGCTGTTGATTTTTTTTATGTCACAAGGGGCAAACGAGCAGGCAGCATCAGCTAAGTGCCTACTGATGCCCATGGACATCTGCATGACCAGGAGTGTATAGTGATGTGTTGCCGGCCCTTAATGACGGGTTTAGGCCCCCGGGAAGTCTCACAAGCCGAATGAAACGCGACAACAATACCACCACTTGACGTGACAGCATTGCCGCCACTTCACGCTGATCTTACGTGAGAAGGAGGTAATGTACTCGGATGCGCCGGACAAAATTCGGCTGCAGACCAACGCACGCGCTGCTGTCATCAGGTTCTTCTTCCCAACAACACTCTGCCTTGAACCGATAATCTGATTCGCTGTAAAGAGAACTGACAAATAATAGTATAACTAAAATTTGCCTACTACTGCAATAAGATAAGATACACCCGGAGAGTTTTTTGATAGTCCAAATGTTAAATTTTTTGGGCTTTACGTGCATTTGTTAGATGACGCAATTTTATTTTTTAGATGTCAAGGGGGGATCAGTCAAATGTTAAATTCAAGTTAGTGGGGTTGTAGCGCTTGCCCTACGGCCGCCATCTTGGAAAAACGGGTCAAATGGTTTTTAAGATTTATCCGACGAACAATAGGTCTCACAAAATAAAAAAGCGTAACAATATTTGTGGCAAATAAGATTATGTACAACTTTTGTCGAGTAACTTTTCATGGTAAAACCAAAAATAAAAAATTTATAAGCCAAAATTCACGAAAATTAAGAATGAATTATATTCTAATGAAAATAACTCATTCTTAATTTTCATGATTATTAAATTTCAATAATTTGAAGGATTTACTACGCTCGAAAACGATTATTGTTAATTTTCCATAACTATATATACATAAATATAAAAGATTTGCCTAGAATCATAAGTTGTTCAGCGCAAAAAAATATCATAGTCTCCACCTTTGTTTCGAAATTGTAAGATTTAGTGACGCTTTCCGCACTGTTGTCCGAGCCACATGGAGTTTTATGACGTGTTTTTAAGATAGACAAAAATTGATTCTCACCTGCGGTCATAAAAATGTTCTTCGGTAGATGTCCTCTGTCCGTCAGTGCCGTATCCACTCGATCTGGAACTACGGTCAGAGCAACTTGATGAAGCGTTAGAGGATCTACTGGACCGCTTTGAGTCCATTGCCGAGGAAGCACTTCTGCAGCAATAAACATTTATTCCATATTTATATGCAAAGTAAGGAAGGAAATTATATTTTTGTATTACACATCTAAGAAGAGGTCGCAGTTTACTCAGCGGCCGGCATTTGAGGCGCTCGCTAGGTTTATTAGCTCTCACCGCGGCCAAGCGGTAAATGGGTGGCCAATTCTAACACTAGTTTTCAGGTATCCAACCTCTTCCTTGTTTCGGAAGGCACCATGTAAAACCATGGGCCCCGATTAATGTCATTGAGTGATATTAGTCGTGGAGATTGTAGAGATTGTGTAGGTTGACGTCAGACGGCAGTCAGTCATCTTAACAGGCCCCACAACCACATTATCTGCAATCGAAGCAAACCCTAATACTAGACCGGGATAATGCGAGGAGGAACTATTACATAGAATATCTAAGAGGCAAATTGGACCCTCCTGTTTTCGTGTAAAAATAAAAATAACACATACCGACTCTTCTCGACTTCATCGGGCACTTGGAAAGCGACCCTACCGGTGTCGGTTTCACTGAAAGTCTTGTACGATCTTGCCTGGTCTCCAGAACAAACGGGCACGCCCTCGATTATGTCTGGAACTTCACTTTTTTCATACTTCTGGCACATGCGAAGTCTGCCTTGTAGTTTCCGGAACTTATTTGTTGTTGGATCTGAAGAAGTACGCCATTTTACTGCAAGTGTCGGAAATAATGGAAATAAAAAAGATCGGCGTGAAGTGGCGGCAATGCCGTCACGACAAGTGATGGTGTTTTTGTCGCGCTTAGTTCGGCTTGTAAGACTACCCGGAGGCCTAAACTCGTCAATTAAGGCTGGCAACGCATTTGATAGCCTCCTGGTAGTGTAGATGTCCATGGACGTCGGTAGGCACTTAGTTGCCTGCTGCCGGCTCGTTTGGCCCTTGCAACATTAAAAAAAACTTCCAAAGTTGGCCGCTTTCGCACAAAAGAATTTTCCTTGTAAGTTTTTAGAATGTCCTATCAATATTGAAAATTTCAAGTCTCTGCATATAATAGTTGGGATACTAGGCGGAGACACCCTTGCGGGCGGACAGAGTGACGGATGGAGTGAAACTACAAGGGTTCCTTGTAGGACTACGGAACCCTAATAAAATACAACTTTAGGACCTTTAAGAATAGAGCATATTTAATTCTCAAAGGCCATCAATGCTTCCTCGCATGGTGATTGAAGCCTAGACTCGCTAGGGTTACACGCCTCGAGGTAAAACTTTCTGCTCGGACTACTACTATTGTCTACTATCACGAGGTTACTACACTATAGCCTATCTAGCTAGCTACTATCATAAGTAGACCAGCTAACCGGAGCTCCATTCGCCTTCTACTTTTTGTGAGTCTACTACAGTACAGTTGCCCATGTGCGCTGGTAGTCAAACAGGTCAAATGTCTTAGTATTTGGCCGACAAGTATATAAACTTGTAGGAATAAAAAACTCAATGTGACAATACTGAATTATTACTTCGACTATCTCTTGGACTATAATTCCCTTTCTTTAATGTGTTTTGAAATATAAAGTGTCTATTAATATGAAATCTAAAATGTTATAGAGGTGTTTGAATAGCTCATAATATAATGAGTTAGTATTTAATGTTAATGAGAGAAGGTTAATAAGGGAAGGATCACGATCTCACTGTTAGGTAATCTAGGATATATCTAGGTAACCTATACTGTACTAATTTATAAAGCTGAAGAGTTTGTTTGTTTGTTTGCTTGAACGTGCTTATCTCAGGAAGTACTGGTCAGATTTAGAAAATTATTTCAGTTTTAGATAGCCCATTTATCGAAGAAGGCTATAATGCTTATATATCGCTCTATATTTTCAAATCTATAAGCCTAATTTGCATTAATTAATTAGTACGCTGAACAAATATAGTCATTAAAATTTGAGAATATTTTGTCTATTGCGTAAAGAAGAATGAATTATGATTTTAACCTATATACATACATATATGTACATACATACACACACACGTGCGTGTGTGTGCGTGCGTGCGTGTGTGCGAGAGTACGCGTGCGCGCGAAAGTTCACCCAACATGGATTCTTGAAAACCGCGAGGCGTACAAAGATGAAATTTGGCAAGGAGGTAGTTCATAGTTAGTAGACATCCGTTAAGAAAGGATTTTTCGACAGGGCCAGATTAAGGAGTTCTAAGGCCTGTCACAATTGTGCGCTGACGAAGTCGCGGGAAAAACTAGTATATTATATTTTCTTAAAATATGAAAGAAAGAAAGAAAGAAGAAAGAAAGAAAACACATTTATTCCAAAAGTGTTACAAACAGTACATACTAACAGAGGTAATCTTTAAATATTTTAGTATTAAAAATTGATTATAGAATAATTTGATTTTAATTAACTTAAATAATTTAAATAAAATATTGCGTTATCGAACAGATAAAAAGGAATATCCACCCCCTGGAGTCTAAGAAATACGATGTTTGCTTTCTATTGGAGCAAGAGTTGACTTCCCACATGATAATATTTGATAGTTTGTCGTTTATTCTTGCACCGTAGTGGAAGGCACAGAAAAGAAGTAGTTTTTGAAACGTGAGTCTTCCTTCGCACCATTTGGGTACCTTCTGTAGGGCGTACCTTAATCAGTAACTTACATTTGAATCGGTCTATAGATTAAGCAATTCTTACCACGGCCGGATTATATACAAGTGATCCATTTCTCAAATATCCACCATACTCCGTGTTTGGGATAGCACGCGAAACAATGAGTCCCGATTAATGTTACTGGCTGATATTAGACGTGAGATTGTAGGGGTGCCGAGGATGATGTCAGACGGCAGTCCCAGTCTAGTGTCTATGTAAGACCGGGATATCGCTAGGTAAAACAAAATTCAACCAAAATTTTTGTATTGTTAATCAACAACCGAATTGAAAAACATACGGCTTAAAAATGAATGCAACATCTTAACCAAATCAGTGGTAACTCCAGAGGATTTGAAATCCCTTACGAAATTTCTCTGTGAAATAATGTACATACATCTAAGCTAAAATATTCATTATCTTACAAAGATAAAGGTGTATATACATAGGACTATTTACTTTAACAGTTCAGCTGGATTCTGAAAGCACTATTACTAGATGAAGAGCCCGAGTGTTTGATCTAAGAGATCAAACAATCGGGCTAGTTAATTAAATGCTGATGGTATATATTTTTCCAAGAATACTTTGGGTATGATTAATGTTAACGTATTTAGTTTGAGCTTAGATAGTGTGTAATAATGTCCGAATTGGGCTTCGTGTCTTTTCGTAACGGGTCAGTTTTTGCAGGATCCGTTTTAAAGGCATCAGCATTCCAATGCACGAGTTCACACGTGCATTCGGTCCCAAGGCACGACATAAACCGAATACACGTTTAAACACGTGCATTGAAATACTGGTGCCATTAAACCGGAATCTGCAAAAAGCGCCTTGTGAACGTAGCCTTAGGTAGTATTGATTATAATTTGATTTGGACGAATTCTGTTTCTGCCTGTCTATGACAGTAGCTATGCTCCCCGGAGTTTTAGAAACGATAGAATTGAAGCCACCGCTACATAACGAGATTTTAATGATGTCGAGTGGAAAAAGGTTACACCAAAGCAAACTAGATGGCGCTGTACGGATGACGACAACCGCAGTACAAACACTGAAAAATCTTCATACAAACCAACTCACGCTAGCGAAGTTTCTACTTACGATTACTATATATAGACCTTCCGACGAACAACTGTCGACGAGGCGCGGCTGCCCCGGGCAACACCAACTAGCCCGGACACGAAGATCTTCTTTTCGGGTGGTTGAGCATATCGACCTACGCTCCCATCTTGGTGCGCCATTACACAGAATCTAGAAACCTAAAGATAGGCCAGCAACGGATATGCGAGCCAGTTATTGGTGCAATTTTATCGTATTTTAAATACAACTGAAACGATTAGTCAAAGAGTATTGTTAACAGATAGTCAGTAATTTTGTTTTAGTTTTAAATTGTGCATGTACAAAACTGTTGAAGCTGCCTGAAACAAACGAATACATTACAATAGTCCTTGTAACTCAAAAATAGTCGGCTTGAAGTAGAATAGAAGTAGAAATTAATCAGACGACATAAAACAATAGGCTGATACACAATATGTACACAATCTATATGAAAAAAAGTCAAGTTAGTTACACTATTTATAACTCAAGAACGTCTGAATCGATTTCACTGAAAATCGGTAGGGAGGTGGATTAGAACCAGGAGACGGATACAGGATAATAACAAAAATAATTTATCAGTCTGAACATCAGGAACGGGAATGGGAACGGAAGCGGGAATACCGTTTCCGTTCCCGTTCCCGTTCCCAGTTATATTATAGGATGTAGTAAATATTATGCAATCCAACGTTCAGCCAGGACAACGTCTGCCGGATCCGCTAGTATAATACAAAATGTACTTTAGTTTATTGTAAGTAATAAAATTGAAATTTCTCAAAAAAACTATATAATGAGTAAACATTATGGGGGCCTTTATGCTGTAAATTATAACTTTGGTAAATGGATTTCTGAAACAACTTCGCCTTGAGTTCATTTAGAGTGTATATTTTTATAGCCATTAAAACAATATTCATTAAACAAAGGCGGTATAAAAAAGTTTTCATATTTAACGTTATGGCTCCGAAGGAAAATTGCTGGGTTTTCGAATCAAAGCGAACCTATTTCGCCCTTAACAGCGGTCAGAAAGGTACACCTTATCTGCTTCCATCTTTATTGATACTGTTAACCTTCGTTATTTCGAAATAACCCCGATAAATGGTAGCATTCGGCGGGCTTGATTAAAGGTAGCTCATATTAAAACTATTTCATAACTTGTATGACGTTGTTTCTACAACTATACTAGGTTACTATGTATGTAGTTTGGTGTTCAATTTAATACGTTAATTGCTATTTTATAGTACTGTAATGTAATTTCTTCTTAATTGTGTTATCCCGGTCTAGTACCACGGTCCGCTTAGATTGCAGAGGATCTGGCTGTGCGTCGACTGAAGATAACCGACTGCCGTCTGAAGTCATCCACGGAATCCCCTCAATCTTACGACTGCTATCACTCCGTGAAAACTAATGTTAGAATTGGTCACCCATCTATCACCCGGCCGCGGTAAGGGCTACTTAACCTAGATATCGACTCAAATGCTGGCCACTAATTAAGCTACCACCTTTTTAAAAATACTTTAATCTATACTAATACATAAAGCTGAAGAGTTTTTTTGTTTGATTGCATGAAAGCGCTAATATCAAGAAATACTGAGCCGATTTGAAAAATTCTTTCAGTTGGATAGCCCATTTATAGAGGTAGGCTATATATCATCACGCTAAAATTGTTCACCTAATTTTACGCGGATCAAATCGCGGGTAACAAATAGTATTAAGCAATTCAGGTTAAAATTTAGTGTGTGTGTGGGTGTGTGTGTGTGTGTGTGTGTGTGTGTGTGTGTGTGTGTGTGTGTGTGCGTGTGTGTGTTCGTGTGCGTGTGCGTGTGCGTGTCGGCGTGCCGGTGCGCGTGCGAACCGCGTACCTTGCGGATTTCAGTCCATACTTTATACCGTTGAGCTATTGAGGCTCAAGATCAATCACTCCAAGACAAAAATAATGGTGATGGATAGAGCAAATATCCTTCCAGCCATCAATGCACTTTGTGTGTTTGAAAAATTTGACGAGTTTGTGTATCTTGGATCCATAATCACCAAAGACTGTGCTAAAGGATTCGCCATAGAGCCAATTTGGCCAAAAGTACTGTGATCAAACTCGAGAATCTAGAGAAACAGAAATATTCGACGTGTTACAAAAGTGCGCTTGGTTCGTACTCTGATCTTTTCTTTTATCTTATATGGTGCCGAGACATTAACTGCAAGGAGCAGAGATAACAACAAAATCGACGCCTTCGAGATGTCATGTTGGCAAAAGCTACGTGTACCTTGGAAGGCCAGGCGCACCAACGAGTCCATATTAGAGGAACGTAATATCACCACACGGCTTTCCACGATTTGCCGACAAAGAGCCTTCAGCTTCTTCGGACATATTATGTGGTCTTCAAAGCACTGTTAGGAGAAGATTTCATTATTCTTGGCAGAATTGATGGCTTGGTTTAACTCAGTGAATGGTTACCTTGAGGAATTCCGGTTCGAAGTGCTCGTTCTTATCCAAGTCCACCAGCTTGAGGTTGAGGTTTAAGCCGAGTGCACGCGCAGTCAGCATCACCGTCCTGCAGGGTGCCTATATATAATCAGTCTAAAATCTATCACCAAATTTTACGCGGACGAAATTGCTGGAAACAACTAGTACGATGTAAAACATACAATTCTTTAGAACCGCAAAAGCGAAACCACAGAAGTAGTCTTTATTAGACGTGTTAATAAGTCGGTTAAGTGAAAGTTTGACTTTCACGCTCATATCGTCCGTTGATGCTCCAACTGATTTGATCGATATTTGTTATAAAGACAAGAAAATAAGTAAACACTTATAAAGTTGTTATTTTTTTAACATTCCACAGTTTTAAGTGAAAAGTCAAAAATGCTTGGCTCCTCGCTGATTAAACTCAAAGACCGAGTTCGTAATACCGAAATCCGACTAGAGTCAAGGACTGCTAAAGTCGGGACCAGGTTGATCGAACTCAATCGGGGCCGGGCAGGACATATGGCTAGACGCAGTGATGGCAGGTGGTGTACTCAAGCTACTGAGTGGCTCAGAGTGGAGGTTTGGATTGGGTTGGAGAAATCCGGGTCGACTCTTTGCACAATAGGTTGACAACATCAGAAGAGTGACGGGACCTGGCTGGAGGCGGGTTGCGAGATATATGAGAGAATGGCAGAAGCAAAGGGACCCCTGAACCGAGCAGTGGGCGATTAAAGGCCTATAGATAGATAGAAGTGAAAACGGCTTTAAGCGCGTTGGGTTGGTCGACAACCAGTTAGATGTCCTAAGAATATATGGATGGACCAAGAAGGTGGGGATCTGATCAAGCTTCAAGCTAAGCTAGTCTGAAACTGCATTATGGGAAGTTGCGCCTTTTAGTTTCCAAAACCTTTTAGATTTAGCATGGTTTGCTGTGTCATCTCAGTTAGTTAGAATACCTTAATTATACCTTAGTTTCATTATACAAGAAAACACAGTAAAGCTTGTAGTCTACCAGAAGGTTCTAAAGAATATTTTGAATACTTTATGTAATACACTAGCTGTGCCCGCGTATTTGGTTCGCTAATTTTAAAGGGGGATTACTAAATTCCTTAGAAGCCGGCAAAGCACTACCAGCTGCAGGTGTCCATGGGCGACGCTGATCATCTGATTGCGGTTGAGCCGTTTGCTCGTTTGTTCGGTTAACCCGGTCATTTAACCCGAAATCTCGAAAACCGCGGAACGTACAAAGGTGAAATTTGGGAGGGAGATAGTTTATAGTTAGTAGACATCCGAATTTTACGAAAGGCCAGATTTAGGAGGCCTAAAGGCTGTCGCAAGTTTAATTTTATGCGGACGAAGTCGCCGGTAACAACTAGTCTAACATTTAACTCATGCATGTGTTCACATCTAAGACGTTTTTAAGGCTCAAACGCTGAGAAACTCTCGTTTTTCCACTCGTGTGTAACATTTCATTAAGAGGAAAACTCACGCCCAAGTGGGGAAAATGCATAACGTGATAAGTTTTGTTTATACACATTTAGCTTTTTATGTTACATTTTTACTGGACGTGATTCAATATTCATAATAATTTATGTTAACATTTTTTTTTTAATAAAAATGTCTAAAATATCCTGGGGACGAGAACAGGAACGTCGATTTATGTTATAGGATATTAGAGAGTAGTAAATAGTAAGTAACCCATCGTTCTGACAGGGCAACGTGTGCTGAGTCCGCTTATATAATATAAAGATCCGCTAATATAATAAAAAGTTACAGTTCCTTACTAAGCTGGTCACGCAGTTGGAACTAAATGTACAATCTTGTCACAAAACAAACACAACGCATAAAGTATAATTAACAATTAACACAAACACGTAACATAATGTCAGCCATAAAGTGTCCCGGGCGCTAGAGTTTGAATATTAATGCGTGACATTGTTAGATGTTACCGGTAAATTAATTATAGAGGCTTTTATGACAAAACAAAATTCATTATTGGATTGAAGTAACGTTTACTCCATACAAGATTCATTGAAAACACCACCTAATTGAAGAGGCAATAAAAAGAACTGAACCAGTCGAGATAAAATGAAAATTAAACCACACAAATCTATCCTTATTCATCTAGAAAAGAAACCAAAAAGCCCTTATTCTCCTGTTAAAGAACAGGTACTGGTAGCTCATAAAGGAAAATTTAGATATAAGATAAAACCAGTGATTATATCGTCGGTACCAGCATAAATATACACTTAGAAATCTTATATGTATGCCTTCTATATCAAATCTAAAGAAATCCAATGAACTGTATCTTTCGACATAACAGGTGTAAAGATCAAAAGATCATTTCTACAATATGAACATTTTAAATATTGCTACAAAATTATAAGATACTTAAACATTTTTGATTATATTATAGTAGTACACAGATTTTGTTTTTTTTTTAATAATATTAGAAATACTTTTTAGGTATGTCTAATATTCCCTTTTCCCCTCATACTAAGCTTAAATTAAAAGCTTGTGTTAGGAGTGGGTGCGACAATACCCCAACGGCGGCGGGGTTAGAACTGGGTACCTTGCGGAATTCAGTCCATACCTTATACCGTTGAGCTATTGAGGCTCTTTTTTTGAACTTTGTAGTATTCAAGACAAAAATGTACAAACACTTTGAGCTATGTCTGGCGTCGGCATTACGTATTCATCGTCGATGCTTCTATTATATACAGAAAAAAAGTTATGATACATATTGTGTACTTACGATTATATAAAGCAGTCAAACAAATATAACAGTAATGTACACTAAAAAGTTTTACCCTCAGATTATAGAACTAAAGGTATTTTAGTTCTATAATCTGAGGTATAACCAGAGAATGTTAGACTGACTGTTTCCATAAAGCTGACCTTTGGTCATCCAACCGTGTGCTCGCGTCCGTAAGCCCCCGAAGGCCTATAATCTTGGCAGTGCAACCTGTGATTTGACGTTATGACCACTGCACAAGAAATGTCAGGGGACAGTATCGTTGTAATTATAGGCCGTGCAATATGGGGGGCATAGTATACTCTATTATATTTTATATTACAAGGGGCAAAGGGGCAGGCGGTTCACTTGAGTGACTACCAACGCTCATAGGCATTTGCCCAACCAGAAAGGTTGCAGATGCTCTGCAGACCTTTAAAGAGGAGTTTAGGCCAACGGAAACTATCACAAACCAACCAAAACGCGACTACAATACCATCCCTTGATAGCATTGCCGCCACTTCATGCCGACCATATGTGACAGAGAGGAACTGGTATCCGGACGCGTCGAATCAGTTCGGCTACAGACCAAAAGGACTGCAAACATAGCTCTACCTCTAATTAATCTTTATCCATGGTATAACTAATTTTTTTAAAGACTACTTAGTTATTGGCGACACCTGAATATATGAGGATAGTTGACCATTCAGGAGTTATTGTATCCCGCCCATTTACTAAAAAAAAAATATTTCACAAAGTAAATATTATCAAATTCAGTACATTATGCCATAAATGTTACTTAATTTTCTAACATATATAGTAGCGACAACTTACAGTACCAATTCCCGATGGAGGAGTATAAAATTTGGCACAATTTTAATTTATATAGAAAAGGGTGTGCGAATGCTTTTTTTATATATAATATGCATTATTAATACATTAAATTATTAAAATAAAACTAGGCGCACTCCAATACAAAACGATTTGCACACATTTATATACAATTTACTATAATATTGTCAATGCGAAGTCGTGACAACAATTACAAAATAGAAATGTATTTTTTTTATGACATTAAATGTGATTAAATTCACAAATAAATGTCATTGTACTAAGTATTTAAATATTTCTCGCTGAATTTCGACCATCCTGCGGTCTATACTATCCGTATATTGGTTACAGCCTATATCTATACCGTTGCCATTTTCCTAAAAAAAAAAGAAATGGAAAAAATAATAACAAAGTAATGTCTACCAATTTGTTAGCCTTTATTAAGTATTCACATGTAGCGTGCGTCATTACGTTGTTACATTTTCCCGCCCAAAAACAAGATGGCGTCATGGGAGAGCGCACGCTAATCACAGAAGCATAAAGCACGACTCATAATCAAAATAACAGCTACATAGTCGTGCTGGAGACATTCTTGATGACAATATATGTCTTATTGGACTGAACTACATTTTGCGATGGTTGCGCATGCGTGATTGTAAACAAAAGCACATTTGTCGAGACCATATAAACCTTCTTCTTGAATCACTCTGTTCATTGACGAGAACCGAAATAAAATCCTTTGCGTGGTTTTAAAGATCTAAGCGTACAACGCTGGGAAGCGACTTCATTTTATACTATGAAATGATTTAGTTATAACTTTGAATTACGATATAAAGTCTCTTACATATCCTTCGGGATGTAGTTTGATGAGAAATCGTTTCCTTTTGAAGGATATTTTTCTTATTTTCGCCCAGCTGAAGGTGTTGATCTTCGTGATGTGCTGGAACACGACGATGCCCATGTGAGCGACCGCCAGGTTTAGCGGGACACCTTCGTGGTCTTTCGCCGCGTGCATTTTTATACCTACGATGAAAATATTAGCAATTTTTTTTACAAGCCGTTATGGAAGATCAGCCGCTAGCCCTCATTCGCACGAGAGCTTTATTTAACGTGTGTTAGAAAAGGTTTCAATAAGAACATATGGATTTCCAAGTTTATGTTCGCACGTCAGCGCTTTTTAAACGCGACGCTTTTTTACTCGCGACGGTATATTTTCGTATCAACGACACTGAAAAAACCCCAACGCCAAAATTTAACGCATCGGTTTGTTAATTCTGGTGCGAATGAGGGCTTAATGAGCTGTCTCTATACATAAACAAAAAATTGAAGTGTCTATTTGTAACGTCAGAATAAAATATCTTAATATCTTAAAAAAAAAGCCCGGCATTTCGCCACTGTCGGTTACGAAATGGAGGACTACAATCAATCAATCAATCAATCAATCCATCAATCAATCAATCAATATCATATTATGACTATACACACACTATAAATACTTGTATGACAAAAAGAACAAATAAAATATTTAGGGCTGACTGTATGTTCGCCTGTTACGGGAAATCTCTGAAACGGCTAGGCTTTTTCAGCAAAATAATTCTGCATGACGAAATTAAAACCCTTAAAAATTGAATACAATCATTGAACTCACAGCGGACGAAGTCGCGGTCTACAACTAGTATTACATAAAATATATATTTACGATTCAATAATATTATAATTCAGGCTCACCGTATAATTCACACCTCCTCGCTGTTTCTAATAAATTCAAATCCGCCTCAGCGGGGCTTTGGCCGCTGGAACAAAATTTACAATAATTTCAGGGCTGAAATAATAACACAAAGACCAGTCAACGCGTATTAAGAGATTAAAACCCTTCTATGGATTTAATGAAAGGCATTCAAATATGACACAAATATTGTCGTATGTTTTTTTAAGGGGATCATTTAAAGTACTACCACGGCTCTCCTTCAGAGCATTAGAAATAATAATGCATAATAAATAATTTATAGTTAAATAAAATGACCCAAAGCGTGTCAAGACACGCTTATATTGAAAAGTTCTCTATCTGATACGCAATAAACGTATTTCTTAAGTAACTTCCAAAAGTTGTGCGATTTCGTTCAAAATAATTTTTCTAATGAGTTTTTTGCATGGAACATTCACATGGTAAATTTGAAGTCTCCACATCGAACAGTATAAAACTCCTGGGATGGGTGGAGGGGGGAACAACCATGTAATATACTGAATTTCTTGAAAAAGGCACCCATGATAAAAGAGCTGTTCTCGCGGTTCTTATATTTTCCCCTTGAGACGATGAATAAACGCTGAAAACTACAGTTTATATCTCCGGTTTGTTTTTTATTGCCTCAAAACCCGTTCCTAAATATAACCAATCCACCAATAACGTTTTCATGTAAAATGTTACCACGACAAGACCATATGGCTTGCACTGCCATTTTGTGATCAAATCTCTTTTATTGTTCTCTTATCTCAATTATCTATTAAAGTTCCAGTAGATTACCTAGGTATCCACTGAAGAAGTTTTTCGCATGCAGAGTATATAGGACTAATTTAGGTAAATACTCTCCATTAAACAAATTAATTTTGGCCTACAACGAAATAAATTCAGCTGATGTTGATATTTTTCATAACACATTAAATATATTTAAGAAAAAAGTAAATGTTCTTTTAACTTAATAAACTCAACTAATCTTTTTTTTTTAACTAAAGCAGTATAGTAATTTCTGTTTCTGTATAAAATATATATATATATATGTTTACAGTTTGTGAAAGGTGTATGTGCCTGTAATGGTGTATTATATAGTTTTAAGTCTGAAACGATTTGTAAAATTGTTTTTTAACTATACTGTTGGCATATCTATTATTAATAAATAAAAAATAAATAGTTCCACACATGCCTGTAAGTCTACACACTCTTACTCTACATGTTGTAACTTTACTAAGTCTACACCTCAGTAAAAATATGTGGCTTAACCAAATTTACTTACGCTTCATTACTTTTCAGTTACACGACAGTTTTTGTAGTAAAAAGTATATTTTAATTAAGGTAGAGTCCAATAGAGTTAAGACGCGTAGAGTAAGGGATACAGATAAAAATATTTCGATGATATTTTTATTATAAGTTGCTTTTATTTTGAGGCTAAATTGAAAATCCGTGTAACTCTTAGCGGCAGCTTTAAAATTATTTGACGATTCAAAAAAGGGTTGTTAAATTCTGTTTCTATAAAAACACCTTTTGAATTTGAAATGAAGATTTTGATATATAAAAGACAAAACTGCATGAAACAGGAGTCCTAACAAGTGGCTGCTTGGAACTTCGCCTTACTATTGTTGTTATATATTATTAGATGTATTTAACTTCCTGTATGTATTTATACCGAAAATTGATAGATATTGTTACAAAAATTAATAATATCTCTTCAAAAAAATAAATATTATCCCATAGTAGGGATGAGTGAACAAAATAAGGACCCTTAGTTTCGGGAATGTTATTGCAAGAATGCTATAAACGTGGTTAAGTTAGAGGTTCTTACAACAATATTCTCTGATAAAGAATTTCTATTAATATGGAACTTATGATGTAACTAACTATTTCGGGATGATAAATTGTTTAGAGCAAAAAGACCACTCATATGGCAAATGTAAGAAAATTATTTTTACCTAAATTTATCATCTAAGTGGCCTCTTAGAAGCAAGTTAATCATTTAAAATAGGGGGTTCCTCAAGTGCTCGGCCAGGCCTGTGGGACCCGGCGCCACGCTCTTCTTCCTTAAACCGGAGAAGTCCCATACTCTAACAGACTGGTCCAACGATGCAGAAACCAGTAGGTCTTCCGTCGGATGGAATTGTGCGCACATAACATAGTGGTTGTGGCCCTTCTGTAATTATATATAGAAAAAGATATATAAGTTCTGAATTAAATTTAGAACGATTTATTATTTTAGTTTTATTGGGTATTAGTACCTTACTTGATATCCTTCTAGCGTTGAGCTAACGATAAAGCTTCGTTATTAGTAGAATATCAAAGCAGGTTTCTTTTACAGGACATCCAAACCTCAAATTGTTTATAACCCAAGGAGGCTTACAATCAACTGATGAAGCAATTAACGCCGCAGTGCCTATGCTCGGTATCCCAATGTTGGGCGATCAGTGGTACAATGTAGAAAAATATGTCCACCATAAAGTTGGGCTACAATTAGACATAACAACTTTCACGGCTGAAGAATTTAAATCATCGATCGAGAAATTAATAAAAAACAAGAGGTGAATATAACATTCAATTTCTAAAGCAACATTAGTATCCCATAGATATTATACATTTTGTTTATTAGCAAAGGGTACATGTAAATGCGGTTCACCCTTTTCAAAAAAGTTTTCTAAAAATTAAAATTCCTTTCTAATTTCACGTTTACAGATTTTAGGGTAATTATGGCCATTTGGTTACGTTTCCGAAAAATGCGTATATATGTTTTTCTTCTCCAAGTGGTTGTTTTCACTCTAATGATTTTCCATAGAGGGAGGCTGACATTTCGGGATGTGAAATTTTCGAGTTATGAATGCTACAGTAGGGAATTTAGGGAACATTTTGACGTTTTGACAAATACATGCATTTTGTGTTAAAATAACCTAACTTATCCGCAACACAATTACATTTCGCGCAGACTCGAAGTAGTTGTTAGCACTTTAACGAGTGATTCCGCCCGGGGAGACTGACATTTCAAACACCACGCAAAACGTAACGCTGTTGCGGATAGGCTAGAAGCGGACGGGCGATCGTCCTGCGATCGCCCTGGCCACTTCGTGGTTATGTTTTTTTGTTTTGTGTATATAATGTTAACATTACGTCGAAATGTCCAAAACTAGAAAACTTTACAACCCTATAACTTATACTATTGGAAAATGTCACCCCGACGGAAAATCATAAGAATGCAAGCAACAACTTCTAGAACAAAAATATTTGCATTTTTGGGAAAAGTAAACCTCATAATTACCGATTTTAGACATCTTGATGGGTGGAATTTCATGTTCTGATCCAATTTCCGGTGATGAAATTCTGATTCTGGTAAGGATGCCATAAAATTGTAATGAAAAAAATCGCCAGTAACTTCGAACAAAATATCGTCGAAATTCCCTGATCAGGTCATCATCCTTTTACTATCGATGACAATGACAGGAAGCAACAGATAAAAGCCAAATTAGTAGTTATTATATTGATAAAATAAGGCACACGTGTAATTTTATATTTTATCACAATAATTAATATGAATTTGGCTTATATCTGTTGCTACCTTGGGCATTTTCTCCTTTTATCTAAAGAAAGAAATATTAGGATAAAATTATACTACATAAAACTTCAGACACTTTTTTATCTACTAAATTTACGTTTTGAAAATAAGCTGACCAAAAATAGTTATCAACAAATGTTATAATTTACTAGCTCCTGTCTGCGGCTGTGCTCTCGTTTTCTTCATTTATACAGAAGTTTTTAATATTAAATATCGTCTTTAACCTTAAAATGTGACGAATTCGATGTGAGGATTCCATAAGGAACTTACGACACCTGAATAATTCTTACGAGAATAAATGATACTCATATTGTTGATGATACTTATGTATTAATTTATGTGCTACTTCCTTTGAATATGACTGCTCTTCATCCCTTCTGCCATTATTGTACACCTTTAAAGGTGAAATTTGAAATAATCTATTCTTGATTCAATGCTTAAAACAAAAACATCGGCATCTACTGCCGAATTTTCGACTTGCTCCAGCACAGCAGTTTCGGCTGTCTATGAATTAGGACGAGTAATTATGTAAGTGTAGATTACTCTATGATGTACTTTTCAGTTTTAAAGCGAATATGTTGCGGCTAAGGTCACACATGAGGGAAACTCCTATAAAGCCAGTGGAGCTGGCGGTCTGGTGGACGGAGTACGTCATCAAGTACGGTGGACGTCACCTTCGCTCGCCGGCTGCCAACGTGACGTGGGTCGAGTACTACGAACTCAAATTAGTGTTTATAGTTGCGGCAGTTTTGATAACTGTGTTAGTTTTTGTAGGTTTTATCCTAAGACTGGTGTTAAGATCTATCTATAACTTACTCAAACCCACAAAGATTAAAAAGCAGTAGAAACTATCTGAAATAGGCAGACAAAGAAGAGAGTTTAATCATAACATATCTATATAAATTATAAAAGGAGTTAATTATATAAAAATAAACACTTTTGCAAAAATTTGAACACCGTACATACATATACTAAATATCTAATATATAAAATTCTCGTGTCACGGGGAGCGTTGCCAAAGTTATCCGAAACGGCTCGACCGATTTTCATGGAATTTTGCGTGAATATTGGCTTGGGTTGAGAATCGGTCAACGTCTATTTTTCATCCCCCTAAATGTTAAGGGTGGCCCATGCGGACAGAGTGGCGGGGCACAGCTAGTATTATAATAATGTAATTATATATTAAGCCTAATAGCTCAACGGTAAAAGGTATGAACTGAAATCCGCAAGTCACCCGGTTCAAACCCCACCGCCGTTGCCGTTGGGGTATTGTCGCAGCCACTCCTAATACAAGCTTTTAATTTAAGCTTAGTGGGAGAGGAAAAAGGGAATATTAGAAATATTTAAAAAGTATTCCTAATATTCTTTTAAAATATATATAAAAGGATTTCTCCATTCAGTGCCTACATCTAATAAATTTGCATGTTCTCATATTATTTACATTCCTTAAACAACTTTGTTGGAACACTATGTTCTAAGTAAATTCTAGTTTACTTTTATGGCAGTACACCTTAGAAATTTTTTGGGGTGGATCTTCCTTTTTATCTGATCGATAACTGATCGGATCCACTACGGGTATGCCACCCCGGAATAAACTTATCTTCTATTTTCACTCCCCCTATATGGTCCGTGACAGTAGTACCCGCATCCATTTTCTTCTTTCCATCTACCTTCATATCTTTTTACCGCATCTCTTCCTTTATTCCTATCTAATTAGTGGTAGCGACACGCTTTCAGTCCTTTTGGTCTGTAGCCAGTGTTACAAAACCAAAATTTTACTAATACAAGATAGTGCAAAATACCTTCAACTGGTGTAAACGACTGAACGTGGTCGAAACCACGGCGTGCAATCTTGACCTCAGGTGGCATAGCAGCCTCTTTAGGCCCTAGACGTTTCGAAATATGCGATCTTAACTTAAAACTTACAATAAACTGTAACTCTATAAAGTTGTGGGACAATTAATAATTATTTCTATTTAAATTTATTATTATTTATAAAGTTAATATAATGTGCAACAACTGTCACTAGTTTGTTTTCTTTTTTGTGTTTTTTTTTCCCCTTACAACTACATCCTTTTGGCATACATCCTACCGAATACGACAATAAATCAGTTCCTTAAACTAACAAGAGTTATTAAATTACAAAGGATGTTTATATTTAGGATATAGATTTGTCAGGACTGAAGTTAACAATTTGAAATAATAAGCTCTAAAAATTGGTCCTATTTGTCAAAATTAAAATATTAAAAAAAAAAACATTTACTTTTTAAGTAAAATGGACGATTTTTTTTCTACTTAGTTAAAAAGTGCATTTTAATCAAAAACTTAAAAATAAAAAAACAAATGAAAGAAATCAATAGACCATAAACATTAAATCAATTTAATTTTATATTAAATAAGCTTAAACATAAATTCAGCCTCAAGCCTATTTACTTTGTGAATTCAAATACTCGTATAATAATATAATTTATAATTAAATCGATTTAATGTTTTTCGATCGATTGATTTCTTCCATTCATCTTTAATTTTTAAGTTTTTGAGTGACATATGATTTAAATTATCTTAGTAAAAAGCAAACAAAAAATACCTCATTTTACTTAAGAATAAAATGTACTATTTTTATATTTTTTTAATTTGAAAAATAGCACCATTTTTTACAGCTTATTATTTCAATTTGTTAGCTTTCCTAGGACTTCAGGGAGTATTAAAAAAATAATTAAATTGATCTAGCTGTTCTAAGGTCAAGGCACCATGCATTTATGAATAGGCATCGTTTTCCTAATTTTTTTATATATAAAAATACACGGTCAGCAAAGTTCTTGTCGCTGCGCACATTCAGAAAGCTAGCGATCCAAGGTTAACTTATTTTTTAATGCGTTACCATTAGTTTCGTTCGTTTTTCGTACAGTGACGCAATTTTGTCACCGCAATATTGGCCTGATTTCGATGAAGATAATATATTTAATTTTTATCTTCATATCATTTCAATCAGGTAAGTAGTAATTTCAATCAACGTTGTAAATGCGTACCTACATAACGTATTGCCCCTCACAAGGTTGCTTAGCGATACAATTTTTCTTACCTGTTTTTAATTTAACGCTTTAGTTGTTCACAGAATCGCGAAAATCTCTTATCTTCAAAAAAAATAATAATAAAGCAAACAGATATCTGATAAATATTTCCCGCTAATTGACAAGCATTACAACGAACAAAATTAAAAAAAAATCAATAAGTGATTAAATTATTAAAGATTTCTCCCACCGAAAAGAGTTCAACTAGAACTGAATAGATGTATAAGTCGTTTTAATTTTTGCTGCATATTGCCAAATTTTCATATACGTAATATTTTTTTTATATTTTTTAAAAATATCCTATTATAAACCATGATCGGATGTCGCGCAGACACGCCCTTAAAATTTGGTGCTGGAAACGCATGTTACGAATGCTATGCTCTGCTATACCGTGCTATGCTCTGGACGGTACACAAGGCAAACTTATCTATCAAATTTAAGATTTTACATCAAGTACTGAGCAGTTCCGCCTCTAAAAACTCAGTATTTTGAACATATTACCTAAAAATTGTGTAACGTCCTAAATAAACTCTGGTCACCGAAAGGATAAGGAGGGCTTTCTAGAGGACGTACCCCCATACGTACATACGACGGTCGGACCAGGTGAAGGTGAGTTCGAATACGGGGTACGAAAATGCCCTGCATTTGGCCATATATGGAAAATGTTGTGAAAGGGTGGTTAGGGTCATCACGACGCTCAGCAGCGAGCAAACGACTAAGGAAGATCTTTTTAGTTCGTTTTAGTAAACAATACAGTATCTTCCGTTTCGCTCGGTTCTAAAACATTATTTTGAAAATAGCACTAAACTTTATTGTCCGTATAAAAAAGGTTAGTTTACAAAGAACCGGGTAACAGGTGCGAGACGGAAGCGGGACGGATGCTTATTGATACGCGAAACACGGCCCGTGCCTTCGGCCAGCGTCTTGACACGGATAACCGGGCGTTACTTCATAAAAATCCATAACTAGCAGGGGAAAATAATATTACAAATGATCTACAGCCAAGTTAACGAGACAAAATCGTCATCTACGGTTATTGTGATTCCAATGCTGGATATAGGCGTCTTCTAAGGCGCGCCACTTAAATCGGTTCTCGGTTATGCAAATCATTGCATTTGGCACGAGAACACCCTACCCTCCCATTGAACGTTCTTGAAAACTTTCTCGACTACATGACCTTCAGTGCTTCGATTAATGTGACCAACCCACTCCAGCTTACCTTGAGAGCTATTCATGAACTTTAGTTGTCTCGTCCAACTTCTCTGACACACATGTCGCCAGCTCCAATGTTACCGAACCGATATGACTTAGATACCTCCGAGAAAAGAGCAGAGTCATTCCTCAAAGGTCAACGCACCTACTAGTCTCCCAACTTTATATAAAGGTTTTGGGTTGACAAAATTCGTTAATCAGAGGTATGAATACTTTTTCTTGATAGTTGAAAATTTGTTACAAAGAGCTTGTTCGCAAAAAATGTTCGTATTGTAAAGGTATATTTTATATTGACTGATGGACAATTCAAGGGGATTACGAGGAAGTCGTTATATTGAGGTACGTTATATTAAGGTTGCACTTTATTTATTATTTATTTACAATTATAACAACTTCAGAAATAGATGGGTGAAAATGTTTCGGGCATTTAGTAAGAAAACCACACGTAAAACTTTATACAATAAAGTTAGTTAAAAACACTGTTTTCGATACTAAGAGAATGCGGACAATGGACACGCGATCATGCATTCGCCGCGTGATACATTATACACACATTCACAATAAATGTGCGAGTATGGCTGACGTATACAAATAGCGTGCGGGAAATACTGTAAACATACATGCATGCGCAGCGTGTATAGTGTGTGTGTGCCAATTGTTCAACGTGTTTGTTTACGTCAATTTGTGTGTGTGAGTCATTTCACAGAAAACAAATATAGTGAAACGATAGCGGGCCCCATTATAAGAATTTCCTCGATCTAAAGGAGTTATTCGAATCGCTCTCAAAATTGCCCGTAATATCAACGTGTTTGCCTATACATTTGTGTGTGTAAGTTATTCGTCAGAAACAAATACAATGAAACCTTTTTTAATTTTTTTTTTAAATTCCCTTTAGCGTGGTTTTATTGTGATTGCCCTGTATGTGGTTTTTCACAAAGTTCTTACCTCGCACCATTCCTTTGTGGAATCAGTTACCATACGGCTTAGGGACCATTGAAATTTATCAAAACTTGTTTAGGCGTAAAAACGTAGCAGATAGTACGCAACTTCCACTTTTATAATATACTAATATAACGGAACCGGTAGACGTCCTTCCCGAACATTGGCTTACTTTTTGTATTAAATTAGGTTTCGTCCAATAGCGGGAGTTGAGTTTTACCACCCGACATCTACTCGTATTCATTGAAAAAATTAAAATTATAAATTGTTTATTTAATCAAATCTAAATATCTATAAACTATGAATAGAAATTAGGACCATCCTTATAAGTTACTGGTATCGCTACTAAAAGTTATAAAGCCCATTTATCGAAGACGGCTATAGGCTATCATCACGCTTGAATGGAATCTATTTTTTTACCTAATGTTACGCGGACGAATTCGCGGGCACAGCTAGTTCAATATATTATAAACCTGTTTCACAAATGTTTCTGATCCAATTTATAAACGATCAGAAAGTTTGTGGAGTTTCAAAATGCCGAGGACATTTTATTTGAAGATATCATAACGAGAAATCGATGAGAAGCCGATGATGGGAATCCTCACAAAGTTTTCAACAAATTCAGCTAGTTTTGGCTGGTGGCGTTCGGAATAACTTTCTACATAAATCATAGTTTGCTTGTAAAAAACAAATTCCACTTTGATACGCAAATATACGAAAGTTTCCCCAATAAATCTCTAACGTTACCACAAAACTGACATTAAAATATAGTTTTCTTTTCACAAATTAATATTTATTTCACAATTTGAAAAGTCTGCGTGTCAGCTCCAACGCTCATGTGAGAAAGAGGTACTGGTACCCGGACGCGCCGGCCTAATTCGGCTACAAGCATGGCGCTACCTCTAATTGCAATTGTGGACGCAATGGCGTCATGACACAAATGGTGTGGGAGTTTGTAATTACTACTAGATATCTTATATTGGTGGTTTATTCGGGAAATTATTTCATCTTCGGCTGCAATGCAACCAAGAGCCCCCTGTCGATGTAGATGTCCATGGGCGTCGGTAGTCACTTAGCTGAACCGCCTGTCCGTTTTGCCTTTTGCACGAGTAAAATCAAAAACATCGTAGAACTCCTAGAAGTAACAAAGTCTAATAAATCTGTAGGAAAAAGTAGATTTCGTAAGTTTTATCTTAAAAGGTCAAATGAAAAGGTCACTAAAATTGAATCCGCTCTAACATTTGATTAATGCGGAGGTAGTATTAAATGCCATCTATTCTCGTAAATCACAAGACGAGTTTAAAAGAGTGTATAATAACAGAAAATCAGGGCGGCGCTGTATTTTGGTGTACGTGTCCATGGAATAGCATTCGGTATTTTATGCAAATCGATTTAGTTTTTCCTGCTCGTCATGAATATCCGCAAATTAACGCCCGAATCTGTTGATCATTATTCGTGTTTGTTTTGTGTGCGTTGTGTTCAAGTTGACGATAAACTGGCGCCTGAATTTGACGTCATAATGCCGCGCACCACAGTGAACGTGCCCACAGGTGTAAGGCGGTTCTGACGAACGCACTATATCGATTCTGTTGAATCAGATAATGCGGTTAAAAACAAACTTTATCAGCAACTAATATAATAGATAAACGTGAAGCGTTGTTATTCATCCTGCAGCTCTCGCACGAACGTTTCTCGACGGCTTGTTTTCTTTAGCCAGCTCATTCGCGCGAGAGCTTTTTTAACGCGCCTTAAAAAACCGTTCAAATAGGACATATGGATTCCCAAGTTCTCCCAAGACACGGCAGCGGTTTTATAACGCGACGCTTTTCTATGGAGCAAAGTTATATTTCCAACGTATCGCCGACACTAAAAAAGCGCCTACGCCTAGATTAAACGCAACGCTTCTTTAACTCCCGTGCGAATGAGGGCTTAACTGGCTTAACTGTCTTAAACTTACCGTTTTACACGACTTACTTCGACTTGATTTTGGCCAAATAAACATTATTTATTATTATTATTACTTAATATCGAGGAGTCGATTCGTCCAAGTTCGAATTTCATTCGTGCTAACAATTTACAGTTAGTTCCGAATGCGCTCACAGGGAAGCTGCTCAAATTTTCATATAATATTTTACTCATTTCGAATAATTCACGTGGGTTTGATATGCTAGCGCCTCTGAATTCTGATAATGCCGTGACGCACAGTTGTGGCACGTACATGGGGCGGCGAATGCGATGGCGCCATTACTGTTAGAGCCAGAGCCCATGTCTGTCAGATGGAGGCGGATTATCCCTAAGGCAAACTACACACGGCCCCAGGGGCGCGCGCGCCATTTTCTTTTGACAACAAAAGATGACATGCATGAGAAGCTAAACTACTTTGCTTTAATCCGCGAATGAATACGAGGGAAAATCTGTGTAATGCTGCAACCCGAAAGCTACACCACTTGCATAAATTGTACTATTATACGACCACTGTAATAAGCACCGATACCAAAATTCGTGTTTACTAGATGCTGTCTCTGGGTTGATCCACACGGACATCTCAACAATGTAAAGTACGGATTTACATTTCGAAATACTCCTATATAACTAAACGGGTCGCTATATAGGGATTGAAATTTGTCTAAAATTGCAACATTGTCTTTAATATAATTGATATATATAATATGTGAATACTAGCAGTCTGTATTTATATCATGTTATCTTATTTTGTGTTACAAGAGACAAACGAGCAGGCAGCAGGCAGCCAAGTGCCTACCGACATTCAAGGACATCTGCACGACCAGGAGACAATATCTTCCTGGTATCAAAAATAAAAGCGAATAGAAATAACAGCTTCAAAATAAACCTCTTTCTTACAAATATGAATTAAGTACTATATTGTGACGGCAATGTTTTGAATCCTGGTGGATCATTCTTTTTTTCTGTCCGATAACTGGTCAGATCCACCACAGGTACGCGACCCCGGACTACCCTAGCTGTTATTGTCACTACCCCTGCATCGTCCGTAACAGTATTATCCGCATCCTTTCGCTCCTTTTGATCCACCTTTATATCCTTTTACTCCTTATCTTTACTCCTCTTTATGATTAGAGTTAGCGCCACGCTTGCAGTCTTTTTGGTATTCAGTCGAATTGTGCCATAGCGTCCTGGTGTCAGTACCTCTTTCTTACATAAAATCGGCATGAAGTGTCGGCATTGCTGTCACGTCAAGTGATGGTGTAGTGGTAGCGTTTCGTTCAGTTTGTGGGAGTTACCGGCGGCTTAAACCCCTCCTTAAAGACCGGCAAAGCATGCAACCTCCTGATGTGGCAAATATTCATGAGCTTCGGTAGTCACTTAGGTGAACCGCCTGTCAGTTTGTCAATTGTATTATACAAAAAGACTGGGTATATAATTTACCTTACGATAACCTACATTATTATCTTTACCTTTACGACTGCCAATAAAAGGAAGAATCAAATTGCTGGCGTGCAAACACAGGACGAAATTTTCTATTACATTTAAAGAATTCTTATTGGAAAACGTTTGTGTTGCAACAAAGGTACCATTTGCGGCGAGTAGAGGAAAGCGACAATTTACTGGATTTTTGCCAATTCTGTTTGGACAGATACTCTACATTTCCTCCCTGAGATTGTTTTATACTGAAAATTGGAATTATTGCGAATTTAATTTTCCAAACGGAATTCCTGCTATTATCAAGGATCTTCAATACCAATATGAAGATTATATAACTTTAAAACTCGATGTGAAATTGGAGATATTTCAACAGAGTCCCCATAGAAAAAGCAACATATAAATATGTAAATATTTATATATAGTAATGTTTGCACAGACCTTTATCCTGTTGTCTAATAATTAAAGCATAATTTTAAAAAAATCAAGAGAAATATATTTCAGTAACATCTGCAAAGTGTAGTAGAAACGTTTAAGTAAGTATTTGACACTATATTCTATTCTAGTTCTTTCCAGATATTACTTCACTTATATAAATCTACTTCATTACAAAATAAAGGTTATAAATTCAAAACAAACAAGAATGTTTATAAAACCCAAACGTCCTCTAGATTAGTAACATATATGTTTGTGACTATGTAGTCTCACTTGTCCAGCCCTCATCACTCATAGTTACAGACATATATGTTACTAATCTCTTCGAACTAAGCAGCTCGTATAATTATGATAGAACTTCACTTAAGGTAAGTTCGTTTAATCATTAATTATATACCTTAGAGGATGACCAAGTAAATTTTGATTGTCAATGTTCTCAGTCTATTGTATACGGTTTTAACATTTCTTAATTTCCGATCCAGAAACGGGAATAAATGTTAAAAAAAAATAATTTTACTAACTTTTTCCATTTCGTATCTCCTTCCAACGGAGACATCTACAACAACGTCACATAATCAAAAACAACTTCTCATGAAAATCTAGCTATTCTTGAGACTAACATAATATTTATTGATAACTGACATTACTTTACTTTACATGCTCCAGTATAATAAAAATATGAAAGTCTGTTTTAATTATAAATCTGTACATACTGGATGTATGTACAGACAATTATGAAAAATTAAAAGTTGATTTTTTTTCACCATTCGTAAGATTGTAAGTTTTTTGGAACTAAATAAGACTTTTGCAAGCCTTTATACTTAAAATAGAACTGTTCTCTACGTAAGACAAACATTGTATCCATCCATCCATGTAATAGATACTCTTTTTTTTATTATCCTATAATGCCCCACTGTTGGGCAAAGGCCTCCTACTACTCTAATCACACCTTCCTATAATAGGAACTTAAAAATAAATAAATATATTTTATCATATGAAATCGCTTCCCAAATATATATAATTCGTAATAGCAATGCTTCTCTTGGACTACCTTCTCGAATGTTAACTATGCTGTGACGGACGTAGGCGGACTCAAAAGCAATATTTAAAGCTCTTATCACTTTAAACTTAAAGCCCATTTTCCAATGAATATCACCACTCCTCGAGGTGTCACAGAGATTGAAATGATTTATTGGCGCGCTAATCGAATTTCTATCTTGAATCAAAAACAAAAAGGTCTAAATTACTATGTCATAAAATTTTATTACTTATCGACCGCGCCATGTCATTTGTGTACTCTTTTTAAATTCCTACATTGATTTATATGAACGCTTTTAAGCGCAAAAGTTTTCGCCTTACAGCTTCATCTACTCGTGTATTCTTATCTTTTTTAGTGTTTATCTAACGATAATACTTGACTTATAGATTAAAAACAAAACTTATTGCGTTTTTAATAGTTTTTTTTCTTGTCAGTGACTGATGGAAGTTTTGGCAACTTCGGTATTCGTGATCCAGTAAGACTTAGTGGCCTTCAAGAAAAGAGCATACTTATTTCACAAAGGTTTTCGAAATTTGACGCAAACGAAGCCGCGGGAAAAAGCTAGTATTTATATATTCTCGCACCAATTTGACGTATAACAAATATATATTTTTAAAGTGATTAAACATAGATATATCTGCTTTGTACACACGTTGTACAAAGCAATAGGGTAGTTTCCACTACAACAGATCCTTGCAAATTTGTGTTCTGGATAATTGACGGAAATTTAAATATGACATAAATCAAGTGGAATTTCTAAAATATGTCACGTGTCCCATAAATCACGTGACTCCAAACAGCAAAATCAGCGAGGTACCCGGTTCGAACCTTACCGCCGTTGGGGTATTGTCGCACCCACTCCTAATACAAGCTTTTAATTTAAGCTTAGTGTGAGGGGAAAAAGGGAATATTAGACGTACCTAAAAAGTATTCCTAATATTCTTTAAAAAAAGGTCTGGCCATTGTAGATTTAATTGAAATCTCAACAGAACAAGTACTACTTTTAAACAACTAAATATATTAGCATTGTTAGTTTTTGGTTCACGTATCAATATATGGATTACGAATTCAACAAGCCCTAATAGAGTTTGAAGTAAACCAACATCACATTACGTATGCAGTTTTGGTGAATTTATATCTCATCTACTAATTCCCCCAGCTTATGCTGCGTCACAGAAGCACCGAATTAGTTATAATGTAGAATATTATTTATAAAGGAACTAGCGGAATTAGCAGACGTTGTCCTGACCGAGCGTTGGGTTACTTACTATTTGCTACATTCTATTATCCTATCATATTATTCCCGTTTGATGTTCCCTTTCCCTTTGCCATTTCCGTTCCCGTTCCCATACCCTTTATAGTTCCCGTTCCCTTCATATTCGGAAATAACCTGCAGCAAGCAGATAAACAGATATTTTTAAGTACACAAAGCCGTGTACTTAACAAAAAAAATAATTATCCAACTCGGCGCAGTCGTTCAGAAGTTATGCCGATTACATAAATTTCAAAATCCATTTTCATTTATTTAGAATAAAGATTAATTTTATTACGCATTCCACAAGCTTTAACGACGCTCGGAAATTGCACGTGCACTAAAAATACATCTAACAATACACGTGCATTATTTGGTGAATTTATGTCTCATTTATTAAATTCCCTAGCTCATGCTCCATCACACGAACACCGAATTAGATATGATGGGAGATAAACCACGTATTTGGAATAAGAAAACAATTTGGCCCTCAGAGGTAAACCGCGTTACGCTCGTGTGGAAAATGAACCGAACCGGAGTTTGTTCAACATATTTTAGAGGGGTAAAATCAGAACGCGTTATAAATTAGCTTTTTCCGACGTTCTCTGTCTGGAATTTTTTGTATGAAAAATGAATGATGATAATGCTTTTTATTAGGAAATAAGTTTTTGGAGCAAAATAAATACGGTAATGTATTTAATTGTTTAAAAAAAGGAAAAAGTCAGCAAAGCTCAAGTGGGAATGGGCTGGGCATGTGACACGAAAACCCGCTTTTTTGGACCCGCAAAGGTGGGCCAATGTTGCGACTACATGGACACCAACCAATGGCCACCGTAGACCAGGTAGGCCGAGGAAAAGGTGGCGCCACGACTTGGACGCCTTTGCGGGATAGAAGTGGATTGGGTTAGCTCTAGATAGAGGAGAGTGGTCTAAGAGTGGGCAGGCCTTTGCCCAGCAGTGGGACATTATGGGCTAATAAAAAAAAACTTAATTGTTAACGTAACCTACTGTAAGAGTAGGCTGTTGGTAATCTAGTTATACTCTACACTAGCTGCAACTCACTGGGGCACTCTTATCACTCAGGGGCTTAAAAGTAGTTTTTGGATAAAGATTAATATCATGTTTATAAAATCACCTTCTCAAATAATTGATGCATTATTTTGGCAAATAATTGATAGAATCAGGCGTTACTTTGCGGAAATCCATGACATGCATGAGAAACTAAACTACTTTGCTTTAATACGCGAATGAGCTTCATTCGCGGATTAAAGCAAAGTAGTTTAGTTTCTCATGCATTTTGCCAATTGATTTGGGACAACCTAGACTAGGTCGGAGTCGTAAATAAACGAGAGCACTGTTTGGAATTTCAGATTTAGAAAAATTTAACAAGCTAGTGTAATTCATCATCAGCACTACACATACACTACTACAGAAATGATGGGGAGTGGGGGTTGTGGTGTCGGCAAACCTTACAACATAGGCTCACGTGTCTGCATTGGTCGCCGCGTTCGCCACTTTAAGCGTTGCTCGTTTGCTTCTCGTATTTTCGTGATTTTCTTTGTGCGGAAATATATTTAAATAACTAGCTGTAAACCATGACTTCGTTCGCGTTGAATTCAATAATGAAAAACCCTAATAATTCCGTTAAAAAATTCAATTCAATTGTTATTCTTTAAAACATCAATTATCTATTAGTTAAAATTGCCGCAGTCATATACATTTTGTTATTTACTATGGGTATACACGGTCATATGGATTTGCTTCTTAATTAAATCTTATCCTGCTTGAGTTATTCTTTCAACACCTGAAACCTCATAACCATATTTACTACTTACGGGCAGCCGGGCTTATTAGATTATCCGCTACAAAAATATGACTGCTTCGTTACAACTCGTACCGAAGCCTCTATAGTTTAACGGTACGGTAACGGTAGCCCCGACCATTGCTATAATAAGTTTTTTGAAAAGCTTTATGAGAATAATAGACTAATCCAAAAGTATTCCTAACATGCTCGTTATCACTATGTAACGTATAAATACTTTCTAATATTACCTACTTTTGAGATCCCTTAGTTGTAAAGGTTTTCATACGACAACAACAAAGTTTTATATCTGGTTTTCCCATAGATTTTGAAATTAGCAAAGAAAGTTTTTTTTATATATGTTTATAGCATACCAGGAATATTTTACGGTATGCCTAAGACTGTTTGTATCCCTCTAGTCTATTGAAATATTACATTGTGCATTGTGTGCAGGTGCATTTGTTACAGTTAAAAGTTAAATATACAGTATAAAGTTTGTGGTGTATAACCTTTGTCCCACGGCAGCCATCTTGGAAAAAGGGGTTTCATTTTCTTATGATAACTAATTATTGATAATGAATGCTTTTAATTAATAAATAATTAGAAAACTCTATCACAAAAAGCATCATTGCAGCCTGGTCCATCAATCAGACAGATTAGTTGTGATTTAGAAAATCATCGTGTATTATATATACTTCTTTTTGTGTTTAAACTTTTTTATTTTTGGTTTCACGACCAAAAATTACTTGACAAAAATTGTAGATAATGTTTTTGGCAATAAAACATATTACGAACCGAACGGTACATTTGTGTGAGTACCGTTCGGCAGATAAACCATAAAAAACCATTTGAATACCTTTTTCCATGATGGCGGCCGTGGGACAAGGGTGGCGGCCCCACAAACTTGAATTGAACTTTAAACTGCCCCCCCCCCCCCCCCCCCCCCTCAAAAAAAAAAAAAAAAAAAAAAAAAAAAAGTGGGCAACTTTAACCTTTGGCATGTTATGGAAAATACATAAAGGTGATCTATATATATATATATTCATATGGGTCGCAGGAAGCCGTTGGATACAAGCGGCTCGACACCGCCATTCGTGGTAATTGATGGAGGAGGCCTACGTTCAGCAGTGGACGCACCCAGGCTGAAATGATGGTGATGATGATGATGTACATATATATAAATTACGCGTCACGTTGTTTATAGCTTATATCTCAATTTTTAGTCGCAAATAAAAAGGATTCGCTGAAATGTATTCACACGCATAACTTCCGAACGACTGCATCAAATTGGATAATTTCTTTTTTGTTGTGTTCGATATTGTTAGGACGAGGCTTGTATAATAAAGAAGGAATGGCAAAGCGAAAGCTAAAAGGAAATGGAAAGGAAACGGAACAGGAACGAGGCATAATGTTATAGTGTAATAGAATGTAGTAAATAGTAAGTAACCCAACGTTCGGACAGGACAACGTCTGTCGGGTTCGCTAGTATTGTACTAAGAATTAAGGTTTTCTTGTAAGTTTGTCATAAGAAACAGTTGTGGAAGAAGTGGGAAAGCATTGTATAAAAAAAGTAGAGTTCAAGTTTCACAACGGGTCTCGCAAAGAGAGCAAAACACGAAGTATTGCTCAGTGTATTTCCATGGAATTTTATGAAATGAACAAGGAAACTTTCCGCGTCCGTCTTCCTTTAAAGGACATCAAGTACAACGGTAAGTAATACGTTTTTTGAGACAATCACGGGACGAGACGAATGGCGTCGTTAAGTAAATTGCTCCATTTATTATATTTTTTTCGGGTACAAGTAGGGTTTTGTATATAATTCGTTTCGGTGTTAATTTTTTCGTAGGAAGAAAGGATTTACTGTTGTTGGTACTATCTTGCGAATGGGAGCTGTAATGGGTAAAGTATTCAATACTTTTTGCTATGGATAAAGACGAAAAGAGGAGGTCGTAGTCAGATCAGTGGCTGGCATCAGAGTCGATCGCTGGGTTAAGCAGTTCTGACTGCTGCTGTGTGATGGATGGGTGACCCAATCTGACACTGGTTTTCAAATATCCGACCTCATCCGTGTTTTGGAAGGCACGTATGCACGCACTAATGCCACTAAGTGATATTAAACGTGAGATTGTAGAGATTGAGGGGATTCCGGGGATAACGTCAGACGGCAGTTAGTCATCTTAACTCGTCCCACAGTAATTTGTGCAGACTCTGGTACTAGAACGGTATAACGCTATGAAGAAGAAAGCCGAAGAAGAAACGAAAGGAATTTCTTTTCTAGCGATGTAAGTGAAGTGGAGAGAAGTGATGTAAGAAGTGAAGGTAATAGGTGAATGATGCAAAGGAACGCAAACCTAAAAGAAAAGATATTAGATATTCTATCTCATTCTTTCGCACATTAAGTCCGAAAGGAGATATGTTTGTCTCTTTTTAACTTTTGTTTCAGCGAATTTCAAATCACAAGAGTGGATTTTTAATAGTTATTTTGACTCCCGGTAGCTTTAGCTTTACCAGTATCATAAATTCTATGTTCGATTGCTTTGGTACTAGATCTTGCACTTAATGTAGCTGGATGTACAGGCCCATGAACCAGCGTTCCTGAGCGTGTTTAAGCAAACAAAAATTAATTAAATTAAAATTAATTAATTTTTGTTTAATCCGTGAAAAAACCGAGGCTTATGCCCAGCTGTGGGCGATTATGAGCTAATTATGATAATGCGCATGAAATAACCTTTATAAACGCTTTGAATACCCCCCCCGACACACTTATATGACGTAAATACATGTATCTTTTTACGTAGCAATTTTTTATTATTAGCTTGGGTGGGGTTAAAAATAACCAAAAAGTTTGTTTTTGAAATTAATTACATAAATAAAATCGTTGGCACCAGCAAGTGTACGATAAATATTGAACATGACAACCCAAAAAATACAACCTCAAACACCCAAAGTAAGCCGTCAATGCAGATATATTGGTTGCATGTATGTAAACTGTAAATGTGGTATTATAAATTAAGGTTCCGAGAAGGTATAAATCATTTACCGAAGCCCTCCCGATTGGTCGTGTACCCGTTACGCGAGGTATGCTCAGAGCGAAGTAAAATTGAGCACAGCATGCATGCGAAACTATAAATTAAAGAGTTCGATGCATGCAATGAAATCTTTCGATACATAACCGCATTAAAAATCGCGCGGTCAGGGCTGTGTCAAAGGAGTAAATGGGAGCTTTTGATTTATGCTTCGATTAACCGTATTGCGGTTTTGGCCACTGTGGCGAACTCTTTTTAAAGGTTAATTTTTGTAATTGGCAACCCTGCACGTGACTGAATTTCCTCGACTCGCGGCTATTGCCCTCTTATTCAGCTATCTCGCGAATCGATTTCTCGGTAACCAATTCGATGGTTTTAAGTAAGGGGAGATTCGATGTACGTTAATTACGAGTGGAAACTTACCAGAAAAGTCGAAGGTGATACCTGTGATGAGAATGACAGAATGCATTCCTGTAAATGTACTTAATTATAACAATTCGTTGTAACTTATATTTTGGTGAACGTTGTTTAACCCTTTTGAATATTTCGATTGGTTAATTAAAATATTCAGTATCCATAGTAAAATAATAAGATACATAATGGTTTCCAAAAATCCTGTCGGGCCTGGAGTTGTCCGTAAGAGATCGCTTTAAGCGATAAGGCCGCCCTTGCGCACTTTATACATCTGTTTTATTATTCTTTATTGTTTTGTTACTCTTTTCAGTATGTGCTATAAAATATAAATAAATAACAAAATACGTAGATATATAAAGTCCCCGGAATTTCATGAAAATCCGTTATTTACTAAGATTGTTCTTACCTTAGTAAATAACGGATTTTCATATCTTCCATACTATCGTTCATCCTTACTTTAACGGACTTCAAAAAAGGACGAAGTTCTCAACACGAGTGTGTTTTTTTTTTATTTATGTTAGGCGATTACTCCTCCATTTATAAACCTATTTTAATATTTTTTATATATATGATAGACCATACTCCGGAGGTGGTGCCATATAAATTTTATCAAAATCGGCCCCGCAATTTTTGAGAAATCTATAAAATTCTAAAAAATGATCTACATATACATTGTTATATATCGGTGATGTTTTCAATTACTCCGAAACCTCACCTGTCATTAGAGCAGTGCGTTTAGTTGGCCTACCCATATCACGTACAGACGATAAATGCAAACTTTACAAGCACGATAAGTGACCTTTGGAGCTCTTTGAGCAATAAATATCATGCTCCACTTTGTACCACATTTCTACCAAGTCAGTCACTTGGAAGCGATAATGTAGTGCGTCAAATTGTGTATAGTGACGAGGCAATCAATCTCATATAACTACAATAGTAATAATTTAATAAAAGTGACGGCCCAGTCGCGAGGGTGCGTTGGACAGGCAATTCGGAGACATTTTATAAATCATTAGTGCCTTTTTTAGGGTTCCGGAGTACTACAAGGAACCCTAAAAAAGACAATTCAAGCGGACCCTGGTACGGTGCGGATAGAGCGAAACTATAAGGGTTCCTCGTAGGACTACGGAACCCAAAGAAGCGACACTGTCAGTCCCTTGTGTTTATTTATACGAATTTTCTGAGATATAATGAGTGACACTATTTCATACTTAATTTAAGAAGTGTCACTGTTGTAGTCCAGATGCCCCACGGTAACGTCATCTATACTTTATACTAATATAAAAAGCTGAAGAATTTGTTTGTTTGTTTGAACGTCTTAATCTCACGAATTACTGGTCCGATTTGAAAAATTATTTCAGTGTAAGATAGCCCATTTATCGAAGAAGGCTATGGGCTATATATCATCACGCTAAAATTGCATCTATTTGTTTCCATTATTTTAAGAGGACGAAATCGCGGGCACAATTAGTGTCTTATATGGTGTGAGTGCCCTTAAGGTCAGTTAATTTTTTACGAACACCCGAATTGACGCGGAGAAGCTCATTCGTAATAAAAGACACTCTCGCTCACTTCTAAATGATGTTTAACATACTTTCATAATGACTTGTACAATTTGAATGAACCTCGTCGACACCAAAATTCGTCTGCGAACTGTGTACCAGAAGATTTGTTCTACTGAGAGACTCGATAGCTCAACGGTAGAAAAGATTGAAGTTCTTGTACTTGCATAGAAAAACTAGCTGTTCGAAATTCGAATATGTTCGACGAGCGACAGCATGCAGTCTAATATTGTAAAATAATAAGTGCACTAGGTCACAGGCTGTATGTTGCACGCTCGTTGCCTTTTTAGGATTAAAAAAAAAAGATAATGAAAAATTTTATTAAGGATTGGTGGGAAATGAAAAACACGGTGCAAGATGGCGGTATGACGAAAATGTACGAGCTATCGTTGTGTTTTATAAATTGTATATATAGACTAACGCATGATTTCTTGTTTCCTTCGATAACTGTCCTTCTGGTTGGCACAAAATCATTAAATTTAGTAAGAAGATATTAGAAATTGTAACATAACAATAAGAAAAAGCCTAAAAACTGAAAATCCGTTGTTGCATCAGTGTGTTTTTTCTATCTGGTAGTTTATCCGTCAAGACCCTTTTTCTAAGAAATATGTAAAGATATAAAATTTAAATTAATAATAAACAAGTACTGAGATTTGTGCTCCTTTGAAGCTGTGCGAGAACATCAACCCTCTAAATATACGCAATCAAAAGTTATGGCTATATATCGCTTTTCTCGTACTAGTAAAATGTATGAAAATGGACTCAAAACCTATATGGTACTTTCCGTTTCCCTAGAACCATGAAATTTGGCAAGAAAGCCTTTTTGGTCACCTCTTTTTTGGGGGGCACGCTAATTCTCGAAAGTTGCGAATCCATCATTTTTGTACCCTCTTCCCATCCTTGTTACTGTGTTTATATTTAAATAGAAGTATAACTTTGACGGAGTGGACAAGGTTCTAACGCCAATTAAATTTTCAAACTCATTCATTTTTGTTAGTTTTTACGGAATTTTTTCGATATACCTATTTGAAATTTCCTTCGGAGACACCGCGTACCTCCGCATGCCTCCACAAAAAAGCCCTCAGTGCCATATAACTTACGTATATGCAAGTATATTTCGTTCAGTCTAAAAATGCATGCCCCTCTCAAATATCATTATTTCAAAATGTGAAAGTATCGCTTGCCTGTGTGTGTGCAGCGAGGACAAAACGCTAATGATATTCAAGAGTTTGCGTGTATTATGTCTCCACACTATTTTGCACGTGTAAATACTTTGGAGAGGCGTGCATTTTTAGACTGAACGCACTCTAATTAAATTTATCTACCCCTGTTGAAAAATTCTCACAGAATTCAATAAGGTGTATTGTTTTCTATGCGGTTTTTGTCCCATTTAATTAGATACTATGGGAATTTTTCAGTAGGGACAAATACATACAGCTTAGATTAATTCTTATTTCCTCTTATATTGTAGTTCCACAACAGTTTTTTACTGAGCGACGATATCATGGACGGGTCTTCACAGCGGCGCGGTCGGCCATGTTGGTACCGGCTGAAACATGTTGGTCTGGGCGCAGTCAACGACTCTATGCTCATGTACTCGTCCATATACGAAGCTTTGAGGTCTTATTGTGGTCATTTACCTCAATATCGTCAAATAGAAGAACAATTTATGGAGGCAAGTATACATATAAATCAATCGTTGTTCGTTAGTCTCACTAGAACTCAGAAACGGCTGATTGTTTTCTGAAACTGGTTGGTGCACAAGAATTAACAGTCTTCATCACTTGTATGGAGGCCACCCCATAAATGTAAAATTATTATTGTTATGGCCAATAATAAAATCTATGCACAACACGTAACTGTTCCAAATTTCATGCTTTTATGTTCATAATTGTAGAAGTCAGTTAGGGCACACGGACGGACGGACGGACGGACTGAGCGAAACTATAAGGTTTCCTTGTAGCATTACGGAACCCTAAAAACGAAATAAACTTTTAGTAGTAGTAAGGTTTAGTTCATAATTATACTTATATTCAAAGTTTGTATTATATTAGTATGAATTATGTTTTAATTTTTATATAAGATATACATGTATTTTTATGTCACTTCATAACTAAATATGTAAGCGTTTGTGCCCTGTCATGTTTTTGCAAATAAAGTGAATTTGAATTTTATTTCCCTTATTTCCGGGAAGGTGTGAAAGATAAAAAAGAAGTCAGACTTGGTAGTTACTACTGCAAATAATTGATAGAATCAGGCGTTACTTTGCGGAAATAATAATAATAATAATAAAACTTTATTCGCCAAACAAACAGAGATTTTACATTTTAGTAATCAGTAGACCTTAATATATTAAGTTAAAAGTAGTATGTCCGCGAAAAGGCTGTGGACTCAGCTACCAGCTGCTTTTCAGTCCGTACCTGATGCAACTAACCTTCAGATATTAATAACTTTTTGTACATTTACTTTTTACAAATTATAATTACGTAGACTAATTTTCATAACAATTGGCGGTTTACGGCAGCAGTAGACTACCCTGAAGATATGAAATGTAGATATAATGTATGGTATTTGTAAGTTAATGGTACTAGAGAAAATACCTGTAAATGTGCCGGAAGAAATTATCTAAAGGATAGTCAAATTAGGAATAAAATGCGTTTAGTTGTTAAACACACACCCGGTTTTGAACAGATTTAGACGGAAGTTATAGCGATTTTATTTTATGTTTATTTTTTTTTAACTTACAATACGAATACTTTAATTATTCACAATATTGTTTAAAGAACATGAATGTATTTACATTTCACAAATTTCTGTTTTAACGCTTATATTTACTTTCAATACAAAACAATTAATTAGAAAACAAATTTGTAAACTAGCCGTTAATTACTAAACTTTTTAGCCTATGTATGTGAAAACATCTTCAAGCTTGTCAAATAACAAAACGATGTACAGCTATTAAACGGTTTTGTTTTTATCCACTTCTATATAGACAATTATTGTAAAACTAAATTATAAATAGGTCTTTTCTTTTTATATGTACATTGTTTAGAATTACCCGGACGTAATAGCCTGTTAAAAAAAGACGAGATCACGTATTATAAACCATCTGTATAATATAATTTGATGCACTCGTTTGCATCGGCAATATTCTGCGGTATACGATGATGACTCTTTTATTATATGTAATGTACATCGTTATTAAGAACAGCATATGTGTCACGTATATAGTAACGAAGAAAAGAAGAGAACAAAGAAGAAAAGAAGAGAAAAGTTGTGAGAAGCAGTTCAAGGTTGAAATGCCCATTACCTCACAGTCACGTGGTCTTGTAGCACAACGTGTGATGTGACGTAGTGGAAGTCTCGACCTGAACCATCTACGAATATCTGATGGAAGAGTTCGCGAAGGAAACTAAAGATTGTACGGAAAACTCGAAGAAAAAAATAAGACAAAGAAACGCTAACTTCTGTCGGAGTACAACTTTACAATCAACTTACTCTATATATAAGAAGCATGATTTCACTCAATAAATTCAAAATTTTCTTGACAAAACATCTAACCTCAAAACTATGAATGTATTGGGTCAATTGTGAACGAACGAGGTGCAATAATTGTACTATATTAACTATATTCTTAAGTATTGTACTACTGTATTGTCTTATTAATAATAAATATCTTTAAACCCTATAGCCAATCCGTTATATTGTCTCATGTACTACCTAACCTCTCATGTATTTTTTTTTCGTGTTCCTATAAAATACATTTTTATTTTTCTTGAATAATGAAGTTTGCATACATGTTGTCAGGGGTGAACATTTTACTTTTAATCCAGGAAATAAGAAAATGTAAATTAAAACCTGCAAAAAAGTTTAAATATTATATATAGAGTTTTATAAAGTGAGAATTCCCATTTTATTATTTTATTAAACTTTTAAAAATGGGTCCACTGTTAGTTGTGATAAAATTTAAGAGTCATTTAACAATTTGCGCCAAAACTCTGAATTAAGAAGACATTACAAATGTATATTTTTATTTTAAGTATTAAATTGTTAATCATAACATAATATTTTTTATTATTATGTATAAATACTAATAAGCTATGTCAACTGAGTTGATTTTATTAAAATAAGTATATATGCGAAATAGGGTCGTATTGCATCTAACTATCTAGTGTAAACCAGATTCACTTGAAAAAAAGACACATTAATTGTCTTAATATGGTATAATTTCCCACCCTAAGATTTTTCCCGAATAGCCTAGCTACGCTTAGAGATTTTATGTATTATAAAGATTACATATTTTTTAATGTAATGTAACACAATGCTGTTGTATTTCAATTCTGTTAGAAAAAAAACTACGCTGCATTGTTTTGTCTTGCAAATAAATGACTAAGAATTAAAAAAAATATGCCGTCACTGGGTTTAAATTCTAAGTAACAAAGCACAACGTGACCGAGTGTTGAATTTCGCATTGATTATAACTTGCGGACAATGTGGCAACATCGGAAACTGTAATACGAGCCGTGCTCAAAGTGCAGTCCGCACTTTAATCGTGTCGAATGCCTAAGACAGAGCTCCTGGACATCGTACAATGTAACCCAGCGGTGGGTATAACTTATACAGGATTTACGAGTATTTACAGCCTTAATAATTAGGAAAAGTCCAAGTTCACAGACAATTCCTTCCTAGCATTACCATGGTCTAGTACCCGGGTCCCTTTAAATTGCTCAGAATGTGTCTTTTAGGCGAGTTAACATAACCGACTACCATCTGACATCATCTCCGGAATCCCACAACTAATATCTCTCATTGACATTAATCGGGACCCACTGATTTACGTGCCTTCCGAAACACGGTGGAGGTCGGATATTTGAAAGCCTGTGTTAATCAACCACCAGACACCAGAAGTTATGACCTGGTAAGAATCCTCCTCCTTCACCAGAAGCTATGACCTGGTAAGAATCCTCCTCCTTCACCAGAAGCTATGACCTGGTAAGAACCCTCCTCCTTCACCAGAAGCTATGACCTGGTAAGAATTCAGAGACAACAAATATATTTGCACTGCACAAATATTTTTGTACCATGTATCAAATATAGAAGTAACTCTGGAATTTGTGATGTAACTTTGTTTCCAATAAAGATTTATGTTATGTTAAGTAAAATACAGTTGACAGAAAACAACTTAAACTTAAGTTTCTCCTACTTAAAAGTCGCAGCTATAAGTATAATTTGGTTAATTATCCAACAATCTAGTCTAAAACAAAGATAGCAATTTCATACTCCCCCGTAGCAATTAGCATATACGTGAAATGTAAACAGGGAACGTTTAAAATAAACCCCCTACCCCCGTGGGGCGAGGGAGTTTCAATCGCGAATCATAAAGGTACGAGGTAGGTACAGTCCGCATGACGTTACTATTGTCATTTCTCGACACAACACAATCGAGACTCGTGCATTAAGCTGATTGTATAACTATGCTCACAACTTCATAGGCCTGTTTTAATGCACTTATGGTTTAGATTTATTTAAACAAATATTTATGTAAATTCAAATTCTCACTGTTTTACATATTTTTATGCAGGAAGTGATTATTTCGATGATAAAAATATCCTGTGATATAGTGAAACAAGATTATTATTTCACGTGCTACAGGAATGAGTACTTGCGAAGATTACCCTGTACACGCGGAAAGATAGACAGACGTGTATTTGTTGTTAGTTTAAGTTATGTATAGTTTTGTTTAAAAGCGTTGCAGCGTAAACCTACAGATATATTTTAATAAACCTCAAGATTTAATTCTCCAAATGGATATTTGTATTTATCTTTACGTTCGAAAACTCGTGGTACGAGTAATATAATTTGATTGTTATCTAAGAGACAGGGTGCGATCCTCAAAATTGTTAGAATTTTAAGAGAATATGCCTTTAGAAAATATGTTACTATAAGTTGTTTATAATTTTATTCATACGTATCATTATGTACTGAACTAAAATAGCTTTTTGTTTCGTCGTAATTTTTTTTTAATGTATCTACACTGAATACTGGCTGGCTGGACGGCTTAGAAAAATTCCTTTTTTTTTGCGATAACCACGTACTTTTTATCAAAATCAGTCCATAGATTTTTGAGATATCAACGAAACTTTAAAATTTTACATTCATCGTTATATGATATTTTCCTTTATTCTGAAACCTCTTGCTAAACAAAATATAAAATATAGTTTCAACCGAAAATTTTAAAATAAATTATTTCTAAACAAAACGAAAACCATACATGAAATAACGCACGCAATAAAATAAAAACCTGAATCGAATTGAAAACGCAAAACTTTTCAAAAGTCAATCAAACTCAAAGATACGTATATAGTTTTAGTCAGGCCTTTCATACAAAACGAGTGTGATCAAAAGCGGCGTCACGACGCTTCCACCGTTGCTAGGTAACCCTGCATCAATCGATACCGCCTCATTCCTTGAGGGAGGGATCACTAACACTATGTTTAATTTGTCACCTTTTGTCGCACACTTCCTTCCTCATAAGAGAGGGTTATATTATATTTTACGCCGACCGAACTGTATTTGTTTTAATGTTATTTAATTCCGTTTTCAACAGGATTCAAGCGCATTTCTAATTATTCATACTTAACGTCACCATCGATTGCACTATACGGACGAACTTGATAACAGATACAATAAAACCACGCTATGAATTGAAAAACGCCGCACGTACGAGTGATAATCGACTTTCTTGGTGGTTTTTCTCGGTTTTATTACTTTTCCGAAGCAGAGGTAAATTAAAAGAGAAAGTATTAAAGAAAAGAGAGCACACTTGTGTTCGAAAAGTATAAAAATGATTGTGACAAATAGGATTCTAGAACTGTTATAAATATGTAATACAAATGGACAATAACTTCCGTTGTCGGCATTATACGTCGTAATGAAACATATTTTTTAAATATTAAAATCAGATTTAGATGGTTAAAATTTTTAAAATACTTTAAAAGATAAGACAATTCTAGAAAAAGGAACTCATTTAGGTTTTCCAATGTTTTAAAGTGTACTTAGTTCGATGTTAAAGATATTTTATTTAAATCAAAATAAAGATGCAAAATATTTATATGACAAATTATATTCAAATAAATTTAATAGAAAGTAACATACGCAATGACTTGAAACATTGAATAGGACTTATTTACACGCGACGACATAGTTCATTTTTAACCGACTTCAAAAAAAGGAGGAGGTTATCAATTCAACGCGAATGTTTTTTTTATGTTTGTTGCCGCAGAACTTTCTACTGGGTGCAGCGATATTGATGATGCCTGTTTCATTTGAAAGCTGGTGCTTCCCGATTGGTCCCATATTAATTTAGTCCTGGTCTGACAAAAGTTTCCATGAGAAAACAGTAAAATTCTAAATTTTGTTTAAGTATGTGCGTGACAAATTGTCGAATAACTCAATAATATCACGCTAACTGATTTCGATAATTCTTTTTTATTAGAAAGGATGTACTTTTATGAGATGTTGGTTACGTTCTGACTTTAGGAACCATAATAAAGTAACGGAACTCTTCAATTCTTAGGAGTAAATTCTGCAAAGGGCGGTCCCAACAGAAGTGAAAACCAATCGTCAGAGGTGTCGGTAACGGTGACTACAAAGATAAAATCAAGCGTTCGGTGATGATGATGCGACTTTCACACTTATTGTTCATCCAAAAACACATATGTACACAGTTATTTCATGGAACGCGTTTGATGACTATGACGCGAAATCTATGGGTTTTCCCCATATTAAAAAAATGCCAAACGCGCCTAAAAAACTTCACATCAAAAATGTTACCGTTGACGTGAGGGCGTAGCATGAACTTTTCGAATCAAAGTCCCGAACCGAACACTTTGAACCTAAGTAAAGTGGACTCTTCTACTAACTTCGGTCCAAAAAGTTCGTGCTAGGCCCACTGTTCGTTATGAAATCGTCGTCGTATCGTTATCGTATAATTAAAAAAAATAAAGCTCTCATGCATATCTAAACGAGCTGCAAATTAATGAGAATGTGTCCAACCACGGGCTGTGAAAAGTCGATTAATTCATTCATTTGCATAAAATATGTCCTGTGTGTGCGTTTTAACGTTATTGATGTGATCTGATGCCAAAATGATGATTAGAATAATTACTTAGTACCACATATCGCTCCGAAACCTAAATATTAACAGTAGATAAACTCTACAATGATTGTTAGTTAAGCCAAGATTGATAAAAATATTTTCCTTCCATATGTAACATAATTTTGTGGCCTAAAAAACTCGTCATTAAGGGCCGGCAGCGCATCCGCTGGCCTTCTGGTCGTGCAGATGACTCTGGACGCCGGTAGGCACTTCCGTGCCTACTGCCCGCTCGTCTGCCCCCTTGTAACATAAAAAAAAAAGAACCTGATGATTGCCATCTAGTCATGTAGCGGCGGCTACAAATGCAACAAATGTTTTTCTTTCTTCCTTTTTTCAAATGAACACGAGTGCACAGTACAATTCAAAACGCTCGCCCTTTTTTGAGCCCTCTTTTACGGCTGTCGTATAAAATACTACAATGTAATTTTCAGATCGCGTATAAAGTTTCTCCTAGAAGTGTTGCTGGCTGTGAAGAACAACAACCTGAACAAGATACCGAACTACGAGCCCACGTACGTGGAGCATCTGAAGAAGATGTGTCGCGGGGTGGTGCGCCGGGGCAACTACGTGACCACGCTTAACATACGGCTAGAAGACTTATTAAAAGGTCAGAAGGTACTCCTTTAGGCTAGTTCTATAATCTACCTAGAGTTCCTGGATATGAAGCTGTACTTTAATTGGTGTACAAATTAATATTAAATAAATAAATAAAAATACAAGGAATCCTTATACTTTCGCTCTGTCCGTCTGCCCGCCCGTAAGGTGGTCCCCCTACAATTTCCAAACTATTAGTTGTAAAGTATTGAAATTTTCCATATTGATAGGACATTTTAAAAACTCAGTACAAAAATTATTATAAGCGAAATTGTACGAAAACTTTTGAATTTATTTAACAAACACCTTTATCCCGTATCAGATACGGAACCCTTGTATATAAGCGTGTCTTAAAAAGTATTTGGTCCATCTTTTAATTCTTCTTTAGAAATTTTTGAGATGAAAAATACCATTGAACTCGGGACACTGTTACCGTACCGACACTAACGATTCGTTTCCACTTCCGTCAGCACTTACGTAGTACCACTGTTCGGTTTTTTTATATATATGTATATAACAAGGGGCATATGATCGGATAGTTCGCTTGTAGCTACCGACGTTCACCGACAACTGCACGACCAGGAGGCTTGCTGATGCTTTGCGGGCCTTTTAAGAGGGGTTTGAACCACCGGGAATTCTTACAAACTGAACGTGACGTGACAGCATTGCCGCCACTTCACGATGATCTTATGTACGAAAGAGGTACTGGTACACGGACTGCAGACCAAAAAGACTGCCAGTCTGGCACTATCTCTAATCAACATAAATTTTGTACATATGTGCACAAAGGCGAAGCATAAATGAAGAATTTTGGCGTTAATTTTGTTTTTCTTCTCAGCCCATGAACGGGGAAAATGGTGGGTAGTTGGTTCAGCGTGGGAGGGTAACCGCACACAAGAGGACAAGCCAAATATAAAGCTGCCCCCCTCCACTGATCAAAAGCTGTTGGAGCTTGCGAGAAAGCAACGGATGAACACTGACGTGAGGCGGAGCATCTTCTGTGTAATAATGGCGGCTGAGGTAAGTTTAGCGCTTAATTTAGGGGTCGACCGTAAATTACGTTTAAAACGGCGCTTAATTTAGGGGTCAACCGTAAATTGCGTCTAAAACAGCGCTTAATTTAGGGGTCAACCGTAAATTGAGAGTAGGTCTACCGATAGGGTTACTTTTGCACTCACCGGACAGCCAGCCAGCCAGACATAGCTCAAAGTGTTTGTACATTTTGTCCTTGAAGTCTACAAAACTTTGTGAAGTTCCACAAAGTCCCCGGCCACACTACATGATCATGCAAATGAAGCTATGTCTGGCTCCGGCATTACTCAAAGTTAAGTAACCTTAGCTAAGTACCTAAACGCTCATATAGAGAAAAATCAGGACTTTGAAAAAATAATATACGATTGCAACGATATTGAAGGGGTCCAATTGAAATGGAATTTTTTTTTTTTAATGAAATCTATTTATTGCAACACGCAACACAATATGTACAAGAGCTACATTAGCTATATAAAATATGTTGGTTTGCACATTGACTGTTGACCAGATACCTTACTTGCGATCTCCACACTAGGAAACCTGTATCGAGGAGGCGAATTGTTTATTTAACCATTGTTTTATATATTGTTTATTATAAAGGATACTATGAATATATTAATTGCCTTGATTTTTTTTGTTTTTGTTGTTGATTTCACATTTAAGTTTTTTTTTAAGCTTGTGTTAGGCGTGACCACGAAAATAGTCCATCATTGCAACTAGCTCGTCATATATTTCAGTTCAAACTTCTAATTTTCAGCAATGGAATCTTGATTATTTACAGTTATAAAAGAAATAATTATCATTACAGTTTATAAAAGAAATAACTAAATTATCTTTAAAAACACACACACACAAACACGAACAGGTACACACTCTCATAATTTGTACTTTTTCTTTGGTTTCCTATTACGTATTATTTCTTTACTCTGTTAATCTATTTCTTAGATCTATAAATGTAATCACTTCTGGCCTTATTTACCTGGTTTTTCTATATATTAATGTTTTCTGTAACGCTGTTGATTACTAATAAATAAAACTAATAAAAAAACTATAAGTACGTGTCTAAAGGCGGTCTTATTGCTGAAGCAATCTCTTAACAGACAACCTCGATCGATACATCGATACTACGATCGATACATCGGGACTATATCGATATTAAGCAAGTTCATATGCTGACTCCCATTTGGCTGAAAATTGTCAAAAACTTGACTGGCGATGGCCACCACCTTTTTTGAAGACTATCTCCGTGCCTGATTTTGGGAACAGTTTAATTGTATATACAATAGACACGCATGAATAAGAAATTTACATCGAAAGAATGGATATTCTAAGTAATTAATACCAAACATAATTACAGGAATATAAATCACTGGCTATAGAATTAATGATGAATACCTCGGAGACGATGAGACTTGCGATATAACGGTTGGCTATAATTAAATCCCAGCTTCCGTGTATCTAGTGACGGGGAATTGCACGAGCTGGAAATTGAGACCTGGATGCCGACATCACAATTTGCGATATTTGCAACATTACTTAACTGTGTATGAAGCTTCATCCTGTTTTAAACCTCAACTAATATTATCAAGAGAAATGACTGGCCTATTGGTGCAGTGGGCAGTGACCCTGCCTTCTGCTCCGGAGTCGTGGCTTCGATTCCCGTCTCGAAGTCTGGGTGTATTATCCATAGGTATGTACATATTTATATATTAAGAAAAAATCTTTGTACTCCTCCGTCCGCGCAATTTTTGTAAAATGGTACCTGAAGTTTTCTTTTTACGTATTAATATATAGGTTATATACGTATATTACACAATATAATATCTGCATTTATAATTATTTTTTATTAAATTTAATGTGAGAGTGAATAAAGCATTATTATAGCTTTCACGCTGTGCTGTAGTATTGTAAAACCACACACCATTTTATAAATCGCGTGACGTGCCCGAGTAAATTATACTGAAGCGACTTTTTCCCACGTTATAAATTATGAAAACGTTGTAAAGTTACTTTACCTTACATATTTTGTATTCAGAAGTAACTGCCAACAATCGATAATGTTAATAAATAACTAAGCTTTAAATCTTGGAGGACGTAATAGCTGCTAGGGCAGTTGATACGGTCTGGGCTACGATAGTGTTAGCCAACGAAACGCTATGAAGAAGAAGGAACTCTAAATCTGCAGCCAACCGTTTAAATTTTAGTTTTCAAACGATGTTTGCAATTATTACAAACATTTCGAAATTTAAATAAGTTTTAGTTTCGGTTACCATAGACAATTTAATATTGTATCTCTAGGTTCTAGTATATCGTTTGTATTTTAAAAACAATTAATCTCTTACGTTAAGAAATACATATACACATCAAATTAGCATGTCATGTGCATCTTGCTGTATGTCATTATGTGCTAATTTCTTTTGTGGTGTACAATAAAGCGTATAAATATATAAATGTCCACACCGAAGCTAAAATATTCATTAAAAGTGGATCATTTCGGTCAACGTCAAATGCAGATGCAATGCGGATCGCCGCAAACTGATGACCATAATGGCGGTTAATTACAATGTCATAATTGTTTATTTAATAGAAGCTCAACCTACAATATCGTATTGATTTTAATTCCATTGATAAATGAATAAAACACGAAAATCTCATCACCAAGTAAGTGCTTTAATATCTTCTTATGTTCTACCACAATCTAGTGTATGTTTTTAAATTTTAAGCGATTAGACCATGTAGTCGCAACATTGGCCCACCTTTGCGGGTCCATTCGTGCCAGGTAGGCCGAGGAAGAGGTGGCGCGACGACTTGGACACCTTTGCGGGAAAGGAGTGGATTGGTTTAGCTCTAGATAGAGGAGAGTGGTCTAAGAGTGGGGAGGCCTTTGCCCAGTAGTGGGACATTATGGGCTATTAAAAAAAAGCGATTCGTTGTTCATTTATAATTACTATTAGCATGCAGACTACGATACAAGTAGAATACTTAAGTATATTGAATTTGTATTAAGACGAATACGGGAAAATATACAAATCTCGCACAATTTTTAGACGACAAATGTCTTTGTAATAAAAGAAAATAAAAATAAAGTTTTAAGAGATTCGTATATATACGACCTCTCGGTCATGGCCTGATTAGTGGTTGGTATTTACGTCGATTGCTAGGTTAAGTAGCTCTTGCTGCAACCGTGTTATAGATGGGTGACCCTTTGTAAAACTGGTTTTTTATTTGATATCCGACCTCCTCCAAGTTTCGGAAGGCACGTAAAACAGTGGGACCAGAGTGCTTAGTGCGAGTTTTTCTAACTTTTACGCGTTGGTAAAGTTTACTTCAATTTGTATGGACCTTCCACTCACGGGGTAGTGGTTTCGATTCCCGCCTCGAGTCTGGGTGTATTATCCATATATATGTATTTATATAATTCTACAAAAAATATATTTGTGTATAACAGACGTTTGTTACCTATAACACAGGCATTAAATTGCCTACCTTAGTAACAAACGTCCTTGTGTCATATAGTCCTGTACCTATATATTTATTTATTTGTACTAGTGCTGTTACAGTAGTATATATAATAAACTAGCGGTTTCCCGCAATTTCGTCCGCGTCAAATGGTGATAGCTCTTAGACTTTATTGGGCCCAATTTAAAAATACGTTCGTATTCGTATACGTAGCAGATGTCTGCTAACTAAAAATTACCTCCTTGCCATAGTTCATCTTTGTACGTCTCGCGGTTTTCGAGATTTCCTGTATATAGAAGGTATAAAGCTACGTATGAATTTTATCATTATTCACCAGTCGTTAAAAATTACTAAATCTCTAATTAGACAAGCAATTCTTTTACTACAGCTTCCCTCGATAAATGGGGTATCCAACACTGAAAGACTTTTTTAAATCGGTCCAGTAGTTTCTGAGATAGCGTGTACAAGCAAACAAACTCTTAAGCTTTATATATTAGTATAGATGAGAATGCAAACAGTTCTTCATAATTATAAAGTCTCGTACACTTAATATCGTTTAACACAATTTCCCATCTAATTTTTAATTAAAATTCCTATCACTGCATGATTACCAGTCTAATAAATAAGAAAGAAATGATAGAATTACCGTAAGAGATGGCGCTTTATAATTAAAAATTAACCGATACTCCTTTTATCGAAGGTCGGTTGTAAATACACAACACAATTAAGCAATCACTTTTTTCGTCGTAATTAAACACTGACGTGAATAACAATTAGTACGGAGCTCTTGAAATTCAAACACCCTCTATAAGACAGCTGAATGCAACGGCACAAAGGAAATAGAGAAGTTCGAAATAGGTTGCGTGAAATGTAATTATATAAAACCTGCGCGGGCGTGCCGTCGTTACGCCCGCGCGCATGACTCAGGTTAACGTGTCATGTCACTGACGCTTTGCAGACAAACAAACAGACGCGGTGTTAATGACTTTTCTCAGGTACTTCACTTCTACAACGAGAGGCGCGTTGAGTTTCATGCATGTTACCTTTGAGATGACGGACTTCATACATAAACTTACTACAGCTAATTCGATCATCTTTGACAGAAAAAAATATTGAAAAAGCTCAGAGCTTTTTAATATCTAATGAGGGACAAGTATATGAAGTGTCATGCTTTGAATATGACAGACTTCCCTTACAACCTCACGTCCATGACTCCTTGGAAGAAGATTTCTTAATCGTTTTGTAGTGATTTGTTATGCTCTATAAAAGGCATCAAGTTTGTAACCCCAGCGATTATGGTTTTCTTTTTTTTAATAATGGGCAAATGAGCAGGCGGAATATACTTGAGTGACTACCGACGCTCATCAACAACTGCTACACCAGAGGGCTCGCAGATGCGTTGCCGACCTTTGAGGAATGAGTATGCTCTTTTCTTGAAGGTCCCAAAGCCGTATCGGTTCGGAAATACCGAAGCTGGTCAATTACCAGCTTCGGTGCAGTTTGGTTAATTTTTCGAACATTGCATATGTTTTTTTTCCTTCTCGAATTCGTTGTTTGCACTCTAATTTTTTTTTCGAGCAATGAATGCTAAAATAGGGCATTTTAGAGCATTTCGACTTTAATGCTCCATTGTAACATTCATAACTCGAAAACTGTATAAAAAAAAAGAATGTCAGTATCCCCCGACGGAATATCAGTCATTTGAGTGCAAACAACAATTTCAAGAAGAAAAAACACAAAAATGCATTTTTGGGAAAAGTAACCAAACTGCATAAGTACCAAAATATTAATATGAGTATGTGAATAGATATTTTCCATTTGCAAACCTGTGCCACAAATACTTTATTTTTAATTAAAAATACCTTCGGAGTGAAAACACATATTTGTCTCTATTGCAAGGCCGTAAGCTTAATTAAGAAAAATATTTTAGTTTATTTTACGTACAACCGAGATAGTGAGAGGAATTCTTAACGGAAATGAAGAAAAAAATGTATATTCTACTAATATAATAAACGCGAAAGTTTGACATATGGATGTATGTAGGTATGTTTGAAACTTTTTTACAGAAAAACTAATGATTATAATAAAACTTTACAATAATATGTATACATCAGAATAACACATAGGCTATTAAATAATAAAGATATTGCGTGAATTGTCCATAATATAACGATAAATATCTAGTAAGTTGGAGAAAATTCTGCCATCTGCGAGCTATTCTAGCGTGCGCTGCTAAAACCATTAGAGTTACAGGTATACAGTGTATCAAGGAAATGTTTATTATAAATAGTTCTACAAAATAAGCCCACGCCAGCATATATCTATCTTTAATATTTAAACCATTAACGCCAAAATAGTGAACCATTATGGAACGGGAACGAGGGCAATATTACAGGATAATAGTGTAGTACTAAGTCAACCAACGTTCGGTCAGGACAGCGTCTGCCGGGTCTGCCAGTAGTCTATATCTAGAATATAACTTGTATCTAAGTATCACTGGTCTAATACACCCAAAACAAACAAAGCCAGTTAATGGCACTTCAAATTATTTATTGATTCCTTGTTCTAGTCTCCTTGAGAAAATGATTGTTAAGACGTTTTAATGGTAAATGACTATTTCAATATTACTTTAAGATAAATTTCTTGGAAGTTGTACGTAACATTGTCGTCAAACTGCAGTACAATTGCGTGTGAAATTAATAGGTTATTTAATGAGCTATTAGTTACAGTACTTTGTAGCACACTACAAAGTTTTATGGTATACAATAAAAACGTGCATGTGTATATGTACAATATACAAATTATACAAGAGTAGAGGAAGTAGCTCCTTAGTGTAGCGGCTATTTTGAATGTTGGCACAATAAAGTGAACCAGGGATCGCCGGCTGGCCTAAATTTGAGCACAAATCTTTTATTGATATACGTTCTATATTGCTTAAAGTTTAAGAATACATACATCTGGGCAAACAAGTTTCATTTCGCAAATCTAGATACCAGGATGAGTTAATGAGACGCGTAAACTTTACTCTCGAACAAATTCTGGGGCTTCAAAGAAATCTTTAAATCAAATACCTCAATAAAGGTAAAAAAAATGCAACGGACTCCTGTATTGTCAACAAACCGATAAATTATAATTAAAATTCAAATTGCTACTTACTGATACTGAACTGAATAGTCAAGATTATATCTTGCAGTTCCCCCAAAGGAATAGTACTGTAAACTGTTTTTTTTTTTTTTTTAATTTCTTGGTAACAAAATGTAACTGAACATGTGAACTATAGGGTTTAAAAGATATTTCACCATAAAAAACATTATGATAAGTTGAACTAAGAAGCAATTATTTTTCTTTGATTTTATTTATATAAACCTATTCTAGTAACTTTTGAATTTAGCTGAGTTGATACTATGCTGTTTAATATTAGTACCAGTTATACATTCCACATAAATTACATTTTATATACATGCCAACAAAAATATTATTAGGAAATATGTAAGCAAGATTTCACAGTTATTTGAACTAAATAGCTTTAGAGTTTATATTGTAATGGTATTTGTTCCTAATAGGTGTGCAAAAGTCTAATTAGTCCCGAGGTCTCAGTAAATAATGAGACATTGTATTGAAAGATTTCAATTAATGACTGTTATTAAGAGGAAATAAATTCTAGTGCACTTTGTTACAATTTTTACATCCTAAATAATTTATTTCTTTTTTTAAGCCATATTCTCAAATATTGGAGTCTCCTTTTAGTAAAGAATTACCGGTTTTTAGGAGACTCCGAAAATATATGTCTGTACAATATTATAATATGTTGTGTGCTATTAACAAGAAACATTAAACTGTCCAATGGCTAGCTTCTTTTATATAATAGACAAATATATTTAATAGACCTTGTTGGAGGGTGGTGTTAAATGCAAACATAATTCACCCATGAAAATCAAAAATGGAAACATACACATAATAGAAACTAAACCAACTATACTATCTTCTCTCACATAACATTTACATCTGGACACAGGACTTTTTGTCACTTCTCTTTCAACACCCTCCCCTCTACTTGCTAGTATACTTTGAGCATAAGTAGATTCAGCCTGGAGCAAATATTTATAGTGATAGAATAATAAATAAAAAAACCTCAATTTCCGTAAGCATTTAAATAAAGTTGAAATGTTATTTTATGATAGTGATGATATTAGTGGTGACAATTATGTAAATAAAGTTTAAATACATAACTTCTAACGAATCGACAGGGATTTAATTTAATATAATTTTTATTTTCTCTTTTAATTTTTTTCAGCTTATCGATTTTTTCGAAATGTCTTTTAGGGGAACTACATGCCCCCGCGTGCCCCATAAGAAAAGCCCTGCATATATATAGAAGTGAATCTCTTTTTAAGCAATCAATCAATTTTAATCAATATCACTGAACAACTGGCCTAACTTTGATAAATTTTGTTTGCTTGGATCTGAGTAAAATATTACTTGTTTCGCTAGTCTATTATCGAACGTATAAAAATCAATCAAGTTATTAATCTTTAAAGTTTGGTTATACATTTAAAAAAAAATTAAGGCTTTGTGTTACAGTGTGGCAGGCCTCTATTACATTATAAAACTCCATCAGACACTAAGATACAGCTAATACAAGCTACTACAAGCTTTTAATTTAAGCTTAGTAGGAGGGGAAAAGGGAATATTAGACATACCTAAAAAGTATTCCTAATATTCTACAACAACTTTTGAAGTTACTTATCAAATACCTTTATAGTGTATCAGATACGGAATCCTTCTGTTAAGTGTTTTGACTCTTGGCCATTTTTTTATATTTATAGAGGAAAGGTAAGTGTTTTCTTTTTACTGTACATTTAGTGTGTATGCAGTTCAGAGGCCTTAGTATCTAGGATGAAAATGTTCGTGTTAGGGCAACAGGAGGCAAGTCTTTATAGTGTCACGCTTTTAATCAATCAGCGTTGACACTAAGAAGGTTCAGCTGTGGGCCCAGCGCGAATATTTTCAAAATCACTCTTCGATTCGAACGGTTCGAAATGTTCGTGCTAGGGCCTCTGAGCTGCATACACATTAAACGTACAGTTAAAATAAAACACTTACTTTTTCTCCATAAATATAAAATGCGACTGTACAAACCTTTGTCTCCCTACCTGCTCAACGGCTCTACCAATTTGCTAGAGCCTCTGATATAGTCGGGGTATTTTTAATGCAAAATATTGTATTTTTAATCCTAGGAATTTTAAGATAATTAAATAAACGATTAGACAAACAACTCCCACGCTTTTTTGATTGTCTTTTTGCATTAATTCTTTCATTGTTTTCAGAAGACTCATAATTTAATTGAGAACATAAAAATGATAATTAGGCAAACATAAATTAATTGCCAGAGGTCAAAAAACGTAGGTATGTCGTATTTAAACAAGGACAACCTGTTAAATATATATGTTTGGACGCGTTTTTTTCACATAACAATACAATTAAAAAAAACATGAGGATGTAGGTGGACTGGTTATATATAAAGCATATTATATGTAATAAAATCGATATGTCCATCCGTGCCTTCTAAATAACTGCCTTTTTTTAATTATTTCATAGAAACACGTGTAATTTGCAAAAGTTAATGTCAAAAATAAATTATTTATTTTTGCAGATTTCGTGAAAATTATCTTGCAACGTCCGACTGCTAGGCAAAGGCTTCCCCCCTCTTAAGCCCCTCTTCTCTATCCCGGGCTACCCCAAATACGGATTTATCCAAAGCAATTTCATTTCTTTTTCTTGCTCCTGTAAAACCCATGTTTTGGGCGTTACTTTTACTCAAAGAACAATTTTTAATATTTTTGTCCGATTCGGAATGTTTGGGTTGCTAAGAAAAAGTAGCAAGAAATAAATTTATGTAGATCAAAAATATCTAGGGAAAAGGTCCTTTTTTATTGCGCATAAGATACCTTTTTATATAAGCCTTCTATAGAAGCGTGTTTTGACACAATCTTGTCCATTTTATTAACCGACTGCAAAAAAAGGCGGTTCTCAATTCGATTGCTATATTATAAAGATATTAAAAAATAATTAGTACTTTCATACCATTTAGTAAACAATTACTGATTGATGTCAGTACCATCTGCATCGGTTTACCGGGGAACCTTTTGGCGTGGTACCGTCTTCAATACATCAGTAGGTGTATAATTAGAGGTAGCGCCATGCTTGTAGCCGAATTGGGCCGGCGCGTCCGGGTACCAGTACCTCTTTCGTTTCTTTTACGCGTTTCGTTCGGTTTGTGAGACTTCCCGGTGGCCTAAACTCGTCATTAAGGGCCGGCAGCGCATCTGCTGGCCTTTCTCAGCGAAATTTGGAAGGGCGTGTACGGGTATGTACCCACTTCCAGCGCTGATTTTCAGAAGTCACCCGATATTATTGGCAGTGAACAATACAATGCAGTGTCACAGTATATAATATCTTTATAGCCTATGTCTTATTCTGATGTATAAACTATATTATTGTAAAGTTATATTAAAATCGATTGAGTATCTTTTCCGTGAAAGAGCGTCAAACATAAATCCTGACATCTATACAACCATGTGTAAAAACTTTCGCGTTTATAATATAAGTAGAATATGGTTCAAAGTACGACTTAATTTTAATTCAAACTTTTATTTATAGATGATTAATTAAATAAAGGGAAGATAAAAGTGTGTCAAGACGTGCTTATTTAAAAGGGCTCCATAACTGATACGCGACAAAAGTATTTTTCAAATAACTTCTAAGGCGTCCGATTTCGCTTAAAATAATTTTTCTGGTAATTTTTAGTATATTTCATCGACATGGAAAATTTCAAGACTCTTACAAGTAATATTTTGGAAAACCTAAGGGTGACCACCCCGCGGGCGGTCAGAGGGATTGACAGAGCGAAACGTATACGAGTTCCTCGTAGAATTATGCAAAAAATACACAATACATTTATTTGTAACAATTTACAAATTATCAGAAGATAATACGACGAGAATAACAGTTATAAAAATAGAATGCGGATATCGTTTCTGTATATAAAAGTTCGTTACGTAAATAAAACAATATTTTCGAACGATGCTTCTATTGTGAGTGTGGAAACAAATTTATCAAAATTGAAAACTGAAAACAATGCTACCGAAGCGTCGACATCCGCTCGTCCGTTTTGATTGATAACCCACATTCAAATCACGTTTATAGCCAATCAAAACATTAGTTTTATCCGAATATATGTGCGCTTGGCATAAAAAAGATTTTTATTATTATTGCGAATGCGAACGTTTGTATGTTTGAATGTTTGAATGTTAGGTATTCTTATTACAAAAAATAGCTAATCTAATGTCTTAAAACGCAATGATGAAAACTTTATTTTATGATAACTTTCATATCCTTACATAGCATAAACTAAAGTCGCTTCCAAATACCGCTTTTGGGCTCCCTTACTATACAAGAGCGTATAGTAGGGAGCCCAAGGGGGGATTTTGCGCAATACTTTGAGTGCGTCAGAAATTATAGAGAGTATCCTTGTACCCTGTACTAGACCCCATTAAATATGAACCCTTAATATAGAGTCGTTCTTTGAGTAAAAAAATCGACCCTTATTAAAATTCAGCCTGTGAGATTAAGATAAGGTAAGTTAATTACATGAAGATAAGTTTACATTTCAGTATAATAAACTGACGAATTAAATTCGCGGTAATTTTTTTTCCGAAAATTGATTTTTTGAGATTTAAATCCTTTAAGGATTAGAGAAAAAATATAATGTGACGATTTTCCCAAGGTGATGTAGCCACCTACACATTATTTACAACATAACTTTACTTTCTTATGACCTTTTTTTTGTTTTTGCACCTAATCTACGCAATCCCATAAATCCCCATAGCGCTTTACTTCTTCTTGTCGTGTCGATGGCGCATCAAACAGTTCCGTTCCAGAACTCATCCACTATCTAAGTGTATCTCTGTAAAAGCTTAATATTTGTGCTGTTGATGTATCTTAATAAACAAATAAATAAATAAATAAGAGCCAAAACTAAGTAATATTACTTATTTATAGATTTATAAAAGTCAGTGCTGCCAACATCTGTACCGTGAACGAAACGTCTCTGAACAAACCTGCAAAGCCTAATGGTAGTGCAAATGTAGCCCGATAGAGGGCCTAGAACATTTTTAAGCGGAAGGTTCGTGCTTTAGCTTACTGAGCTAGTAATTCTAGACATGCGCAATAGATGGCGATAAAGTAAGAACAATTTCGAATGAAAAAGTGCCTATTTCGTTTTATAGTACTTACGGTCAAAAAATTTTAATCGAGTTCAAAGAAAGTAGGAGGTGCGATGTTTATTTTTTTATGTATGTTCACCGTTGAAGTATGTGCCAAGTTTAAATATAACACAAATAATATTTGTACCTATTTTTACTTATAAAATAACAAACACGGAATTTAGACGGGCACCTATTTGGTATGGCACTGGCTTTAGCACACCAGTAGGTGTCAAGCGCCTCGTATGTGAGTACCAATTTCAAAAGTGTTTTTCGATGGTTTTATTTTAAAAGATTTTTTATTACTGCAATTCAGCATCAATTTTTTAACTGTTATCTCTTTGTTAGTTCCCGGTTACAAAACAAAATAATTGTTGCAAATTAAAATAATTTTTATAATTAAAATAAATGTTACAAATTAATTGTGTACAAAAAAAATTGAATACTATTTCGAAGATAGCTTAATAAGTTCAAAAAAAAAAATTAACTAAAAAAAACATTGACAACAGTTTTTCCCGTAAAAGGTCTTTCCGTCAATTGTCAAACTTTACACGTAACTCGAAACAAGAAAATAAATAATGGATTTATTCTCAAGAGAAAAACTCCATTATTTATTTTCTTGTTTTTTTTTTGTTTTTTTTTAATATTACAAGGTACTAACGAGCAGGCGGTTAACCTAAATGACTACCGGGTATGGGTGGGATACCCATGATGGACATCTGCATCATCAGGAAGCCCGCAGATTCGTTGCCAGCCTTTAAAATATATTTACACTGAATATTAGTTAGGGGCAACGAGAATGTGATAGAAAGTACTCCTATTTCCTATTTTTTGCCAGAAAATATCTTGTATTTTTTTAGAAAAATCACCTTAATGTTTCTGTTGGCTAAAAATGATATATTTTGTATCGAAATGTTGAACACATCGTTCAAGGTTCAAAATGTTGTACCTCCACTTTTGGCAATACAAGTTGCCACTTAAAGCCGACGCCATAATAAGGTTACTGGGATTAAGTATTAGACATGATTTACTATAATTCTAGAACCTAGTGATCGCCTGATGGTCGAAATTCGGCCACAAATCATATATGCAAAATTTCTCTTCTTTGTACATTGAGATGGTTATATTTTTAGAATTAATATTTTTACCGCCATCATGACTACGCTTTGACACACCCTTATAGTTAATTTTTTACATGTGTGTGTAAATCGTTTGGCATTGGTCCCCTTTAATGCGTCGAAACAAAAACACGACACACACGAACTGTGAAAAGTATATATGGATAGATGATTAGGGAGTATGAAACCGGACCTTAAAGTTATTTAACAAATACGTTTATCGCGTATCAAATACGGAGCCCTTCTATATAAGCGTATATGACACGCTCTTGGCCATTTTATTGGGAACGCTCTTGTACCTGATACGTCCTCTTTGATTGCAAAGAATACAAAGGAATTTTAAGACTAAGAACGAAGCCTCGATTTTCAAGGATACAAAGTACTAGAAGTTGCAAGTATTAAAATAAATACTTAATCTACAAGGATACTTGCCCCTCGCGACGACCACGTATCGCAACTTTCCTAGTAATATTTTAAAGAAGAAACAGAAGAAGAAATTTTATTATAAAGAAGTAATATTTTCATGTAAGTTTCGAGAAAAGTTTTTCCTCGTTTGTCGCCGTAGTGTTCTCACCTTGACATCGTGGCATTGGCATTTCTCTTCATTAACACACATGGAAATGGATTAACGACTTCCGAGAAACATGTGCACTTCGTACTAAAGGCTTTGATATTAAGCGCATTGCCAGAAGTGTTTTAGGTGAAGTGTTTACTGGTATTTTATAATTTGTTTGCAATTAGAACTTCGCGGTATTGGAATTGGATATTCATTTCTAGTCGTATTTCGTGATAGAAAATGCTTAGGCATTCATTTGTGGCTAAAAGTAATAGCATCTACCAGCGTGACCCCCATCCCCAATGTCTGCCACAAAAAGAGGCCCGATAAAGAAACTGGAACTATTAAAGAATAATGGAACGGAAATCAGTGAAAAAAGACAATAAAAGAATAAGGGAGGGGAAAAAGGGAATATTAGACGTACCTAAAAAGTATTCCTAATATTCTTTATAAAAAAAAAGAAAAAAAAACATTGAATAACGGCATAAGACTTTAGCTCGTGGACCGAATTTAACATTAAAAAAAAAAAACTAATAGCTAAGCAACTTAACGCCTCTACTCTTCCACAGTCTATTGTAGGTACCAAAACGCCACTACTGATTGGAAGAGTATTCCAAGGAAATTAATAAGTATTCCTTTATTTTTTTGACAATATCCTAATACTCTCGACATTTTCTGAATGTAGTTCTAATTGCTAAGACTGTAAAGAATTCGTTATACCGGAGCCAGACTTAGCATAAAGTCTTTGTACATTTTTGACCTTGAAGTCCACAAAGTACTACAAAACTGTGAGTTGATTTGTATGGAGATTTTCAGCATTTTTACTGCGGTCGTCGTCATCCGTAAAGCGCCATCAAGTTTTACTTTGGTATAACCTTTTTCTACTCGACATCATTTCCATCTCGTTATCTAACGGCAGCTACAGCTGTAGGACAAAATCATATCGGAATTGGTTGAGTAGGGAAGAGAACACTGGCAGTAAAGGTTGTGACTGATCCGCCCATAGTGCTCCTGTGACCCTACCACCACGGTCGGGGCAAGGTGAGTGTGGGTCGCCACCACAAAAGGATCCTTTAAACCTACACCTGGATCGCAAGTCCCACCAAAAGGTAAACAAATATACCAGTGTTTCCCATCCTTTTTGTATAATTTTTAATCACACTATAAATAAATAAATATATACAGGACTATATGCAACACGGACGTCTGTTCCTAAGGTAGACAACTTAACGCCTGTGTTAGGGGAAAAGGAAATATTAGAGGTTGTTGGTGTGCACGAAGAAGTGGGGGGAGCGCCGGGCAAGCAGCCGCAGCGCGCGCCAGCCCCAGCCGCTGGAGCCGTCGCCCGCCCCGCCGCTGCTGTTGCCGCTCAGCATGTACGACTCTGGGGACGATGTCCAATGTCTTCCTTATCTTTTTACAAGTACAAAAATGTAATATGCCTATACGAAAATAACTCCTTTAGTTTTTGTGGCCGACAGATGACGCGAACAGAGCGGCATAGCGACGTCATCGATCGAAGACGGCGGCGAACCGACTGATTGTGGCTGGCACTAGTGTACATAGCGCGCGAGACAGCTGACTCTTGGGAGAGTGAGACGGAGAATGCCTTGTGTGAATGTGTCTCGCTTGCGTAAACGGGGATTGTTTACTCCTTTACGGCGTAGACTAGTGTCAGCCTCCGTTTAGTTCTTACAGGCGTGCCCAATTGTGCAACTACACGTTTTACGGGAGTAAATAGTATCCGGAATAAATAATTGTGTAGAATAAACGTTGAGAAGTCCACTCGATGATTGTCTTTGATTTCCTAATCCTGTTAGAGTATTGATCCCCAACAGTTATAATAAACTGTATTATTTATTAATATTGCAGTAACAATATTGAAGGACTCGTAGCCTTATCGGTGGTCGGTATTTGAATCGACCGTTAGGTTAAGTAGCTCTTGCTGCGACCTGGTGATAGATGGGTGACCCATTACAGCACTGGTTTATATTTGATATCCCACCTCTTCCGAGTTTCGGAAGGTACGTAAAACAGTGGGACCTGATTAAAGTCACAGAATGATATTAGTTGTGAGATTGGAGATCGTGGAGGTTCCGAGGATGACGTCAGATGGCAATTGGTCATCTTAAATAGTGCCACAGCCACAACCTCTACAATCGACCCCAGTATTTAACCGGGATAACAGTAGGAAGAAGATTGCAGTAATAATATTTAAATTATAATTAATTTACCTAGAGAAGGCATGAAGTCTCTTTCTTTTGTCCTACAGGCAGCAAGATTATCAGGGCAGAGGTTCCATAGTCTCGTGAGGTCATTGCTGTTCAATAAAATATTACAAATTAATAATTATCCATCATTTTAAAACAATTTCATTGTCCATGCTAAAATCTGTGTTCCATACTTTCCCATGAAGAATTTATTTTGTGCCTCGTATTCTTTAATAATGTCACCAACCGGCCGACGCCTCTTCTTAGTCTTTCTTACTTCTTCATTGGTTTCTGTGTGCACTGGTGGTTTTGGTTTCTGAAATTCTAAGATAAGAAAATGATGAGTTTTTATTTCTCTCATTATACAATAAGAGAGTGTTAGACAACTAATAGAGATTTAATAGACAAGCAAATGCTCATAAATATTGCTTGCTTCATATAAATTATTTTTAATCAATATAATCATAGAAAATATGGTAATCATACATATATTATATTGTACACTGTAGAAATGCAATTTTCATTTGTACTTTTTTGTATTTACAGTTTTATAAGTAAAGAATGATTTTTTTAATAGACATAGCTAGGAGTACTGTAATACCTTCTATAACACAGTACTCTATTAACACATTAATGTTATTCTATTATATATTTTTTTTATTTATATAATATTATATTAGGCACATTCGGGGGTGTACAAGTGTGTTATACAGGAATACTCCTACAACACTTTTCCCTATAAAGCTGAATAAATCTATCATGTTATAATAGGGATTACAGTATCTCTAAGATATAGCTCGTTATTTGTGCTTATTAAAATATTATGCAGGTATGTAGATGAATTTTTTTTAACAATTTTATTTTTATTTTTAGAACATTCTTCAGATAAATATAATCAAACAGAAAAATGGCTTATTGTGAAAATAACAGATCGAAAGACAAAAAAATATATTTTGATTTTTTTTGCATGTGAGTAATAATTTAGTATAATAGTCTAATACTTTCATTATTGTATTTACAAACATATATTTACTCGTAATAATCTTTTATATACCCATTAACAAGTGTGTGTCTGTTATGAGTTAAAGTTAACTTCTGACTATATAATATAACAAAAAAATTGGCAATCAAATGAAATACCTGGGCAACCATCATTCTTCCAGCTGTTCCAGTGTTCTTCACGTTTCAATATACTCTTGACACAGTCTGCAAATCTTTTCCCATTAGGTGGTGTTTCACCTAACAATTTGTACACTAGGGATGTGGTCTCTTTAACCCATTCCTGTTGATCTGATTTCAATTCTTGCGATTCCCTTGAAAAAATATTTCGTTTTTATACAAATGTAATCAAATTTTAACAAAAAACAACGACTTCAAATTGTCAGAACTGAACACACTTTGAAATTTGACAACACAAGAAGCACCAGATTTTACATGCTCTATTCTAAGAACTCAGGGGAATTTAATGAATTTTAAATTACAAGTACAAAAACTACATCTTTCAGGCTTAAAAAATTGTAATAGTTAGCAGTAAGTACTAAGAAATAATATAGAACTTATGTGAGTTAAGGTATTAAACTGAAAACCAGCTGTAGAAGTTGGTACATAGTCTCACTTCCAAACTTCGCTAACGGGTTGAGCCCTTTATAGGGCATCACACAATATATTATTTAAAGTCTTAGTTTAAATAGGTTATAAGGTATTTAATATATAGTGGGATAGTTTCAAATAAATGTTTCTTGCTTAAATTGATTTTTAACTGAAGCTGAAACAGATTTTTTTTATCCAACTAATTTACATAAGTTAACTAATGAAGTTTTATTTTATTTTGTAAAGTAATTAATGATTCTTCTTATTATAAAATTAAGTTGAATGCTTTAAGTTTGTACATTGTAACATTCTTACAAATAAAACTATTCTTATCAAAACTTACATTTTAAACTTAACAGTAGATGTCAAATATTGGAACAGTATCAAAAACTGTATTAGAACACATCTTCTGAAGTTGGAATCGGACAATTGTAGTTCCAATAGCTTCTGGTTTGTCAGGAACTTGGCAAAGTAGTGCTGCTCTTTATTCTCGTGCATTTCCACATCAGAGTTGACAGCTTTGAGTCTGTTTAACTTTGATTTCTGTAGCTCAACAGCTTCCAACTTGTACGATGAAAATGCTGATAAAACACTGCCTGAATGCTGAAATGATAAATTCACAGAATTGGTATATTAATATGTAAAGCAAAAACTTTCAATACCCTTTAATGAAAATTATGCAGCAGTTAGTTTATATAAAGAAGGGTGTGCGAATGCAAATATTTTTTATCATGTGCAATAGTACTACATAAAGTTATTAAATTAAAACCACAAGCACACCAATGCCGAACAATTTACATGATTTACACACAATTTTTACTGTAAGACTGTTAAAGCATAGATATGACAATGATAAAAATCACTTTAAATAAGCATATATAGTTAGCAAATGTAAAGATTTGCGGCAGAATTTTAACCACCAGGCAATCACTATTATGAAATAAAAATTTGATCTTATTTTACAGATCTATTTCATTCATTTTTTAAAAAGCTTAAGACTGTTGTAAGCTGTAATCATAGTAAATACAATAAGAGTAGTTCCTGCTGCGGCACTGCTTCATAGCAAGCTCATGAGGAAGGACCACAGACAAGTTTGAAATTAGTTGGGCAATCCTGATATATCCACATGCAAGTCTAAAAACCTGTTGTTATATTAACTATCTAATTTTTAACAATAAAATAACTTACTGCAACAAATGTTTTCCACTGTATTTTATTGTAACAGGTGTTAGGGTTCCTAAAAAAATCTTGCAAACTCCAAAATCTACAATATAGATTGTAGTCTATGACTGTCACTTTGCTTTTATCATCATTAACAACCATCTCTTCATCAAGAGAATCTTTTAAAGTGCTTGAATTATCGCCTCCAAATTCAGTAACATTTTCAAGATTGAATTCAGAAACAATATTGAGTCCAGACCTCTCAGAAAATGGGAAGAACTTTGCAAGGAATAATAAGATTCTACCGCAAAATACAGTGTTCTGTGATCTAGATAATCTTCTCAATAAATCATTACACATTCTTAGTAAATTATTTTTACAAGCTACAAAAAAGAGATCTTCTCGCCAAATATTTACTCCATTTTCTACATATGTAAACATTTTTTCGCACTTGTTTAATGTGAGTGCATCAAATATATCACCAAGAAGAACAACAGGCATAGTGGGTGTCACCATATGCCGTCTGCATGATTCAATGCAAAAACAAACAAAATTCTCTAAAGTATCAGGATCTTCTCGTAATAAATCAAGGAGCTTATCTCTAAACGCTTGGTCCATTGCAGCTTTACGATCAGCTTCATTGGTATTCTTTGAGAATGAGTCCAGTAATTCGATGTTATTGTTTGCGAATGCCTTTGAGAGAACATCCTGAAACATTTTGGTATTAAATTTATATGGTACATTTTTCGAAAAAGAACTTTAGAACTAATAGAAACTTAGGTTACATACCTTGTATTTCACTCGAAGTTCATCAAAACCTAATTTACCAGACATTGTTATATTTTCTTTTCAAGACAAAACATATAATACAATAACGATTTTGTTAATTCAATTATTCAATAATTATTTTCCATTTTTGTTTTCCAACTACAAAAATGACAGAAGACAAATTGACAACTGCAAAATCTAGTAAATAAATAATAATAATCAAAGAGTATGATATAGTAACTACAAACTACAATTCTATGTTTTTTTTAAATCTCCATTTATATTTACCAAAGCCAGACATAGTTCAATGTGTTTGTACATTTTTATCCTTGAAGACTACAAAGTTTTAAAAAACTTTGCGCAGCTACATAAAATGCCCAGCCATACTACATGATCATTCAAAATTTAAATGAAGCTATGTCTGGCTCCTGCATTAGGGGCTTTTGAGGACAAACAATTTATGTATTTTGTTTATGTATTCAGTGCTTTAAGAAAAGCATTTTATTATTGGTGCTTATGTATTGCTTTAAGGAAAATTTAAAAGTATTTAGTTGGTGTAGATAGAATATCTCATAAGCCGGTGTCGTTCAAAATATAGGTGAATAGTGGACCCGGCAGATGTGGACTTATCCGAAAGTTGGCTTACGTTTTTCTCTAGCAATAATATATCTATTTGTCCCGGGCGTGGATATTCCTTTTTATCTATCTGATAACTGGTCAGTTCCATCACAGGTACGCGACACCGACCTGATCTAGCTTCTATTGCCACTGCTATCCTTTTGTAATATAAAAAAAATCTAAGATATTCATGTTGTGTTTTTTATAGATCTTTTTAAGATATACATTTTGATAGATCAAAATAATGTAGTACGGATTTATTATTAGTATTGGTTTAGCCAGTGCACGCAATGTAAGCGCACAAATATACGTGTTTACGACGCCACGATACAATAATACGTTGAATAATTTAAAAGATCTTAGCATACAAAGCCGCTATTACTAATAAGTTTTTGAATATTACACAATATTCAAAAACTTACTTGGCGGTAGTGAAATTAAAGGGTAGTTTGTGCTTAAATATGGAGAAGCAAATACGTTTTTAAACTTTTTTTCCACTTATATATTAAAATACAGTAAGTATATATAATATAACAATAATAGGAATTTAATAAGGAATAATGTGGACGCAACAATTATTGTTCCGATAGTTGTTTCGGTTAATGGTCTCATTGCAATGAGCCTCGACCGTCATCTTATGAGGCTCTCGCTTGATGGTTGGATCAAAAGTCGGATACAGAAGGCGGTATTGGTTGCCTTCCTTCCTTCCTTCCTTCCTTCCTTCCTTCCTTCCTTCCTTCCTTCCCCAGTTAACGGACAGATAAAGGAAGATCCACCCCCTGGGAGTAAACCTTTCGTAGTATATGTCGATGTTATACCACAAGTCCGTATATCATTGAGTTATGATATATGTATGTATTATTACGGTAGTTATCATTATAGGCCCTACGTTTGTATAATTATGTATGTATATGACATTAATAACAAAAGCAAAAATAATTGGTATTTATATATGCTGTGCTTGACACCTACTGAAGTGTTGAAGACGGTGCCAAGACAAAGGGGTGCCCCTTACATTCCCTTACATTATTTTTTTTTTGTTTTGTTATTATGTAAGTAATATTTTTGTTATTTTTGAACCTGGCACCGACTTCAACACATCAGTAGATTCCGAGCACATCGTATATAAGTACCAATTATTTTTTGCTTTTTAAATCCTTGGTGTTTTTATAGGGCGGATTTATGTTTTAATTAAAAATAAATTATTTTGAAATTTTTAGTGGATAGTTTTTTTTATAATATGGGTAGGCCAACTAAACCCACTGTTGCAATTAAACAGAGAGGGTTTAGAATTAACGAAAATATCATTGATGTTCACAATTTTTTTTTTAAACCGCCTAACCCAATATTATTTTTTTTCAAATTGGCATCAGACATTATATATATTTAATTCTTAATTTTTAATATTGCGACAAACTGCTCTTTATTATTTCATACTTTTTTCGATGCCCCATGCTTTATTGCTGGCCAAATAAAGCGGTAATATATAATAAAGCGGTGTTTTTTTGTCTATATTGTAACGATATTCAAATTCAAATGATATGTTATTCAAGTAGACTTCTACACGCTCTTTTGAATCGTCAAATTGTATTTTAAAAGCTTCCACTGGTTCGGAAGAGTCGAGCCACGAGAAGTATCAGCAAGAAATTAGTTAGCCACTCATTTAAAATTCTTCTTACAAAACTAAGAGTATATTAGATTCTTGCATGATTACTATAAAGTATAAAGCTGGATCGCCTAAACCCTAAGCAGTTTTATCTTTAATATAGTCAAAAGCGCGTCGAAACATGTCGCAACATGAATCACATACTATAAGATTACATATTGGTGGGAACTTTATATAAAGGTTTTTGGTTGACAAAATTCGTTAATTAGAGGTATGAATACTTTTTTGAAGCTATATGTCTGGCTCCGACGTAAGAATTATTTTTAAAAGATCTGCTGACGAGTTTCTTGCTGATTCTTCAGAATCATTGGTAGCTTTTAAATTATTTGACGATGCAAAAGAGCTTGTAAAAGTTTACTTGTATAAAAAAACAACATCATTTGATTCGATTGAGGAGAACGTGGCCTAATCAGTGGTCGGCATTTGAGACGATCGCTTGGTTATGTTGCTCTGGCTGCGACTGGGGTGATAGATGGGCGACCCATTCTAGCACTGGTTTATATTTGATATCCAACCTCCTCCGTGTTTCGTAAGGCACGTAAAACAGTGGGACTCGATTAATGTCACTTTATGATATTAGTCGTAAGGTTGTAGAAATCGTGGGGGTTCCGAGGATGACGTCAGATGGAAATCGGTCATCTTAACTCGCTTTACAGCCACATCCTCTACAATCCAAGCGGACCCTGGTATTTATTGATTATATTAAAGAAATAAATCACGTGACACTGAATATCGGAGCTCATGACGTCACATCTTGCTAAGCAAGTGTCGCTAACGTACTTTCCAATCACGCCGGTTATGCCGACAGAGCTCTTGCATATAAGGTGTATAGTAAAACCGCTAGACTTGTACTGGCCCGAGTAAAGACACGAGGGGCAACCACAGCTTAATTCATGATAATTTTTTCTTGTATAGAAATACATTCTTCACACACGACTTCGGTATTGCTTGCATCGGCCGAGTTCAATTCATTCCATGCAATTTTAGTTAAAAATTAAACTTATATTTAATTAATTAGTTTTTTTTTTTCAACACTTAGCCTGCGACCTTTCACAACTCGCTCAAGTACAGCTGTTTGTTTAGCACGACTTTACGTCAAAAAGACGCCTTTATTGTTATTAGGAGGGTTTGGGCGCTAAAATTTAAAGGGTTTCTAATAAAGGCAAAATTAACCAGGTAAAGGTTTGAAATATTTCTATATCTAATTTAATTATTTATTAAGATGTACAACTTTGGCGTGAAAATAAATGATAATGTATATGATAACTCAATGTCAGACGCTATTTGCAAAGATCTGTGGGAAACGTAGCAAGTATATAGTACATTAATATGATTGAAGAAAAGTTGGCACTAGAAATGAAAACAACACATGAATTGTAATGATTTCTGTAATAAAATCACGAAGAGTTACATTATCTAACAAGAGCCAAGTTCATCCATTTTTCTTATAGCATCGGAACACCGTCGATTTTGAGGAACCAAAACCACTTGAAGTATTTTTAGACCACTGCAATGGTAAAATAAATAAAATAGCCTACATTAATGAGAAGGCTTTTTTGTTTACTTTACTAGGTATAACCTTCTCTAAACTCCTATTATCCTGTTTCTAAGATCCTACTCTACTCTACTACCTCTTTCTAAGTGTCTACTATCCTTGATAATGCTATGATAATTGATAAGAGATCGATATGGAGCGATAAGGCCGCCAAATTGTACTACAATGTTTTTTTTCTTTTTTCTTATGTTATTGATTATTGTTTTCTATGTGTTCTTGTGTACAATAAAGTTTATTCTATCTATCTATCAATCTATAAGAATTAAGTAAAGTTTCTTTACTTTACTTGAATTATTGAATAGCTAGTATTCAATTATTCAAGTATGCAACAAAGAGGTTGCTGTTCAAACGCTCAAAGAGATTTCATGAGCAGTGCTGACTACTTAAGGAATGTTATAAAGTATAAATGGTCTCTTTTGTTCTTAATGCTAAGTCTTACTTAACAGTGGCCGTTACTGCGCGTCATATCCTTTGCAATCCATGTTATTTATAGCGGTTATTATTGATGCTTGTGCCGTTAATTGGTCACTTCCGTGGATCATAAGAACCTGACCAGATCTACTAGCGTTATGCCTGTCTAGTAGTACCAGGGTCCGCTTAGATTGCAGAAGATTTGGTTGTGGGGCGAGTTAAGATGACTGATTGCCATCTGACGTCATCCTCGAAATCCCCACGATCTCTACAACCTTACGACTAATATCACGAAGTGACATTAATCGGGTCCCACTGTTTTACGTGCCTTCCGAAACACGCCCCATATTAGCTTTCCTAACTCGAGATAAAAATGACAGCTTCCTTCGACGGAATATCATTCATTACAGTGCACACAACAACTTCGAGAGGAAGTAAAAAAGTATATATGCATTTTTGGGGAAAAGTAAACAAACTGTATAATTACTGGGATTTTTTTTATATTGATGATGGTTTGAATTTCTGGAATTTCGAGAACGGCTTATTACAGTCATACCAGCAAAGCCTTAACTTACTCACTGTGTAAATATGTACTGTTGAAGTCAATTTGGTGTGGGGGGGTGACGGTTTGTAGCTGGTGAAATCGTTTCAGATTATTAGGTTGACACCATTATAAGCCAGAAGATTATTATTATTAATCCAGAAGATAACCCTAAACATAAAGTTTAAAACTAACGATCATAAAACCGTATCTTATAAAAATTATGTTTATAATAGTAAGATATATATATAGTACGATCGTTTCGTTTGTTTGGTATTTTAGAAGAATGTGCTGTACCCAGTTGATGGGTCTTATGGGCGCGAAGAATTGTAATGTAAGCTGGTTGTCTTTTATTATAAAATGCATAAATAAATAAATTATAGTATAATACATAGTAGAGAGATAAAGGTGTATTTCATTGGAAAAAGGAGAATATGTGGTCGATTCCTTGCTACAGATACCTTCATTTACCACTAGCAGTGCCAAAATAGATAAAAAAATAGACTAAATTTTAGCTAACTAAAGATCTAACTTTGTGTGTGTTAACAAGAATTTAACTGGCAGATAGTAGACTTTATAAGGAGCTAGCTGTGCCCGCCAACTTCGTCCGCGTAAAATTTGGTGAAAAATTTTAACGTGCTGATATAGCCTATCGCGATAAATGCGCTATCTAACACTGAAAGAATGTTTCAAATCGACCAGTAGTTCTTGAGGTTAGAGTTATCAAGCAAATATACAAACAAAACTCTTCAGCTTTATATATTAGTATAGAGTATAGATTGTTACTTATGATTATAAATTACTGTAAAGTTGTATAAACTCTGCATTTGTAAAGATTGAAAATGTGATTCGTATGAATTAAAAAGGCATTTCCTATAGACGAAAAAAATCTATCATAAAAAATCGAAGGCCAGATTTGTTGAAATGAGTTTAAAATCTACTATTCATTTTTGAGTCCCAAATAACGATTCGATCTTTACGACGGTTAGTTTATCCCAAAAAGGACATCTATAAAGTCTTATTGATAAGTCACATTCTGTGCGCCTTTCTAGGTTGAATTGGGCGACCATATGGCAGAGAGGTGACCATACTGAGCGCCACCCTGCCGCCCTTGTCCCGTATCGTTGTGCCTTAAATGGTTACGTACTTGCATATCTTCGTGTATACACATATTCGACAACGGAGACAAGGATTTTCAACAGCTGTCCTTTTTGCGATTTATAAAACAAAAACTGCATTCGTTACGAGGACTTTATGCAATACCTGCAGATTTTTATGGCCATTTTAAACACAGTTTCAGTATTGTACATAGCTAAAGGTATAATACAACCCTGAAAGCCGGGGTATATACCAAGCATATCTATTTTTAAATTAGAGGTAGCGTCACACTTGTGGTCCTTTTCATCTGCGGCTGCAGATATAGCGAGTTTTTTTTTTAAATCTCGTACCTTCTGTATACAGCTTAAATTACTAGCTTTCAAGACCACTATACCACTTCACAAGAATTGTGATAAACTAGATGCTAAGTAAATCTTTCATGATTAAAATTGGTATTTGCGTTTAACTCCGTTCAGGATATTAAACGTAAATTACAGTCTTCAAATTACTTGTTCAAGTGTAAATGGTCTTTAAACACACTTAGCTATTTGAGTTTCGCCAAAAATGTCTTCCGTTATTCGATTTCCTTTTTAATTAAACGTTAGTGAATTCATTTATATAAAATTGAATCGAAAAACGGACGCAATTTTAGAGAAATAACCTATTTATTTCACTTTAATAATTAATGTCGCTTCTTCGGGATTTCGTGTTTGAGGAAAACGTTTAAATTTTAAAAAGTAACCGTATTGTGTAACAATATCATCTCGAAATGAGATCTTAGTAACAATGTGATAGTTTTTAAAATAGTGTTTTTATTCACTGTCAGTGACTGTCAGTCTTTTTCCACCTAGCGTTATCCCGGTCTAGTGCCAGAGTCAGCTTGAATTGCAGGGGATGTGGCTGTGGGGCGAGTTAATATAATCGACTGCCATCTGACATCATCCTCGGAAACCCCACAATCTCACGACTAACATCACTCAGTGATATTAATCGACGTTCACTGTTTTACGTGCCTTCCAAAACACGGAGGTCGGATATTTGAAAACCAGTGTTACAATGGGTCACCCATATCTCACCCGGTCGTGGTAAGTACTGTTTAACCTAGTGATCAACTCAACCGAAGACCACTGATTAAGCAACGAACTCCTCAATAATTCATTTAATAAATGTGTTGAAAAAATTAAGCTTTAGTGAAATAAATAGATTAGTTATGAAATATCTTAAAATTATAGTGATTAAATCCCGACAGATTTAACATTTTAAGTAATAAATTATGGAAAATGAAATAATCCTTTTCTATTGACTTTATATACCTCTGATCCCTATCCAGTTTCCCTTTTTTATTAAGTTTTTTAATTATTCAATTACTTAATAATTAATTAATTAAACATAATTATTTAATTAAATAATTATCCATTTGTAAGAAATATTTTCAGAAGGCATAAAATTCTCGTTTCGTTAAGCTTTTTAAAAGTGCTTTAATTGGCCACGACGACAGCGCAAAAGAATCACTGTTTGAACTGAGGACCTTAACTATTTTATTTCACCCTTCAACCGTTGATCTATAGAGGTTTACTGGCGAATTGATCATTCCGATAAATCAATTTACAAAGCCGCATTCGAAAAAAAAATCTGTCGGAATTCACACAGTACACTACCAATCTAAAAATAGGGGGTTATGTGGGTTAGTATTGTGAATTAGTTCATGTTCAGTACATAAAAATCATGTGTGAGTTTGAAACGGTGTGATTTAGGGACGAACAGATAGACAATAGAGATGTGAACCATCGACCAAAAACACGACGTGAATGACGATGCAACAATTTATGAGGCCCGATTAGTTTTGCTGATGATTTTTTTTCTTATACTATGTTACTTACCGGGTTATACTAAAAAAAAGAGGTGTCTTGGAACACCCGGTAGGAACGAAGTCGACAACCTGCGGCTCTTTAGATGTGAAGCTGTGGCTTTATAGTTCCATATGAAAATATATTATTATCTAACTACGTATATATGGATATGTCGATATTTTTCTTATAAATAAATAGATCAGAATTTTTTATTCAAAAACCTTTGGCATGAAAAATATTTGTGTCTTTTTAAAAACTTTGAAATTTCGTAAATTATTATTCTTGGCTCTTCCGATTCAAAAGGTTTTCGACCCCTGGTCTAGTTAAAAAGTGAGTAGCCTACGTATAATAAATAGGAAAAGACAAAAGAAAACCTATGAGTAACATATTTATACTAACCCAATAAAACATGCAGTTTATTGAGTATTATTCAATTTCAGCGATACCTACCCTTAAAATCTTACTTGCTATAAAGTTTGCCAATATGTCGGATATGGGAGAAGTGAAATTCTATAAGTGGAATGAACCAATTACGAAAGAATTCATCCGTAAATTGCGTCACACGTTTTTTTGTCTTTTATTGACATAATCATCATCCTTCTCAGTCCATGTTCATCCACTGTTGGGTATATGACACATAAAAGAAAATGAGGTTCTTTCAATTATGCAACGTCATACCAAGGGGGTTTCCTAAATGTGACAACCTGTTATAAGGACGGGGAGCGGAGTTCAAAAATGGTTCGCGCTGTATAAGAGTTTAATTTGTATTTTAAATTCTGTGCCCCCCTCCCTCCTTTGGGTCATTTGCTGTCGACGCTCTTGGGTAGACTGATTAACTAGTACGTTCCACTTGTATACCAATTATCAATGTTGTGCCCGTTTAATCCAGTTCGTAACTTAAAGTTGATAAATTTAAATTGCATTCGTACAGCTCGTAAACTAAATAGGGCATTACGCTTTTTGTATCAGTTTACTAGTCTTATAGAACACTCACTTAATCGTTTGAAATTTGCTTAGAGGTTAAAAGATTCCTTGGATTCCAAATTGACCTTTAGTGTTTAATTTCATTGTCAAAGGCTAATGACTCTTTGTTTTAAGGTCAATCGCGCGCCGTGCGTTATCGTGGATCTCGTATTGCATTGACGGAATCCATATTCTTGGGAAGTTGTCTTTATGCGTGATTGGTTCATGAATTCCACCTGCACGTAGACGGCAGATATGTAAACATTTTTTTTTTCATTGTTAAGAATGCTACTGCTAAGTGGTCTACCGTGAATTCATTAAGGTATTGTACAGTAATAAAATAACATGTTTTTATTATCCTACTCCTTCATTGCGTAACAAACTAAGAGCCTAGAAGATTGACCGAAAAAGGGGGATACTAAAATCTATAACATAGTTATACCTAGAGCTAGAAATAGAATGTAGTATTTCTTAAAAATAAAAAAAATACACAAATATTTGTCAAATACAATTGATTTTTTTACTGAGCGTGTATGCTGTTGGCCAGAGTGACTTTCGCAGCTTCAATGGACAGGGAAAATTGATATTAAAATGTTACAATGACATCTCTAATATAGGTTTTAACCTGTGGCTCAAAGATTCCACTATCACCCCCGTTAAATTATTAATGTTTATATTTTACAAGATATAGTCTCTAACGTGACTTAAAATTGTAAATCTCGTCATTTTACGATGTGCCTCAACGCACGTTTCGCTTTGACACCGAAGCATCATCAGGAGATAGACTCTACAAAGGTTATTCGTAAAGCCAAACTTCAACTTCACTTTACGACCAGCTTCACAACCACATCCTCTGCAATATAGGCGGACCCTGGTACTTGACCGGGAGAACGCCTAGGAATAAGAAGTGTGATTAGGATAATTTCTTTACCTATTCTATTAAGTTGACCGAGTTCGAGCGAGAGCTTCGGTTTTACGATTGATACATAAACGTCAGTTCATGAGTAATTAAACATAAGTTAATCACAAATTAGCCTCTGGCGCCGCTTACCGTCTAGACCCTTGTGAATTTCAAGGTAAAACGTAATACCATTCAGCTCAGTAAAAAATAGTTCTATTATTATTGTAATATCAAAGTCAAAATAATCCCTATTTAATTAACCTTCACAAGCGCTTTTGAATATTTCATGAATTAAAGTATACTCATTTATTTAGTTAGTGCTTCAAATTTATTTATAAACTCGGAATGCTAAAAATCTATAAATTTTTTCCTAAGCATCGCTTCAGAGTAAGAAAGAAGGTACCGAGGTTCCTCTTGGGGCGATTTTTTGCCAATAACCTATCAAATATTCCGTAATTTTAAGTCGAAAACTGCTTAAGAAAATGGAAATTATAGGTTTAACTGGAAATATCTTTTTCAATCAATTTAAATATATCAAATACGTTCAGCTTGGAATTTTCTAGGCATCTCAACTAGGCAATCGACACAATTTGCCAACTTTTAACGAATAAGTATTTGAATACAGAATTGTCAGTTGCGATTTTCTTAAGAACCTGACCTCAAAACTTTCTAAAGAACAAACTTAGCATTGAAATGTAAATTATATTTGACTTATTGGTGTTATATTTTAAAATGAAAGTTTTCAGTATAATTGATTTTTTATACGTGGTATTGATATCTTCACTATTTGCGAACGGACTTTGATATTCGCGTAATGAATAAGTCGCCATATTGCAAATATCCGGTAAAAATAAAAATATCTCATACATATACAAATATATCTTTTACTTTTGACTATGCAATGATAATTCTTAGTCCGACTTTTACCCCACTAAATCTACCAAATCTTAAAGAAGCGAGTAACTTATAGCTACTGAGTCTAGAAATGGTGTACAATACAAAGTCATGAGGTGAGTAGATTCACTTTCCTAATAAATATTTACCTTTATTACGCGGGAGTGAGCATTTCAGGTATATGGGGGCCGTGCCGTGGGGAATTCACTGTCGGTAAGACAAATATATGTTCAAGGACGTGGAAAACACGGTGATAGAGCTCAAATGAAGCTGGGCAGGATCAATTGCTAGACGTGGTTATGACAGGTTGTATAAAATAAAAGCCGTGTGGTGGTTTACATTGCTTTGTGGATACCCAGGACGGGCTCGATGGACGGAGATGATAATAAGAGTGGGTGATGGAAGCTAGATGCGATTTACAGGATACAGAGGAGTGAGGCAGAAACGAAGAGAGACTTATATCTGACAGTGATGTATATGGGTGTGAAGATTTGTATAGTATAATGATGATGATAATATAAAGATTTCGGTGAAGAGTCCGCGCGAACGGCATGTGAGAAAGAGGTACTGGTACCCGGACGCGCCGGCCCAATTCGGCTACAAGCGTGGCGCTACCTCTAATTAATTGATGTGTTTTTTCCTTCTCCTTTTCGAAGGTTCTCAATTAAACTGGTTTTTACTCTTAATTGTCTCTCATTGGAAATTATTCTTAAGAAGTTATTTTGGATTTTTTTTAATATTTTTATAATACTCAGCATATTTCTATATATTTAGATAGATTGCAATAAATAATTCGGAGATGGAGGAAGGCTGAGTGTTATGTATGACTATCCTGTATGGAGGTCGTACTTATGTCATAGTGAATTCAGAGATAAATTTTCAATTTTTTTTTCGACAAACATACATAACTAACGGATACGAGAGACGTTGCCTTGCCCGCTGTTTGCTAGTTAACTAATCTCCTCTATGTCTTTTCCATAAAACGTGACACAGCTCGTATGTTTTATAGTGGTCTTATGAAATCAAATGGCTTAGTACGAACGTCATATTGAAGTATTCTGAAGCAGCGACCAAATCTGTAATAGTTGCTGTGATCTTTCCACTTTTCCTTTTTTTTATTTCCTTATAAAACTTCCCTTAAAATAGGGGAAAGAAAGAAAACAAACAAAGGTTTTCGAGTTTTAACGAGACTGACGAACAACGATTGATTTTTATAAATAAAGATATAGAGATGCGGCCGTCCTATCTTATCTTCTTATATTTTTATAATTTACACGTCAAGCTTTTTATCCGCGATAAACTTATAAATTCCTTAACCGATTTTCATCAAATTTGCATACCGTGCACATTTTGATCCATCTTGAAGGATATGATAGCTTACATCTCAATTTACAGTCATAAAATAAAATTAGCCCCTGAAATATATACACGTGCATAACTTCCGATCCGACTGCACCAAATTGGATAATTTCTTTTTTGTTGTGTTCGTTATTGTTAGGACAAGGTTTGTTAATAAAAAGGGGAGGTCAAAGCGAAAAGGAAATGCAACAGGAACGGCGATTAATGTTATAGGATTATAGAATGTCGTAAATAGTAAGTAACCCAACGTTCGGGTAGGACAACGTCTGCCGAGTCCGCTGGTTAGGACATAAATAATATGCAAAGAATTTCCCACAGCAATGCGGAGAGTATGAATGCGATATATGCAAGACACACTTCAAACACCCGCACGCGCTTCGAAAACACATCACCGCGCATCACACTCAAAGATTTAGCTGCAACTCGTGTCCCTACATAACTACGCACAGGTGAGAAACATATATTAAATAATAAAAAGGGTTCATTTATTTTTTTATTTTTAAAAGTATATAAGAAATACTTCTTAGGTATGTCTAATATACCCTTTTTCCCCTCCCACAAAGCTTAAATTAAAAGCTTTGTTAATTATCAATGATTGTATTCTATGAGAATTTTGCAACAGGGTATTGTTTTGTATGGGGTGTGAGTATGCTAAAGTAATTGGGTATTTCAAGAAGGTAAAAGGTACTTTCCAAGAATTTTATATCAAGAAATCTCTTTCAGACAAACGGCAAGACTGCACGAGCGCTGGCACAAGGGCACCAAGTACCAGTGCCCTCACTGTCCGGACGAATTCGTGTAAGTCTAAGCATTTTTAATACAATTCTCAATTGTGGTAGCACTCTTCTAAAGATATTTCATTAGTGCTGCCATTACGACCCACCAATTTTAATCATTGGTACTTTACGAATTACCTTTGTAGAGTCTTTCTCCGGATGATGCTTCGGTTTCGAAGCGAAACGTGCGTTGAGGTACATCGGAAAGTCAGTGTAGTGCTGTGCTTTAGTGGCGGATTCGGTGGTGTAGCTTTCGGGTTGCAGCATTGCACCGATTCTCCCTCGTATTCATTCGCGGATTAAAGCATAGTAGTTTAGTTTTTATGAACCTCCTCAATGGCAATCTATACTTCTTTTTGAAAACCAAAAAAGTTTTAGTTGATGATGGTGGCGCCACCGTTAGTAAAATTTGAGGTTTTCTGTCTATTTACATGGTATTCCATTCTCAGATCATGACTGTGTGGCAATGGGACCACCTCGGAAGTATGTTCTTACAAATAAAAATAAAAATTATAAAATCGGTTCAGAAATGTCGGAGAAATTCGTGAACATACATAAAAAATAAACTAAATACATCGATCATATAACCTACACCTTATTCTGAAGTCAGATAAAAGATTAAAATTATGTACGTTGTCTAATCACTCACGTGTGACAAAATTTTGTTAACAGTACACGAGAAAGCTTTGTGGAGTCAAACTGCAAAGCTTTAGATACACACACGGCCCTTGCAGCATGCAGCAACAGCAAACAGCACAAGACAATGTGTACCCGTCTGCCGGACAGCATACAAATCTGGCTAACCGCATTAGAGAAGGGCATGTACTGCAATCAGCATAGTCAGACACGAGTACCTACTGCGCAAAACATTTCGACAAGCTATATTTCTGTTTTTGAGCCGACTTCAAAAAAGGAGGTGTTTAATCCACTGTATTTTTTATTACAAGCTTTTATTTTGTTTTATTTTGGTAATCAAAACTGGCAAGCTAAATTAGATCCTCTTCCCGATATGCTATTTAGCTGAAATTTTGCACACGTATGTCTATCCCGTGACAATGCAATATTATGATAACATGGAGTTGTTCTGATGATGGAGCTGGAAACTGACCCTAGGAACTATGGGACAAAACGACATAACTGCATCAAAATTGGGTTCATTTGATTTGTTCCGACGAGTACTTTGTATTTAGTTGGAATCCAAGGTCTGATAATGGAGCTGGATAATGGTCAGAAGGACTTAAATAAACAACGATATAATCGCATCAAGTTTGTGCTCGAATGAGTATTCATCGAACAAAAAGAATCGATTATCTTATAAAAGAAATATCATTATCCAGTATTACAATTACACAACCCTTATCGTACAAATAGTGATTGTATTGATGGAAATGTTACCGGCTAAACCAGATTTTAGGATAAACTAGTTTCCCCTAGACCGAACCGATTCGTCCCTTTAGGCGCTACACTTGGAATTTTCTCCCTAACTAACTTTTATCACTCTGTTTCTACACGCTTTTCCTGTCAATTTACTTGTTTGTAGAAATTAAAAAAGAATGTAACGCGAGAAAAAAAAAATACTGCACTAGCGGTTGCTCGCGATTTTGTGCGCGTATAAAATAAACTTACAAGACTTAGACCTCCTCTAGTCCTGTATTTCGTTTTACGAATTTAACACAGCAATTAGCAACATTTCATTTGTATTGTTAAAACGCAGAAACTATTGTTGACAATACTTCAATATATCTCACGCTTACTCATAAAGTGAACTAACTGAAATAGGCTGATTTTTGGGAAATCGCACAAAACGTTTTGTCATTTACGACTTATTCCGCTTATAAATCGATAAAAACTACATTATCGTAAAAAAAAATATGTATTTTTAATTAAGGTTAATGAAGTGATTAACGATATTGAAATGTTATTTTAAAGACATACTTATTTGTTTGTATTTTTAATTAAAAATGAATTTTAGTTAAAAAGACAAAAATAGCTGTATCTCAGCATTGGATGGAGATATCGAAATAATTTTTGGATTGGCTGATAGAGGATTTTGAAACAAAGTTGCCTGTCTCATTATCTCACTTTAAAACTAAAACTTAATCGGTCAATTTATGACTTAGCGTGCGATATGAAAGTTAATTACAGCTGAGTGTTGATTGGATTCTCCATTTTGATTTATAGGAATTATAAGGAAGAAGAGGAAGATTATTAGAAAAAGTTGCTATGTGATATCCATTGAAGAGTGCAAAAAATGGTAATGAGTGCAATAGTGTTAAAAGTGTATTAAACTATTTGAGTCTACGAAATAAAATATATCAAATCTATTTTCTGTAATATTGATAAAACTACTAAGTGAAGCTCGCGAGGTGATTCAAATGTTTAGATAAAGTACACAGAGATGATTGAAAAACATTTTACTTAATGTATCAAGTGGGTGTGAATTTTAGTAGACCATACGACTGTTTGAGTTTAAAAAAAATACATAGTACTCGTGCCAAGGAATATTCTTGTTGGCGTCAAAAGCATTGAGCGAAGGGAAGATATAAGGTACCTACCCTTAAAGGACAGATAACGTCAAAGGACCACCCTTATCACTAGGTAAACTGCCATCTCGCAAAACCCTTGTCAGATCAGAAATGAAAGTATTTTAAATAATAAATAGTATTTTGTACACATAAACTTAAACAGATTAACCTATAAAACAACACCCTTTTCTATATAACCACAAATTAATGCAAACAAATGGAATATCTCACCGGTGTTGATATGGCGAGCTGATTTTGATCGGGTCGATTGGAAAATGAAAGTTAAATGAGTGATCGGTAGCAAAACGGACAACGTGACATTTGCCAATCACGGTAATGAAAGGGCCGTATAATAAAATCATTTGCTCCATGAATAGCAAATCAAGTGAGGCAACGACTCGGTTTTGCGAATTTCCTGTGTTTGGTTTCGTTTAAATTATATATTTTTAATGGGCAATCGAGCAGGCAGGTAAGTGCCTACTGACGCCCATGGACATCTGCACGACCAGGAGACATTCAGATGCATTGCCGACCTTTAATGATGAGTTTAGGCCACTGGGAAGTGTCACAGACCGAATGAAACGCGACAACAATACCATCACTTGACGTGGCAGCATTGCCTCCACTTCACGCCGATCTTATGTAAGAAAGAGGCAATTTGGTTTCAAGCCATCTATTTAAGTAGTACATATTATAGAAGATTTTAAAAATACTAGCGGGATCGCGGGCCACGTTAGAATTACACGTATATAGTGTATGAAGGAAATGTTTATCTTAAATAGTTCTAACAAAAATTACGCAACGGCATATATCTATCGTGCATGTTTAAGCCATTAATGCCAAAATAGTGAACCATTATGGAACGGGAACTGGGACAGGGAAAGCAAACGGGAATGGGGACTATATTATAGGATAAGAGAATGTAGTAAATATTAAGTAACCCAATGTTCGGGTAGGACAGCGTCTGCCGGGTCCGCTAGTACATTGCATATAATTGAAATATTTGTGATATCACACCAATGAGAAATTTTATACCCCTAAGAAATTGTATACTCAGACAACGCCGGCCTAAGGTCGTTCTTCCTCTTAATTAGACAGAAGACGAGCATACAAGGCATGAGTAGAATAATCCTAGTATTCTTATTTTATAGTTGCCTTTTTAAGAAAACTTAAAGATTTAATCCCCGACTGTATACCGAAGCTCTATTCTGTTCCAACAAACCAAGCTTAACGCTAAGTTTGTAAGGAAAAGGAAATTATAGGCATGTATAACGTAGTGTACATATAATAATTTACCTGATATACTAAAAAATAATAATGTTAACTTATTTCAAAAGAAGTTAAAGGCATGGCTAGTTATGGGAAATTTCTACTTTATTAACGAATAACTGAAAAAGAAACACTATTAAATAATATATTATTTTTATATAATGTATATGATATTGACAATTTATCGTTTCACTGAACATTTTTAGTTTTTTTTTATGTATTCTAACTAATACTTGCACGCCATTGTGTGGAAGATTGTGTTTATACATATCGATAATCTTTACAAATAAATGATTTGATTGAATATAATAGGTATGTTGCTTTTTAAAGCGCTGAACGACTTCTATTCAAGTTTTTATGACGGAATATCATAGAGTGCAAGTTTAATAAAAATAAAAGCGATTACACACCTCGCCTCGACCAAGTCAAGTGAAAAAGATGGCTTCGTTTTCACTGAAAGAATCAGCTGAGCGCACGGCAAAAACAGGATAAACTAAGATTTATTTTTTGTTCCTTGCATTTTCTTCACACGATATTATGTATTCTCATTTCATCAATTACTTTGATTTTTATCAAGTGCTATTTATATATTGCCTAACTCCATATACACGTATCTACTTTAACAAGTTTTAAAAATTAAAAAAAAAACTACTTACTAGGAATCTGTTCTACCATACAATGTTAGTTACTATAACAAATAGTAACAAAAAAAAGATAAACACTGTAATAATAATAATAAAAGAAAAAAAAAATAATGCAAAATATTACGTAATTCATATTGCTGAAGTTAAATATTTACAATTTTTTAGGTAGCAAAGGTATTTGTTTTGGAGGAGGAGGTCGTGGCCTAATCAGTGGTCGGCATTTGAGTCGTTTGCTAGGTTAAGTTTCTCTTTCTGCGACAGAATGATAGATGGGTGACCCACTCTAACACTGGTTTATATTTCATATCCGACGTCTTCCTCATTTCTGAAGGCACGTAAAACAGTGGGGCCCGATTAATGTCACTTTGGGATATTAGTCGTAAGGTTGTAGAAATCGTGGGGGTTCCGAGGATGACGTCAGATGGCAATCGGTTCCTTTTTTTGGCCAGCACCTCGAACCAAACACTGTCGTGAGAATTTAAGCCGTCCGATGTGATTTTCCTCCATTTGTTTTTGTCTTCGGCCAAAACCCCCCAGTTGTAAAAATTGATATCAAAGGAGATCATATCTCGCTTTACGCAATCCTTAAACCTCAACATCGGACGGCCTATCGGGCGCTTGGCATTAGCTATTTCTGCCAAGAGAGTTTCTCGGGGTAAACGAGAAGGTTCCAATCTGTAAACGTGCCCAAGCCACCGTAACCTCTTCTGTTTTATCAAGACGGTCACGCTAGCAAGCTTTGTCAGCTCGAGCACTCTCTCGTTTGTAACCCTATCTCTCCAGGATAAACCCAAAACGCTTCTAAGACAGCGCATATGAAAAGGTTCAAGCGTCTCTCTTGCCTGGCATACAATGTCCAGGTTCCAGCACCGTATAACTGAACACTCAGGACGCATGTTCGATATACGATTGCCTTAGTGTTGATGGTCAGATGTTTATTATCCCAAACTTTTGCACTAAGCTTACCGAACATTTTTGCCGCCTTGCCAATGCGGGTGTTGATTTCATCGTCAAGTAAGAGATTATGTGATACGGTTGACCCTAGGTAAGGAAACGATTGAACTACTCTCAAAGGCGTACTGTCCAAAAGAATTGTTGGAGTGCGTTTGAAACCTTGTGCCAGTATTTGGGTCTTACTAGCATTGATTGACATTGAGAATAGCTTACATGCCTTTGCGAATTTATCTAAGATAGTTTGGAGCTCTCCAGGAGAGCTAGCGATAAAAGTTGCGTCATCAGCGTACAAGAGGCTGTCAATAAGCAAGTCTTTGCGGTATCGTTTAGCCTTCAGTAAGGAGATATTAAAAAGTTTACCGTCAGCCCTTGTGTGTAGGTGTATACCTTGATTAGTGTTGTCGAAAGCAACTTTAAAGAGTGACGAAAAAAATATTCCAAACAAGGTTGGAGCTAAGACGAAGCCTTGCCGTACACCTATTTTCATTTCAAAGCTATTCGAAGTATGGCCATTAAAAACTACAGATCCCCTCATGTCCACATGAAACGACCTGATAATCGTTAAAAGTTGGTGGTGGTGGTGGACATCCGATATTCTCGAGCACTGTATAGAGATCATCCCTGCTAACAGTGTCGAACGCTTTGTTCAGGTCGACAAAAGCCACTATTAAAGATGTTCCTTGTTCCCGGCATTTTTCTTGCAACTGGCGGAGAGTAAATATCATATCCATTGTGGAGCGCATTGGCCGAAAACCACACTGTGCCTCAGGATAAATGCGATTTGCAAGTTTTTGCAGTTTTGCCAAGATAATACGACCAAATAATTTACCAGCGATGCTAAGTAAAGATATCCCGCGGTAGCAATTGCAATCACCACGATCGCCTTTACCCTTGTATAAGGTGATGATGTTCACATCTCGCATATCCTGGGGCACAAAGCCCTCCAACCAGCACTTCACAATTAGATTGTAAAGGACAAGTGCAACACATTTTAGTTGGATTACCTCCGTCATGATGCCATCATTGCCGGGACTTTTGCCACCCTTGAGATGAGTGACAGCAGCTTGAAACTCTGAAAAAGAGAGAGTCGCGTCGAGTTCCTCCTAGATTGGACACTTTGGCAGCTTATCTATTGCCTCTTGGTGGATGTCAACCGGCTGGGCGTAGAGCTTGGTGTAATGCTCCACCCATCGAAGGAGCTATCGATTACTGTCAGAAATTATAGTTCCGTCCACTTCCTTCAATGGGGCTGTGGTTCTTGGTACAGGACCTAGCGCCTTTCTAATGCCTGCGTACAAACCACTAAGATTTCCAGTGGAGGCACACGATTGTATGCTGCTGCAGATTTCAGTCCAGTAAGCATTAGCAGAATAGCGTGAACATAGCTGCAATTCAGCTTTCGCCTTAGAATGCTCGTATTTAGATTTACTTGATGGGGCAAGGCGATAGTTCTCTGCAGCTTTCCGTTTCGCATCAAGTAATGGTTGGAGGCATTCACGATTATTGTAAAACCAATCGTCTTTAGAACTGCTCTCATAACCAAAAGTTTTTGCTGCTGTCTCTGTAAGCAAACGTTTTACTTGTTCCCATTCTTCCGCAGCAATTGCATATGGATCCCATAGCGAAGTTTCTCTGTGTACTAGGGTTGAGAAGTTTCGTATCACCTCATCCTTAACACACCCCATAGCCACATCCTCTCTAATCTAAGCGGATCCTGGTACTCCACTGGGACAACGCTAGGAGAAGAGGTCAAACGGTTTAGCAGGAGTAGACAATGGCTTGTACTGTGAAGTTTATATATAAAGATATTATACATACCGTCGTTGCGTGCCTCCAGGTACTGGGGTGGCAGCCAATCTCGCCTGCCTCTTCAACAGTTGGACTGTCAGCGCAAAAGAGACAACCATCATCAGCATGGGTATGTAGAATGCGACCAGCGATCCGAACACCCAGAACAGACGGTTGTTGATCACGCACAGATCTGGCGTCGGCATTATGTTCTTTTTATTGATAATACCTGTTGAAATAAAAAACCACTTTTACTTCATTACTCGAAGTTTTTTTTCGTATATTCATCACCATCATTTTCAACTCTTGATAACCCACTGCTGGGCATAAGCCTCCCTTTGTTTCTGCTACTGTTGTAAAATACTCCCGATTTTTCCCACCCGTTGAGCAAATTAATGGACTTGTATGCAAAACACTTTAAATTGCACCATTCCCAAATCTCCATACGAATGTCATCGGGATATAAGTTCACATTTCTGCGCTATATTCGTCCGTACGTTTTTAATATTAAAACTTAGAATTGTGCGCTTTACTGCAAATTTGACTCAAATTCATACGTCTCGATGCTTGCAAATATGCTTTGCGAATTTACAGTGCTCCAAAATCTCCAACGTCATATAAATCAAGCAAAAGCAACTTTGAATCTTATATTTAATATATATAAAGTCTCATTTCGGTTGTCAAAAGTATTTTCAGTCCGAAATTGCAAAATTTCTCAAATTTAAGATATGCGCTATATGAACTGTACTAACAATTTCTGACTAATATTTAATATAAGCATGTGGGTAGTTTCGTTTAGTTGCAATAACGTACATAGCAAGCAAGTCATGAGTATTATCCATATAAACTAGACAAGTTATCCAGAACTAGCTGTTCCCGCGACATCGTCTGCCAAGTGTCATCTTTATACGTCCCGCGATTTTGGAGATTTCGTATTAGGTGACCTTTCGATTTTATACAGGTTGACTGGTGGGACACTCACGATACTCGATGATCATATATCAGACGACCAAGTACCCTTAAATATTCTGTCTCAGCAGTCACCCTGTATAAATTGATACAGCAATTTCTGTGCACCTTATAAAGTCAAAGTCAAAATCTTTTTTTCTAAGCACTTATGAACGTCATATGGTGGTCCCACTAGTAACTCTTGAGAGCTATGCCCCTAATTGTTAAAACCTTAACTCTAATCTACAAATGAGTCAAAGACTACTTGTATACTTTGCCCCACATAAATTGGACGAATGGGCCGCCGTAATGGAATTTAGAGGTCTTTTGAGTTTCGTAATCAGAAGGCGTAAGGCAATTGCGTTTGATCACGTCAACCCGATTGTCTGGCAAGGTGGAATCAAACCTCATTAACCATTATAAATCTCAAATTTATTCTTGCCTCGTCCATCTTATTGGCATTCGACAGTATTCCTCACAATGTAGGCAATTTAAAAATAAATGTTGTCTATTACTTAAATCAAAATGTCTCACGGGAATCTGAATGCATAAAAAAGGAAACTGCCTTGCTTAATTCCGCTAAGGCAAGAGACAATCGGTACAATGCTGTAATCCCAAAACCAGAACACATAACCCGCCACCAAAATACAGCTTTCCGATGTGCCTCAACGCACATTTCGCTTCAACACCTAATCGTCAACAGGAGATAGATCAGGCACCCCTACCACCTTTATCCTACCTTCAAACATTCTAAGGAATGGCCAACTTGAGACATTACTTAACAACTTACGATTTTCGAGTTACAGCTTGCCCCGATTACGACCACAATCGATGCCAAGCTATAACCTAAAAGCCGCAAGATGGAACCCGCCACTAAAGCACAGCACTACACTGGCTTTCCGATGTGCCTCAACGCACGTTTCGCTTCAACGCCTAAGCATCATCAGGAGATACATCAGGCACCTCCACCACCTTTACCCTACCTTCAAACACTTAGAATTTTTGAAGGTAGGGGCAGTAATGGCGAACTTGAGATAAGAATTGTCAAATTAATGTCTTAAGCCGAAGTAACTCATTAGAATGACAGTTGGCCTGATTAAATGATCATATTAATCAGGCCATAGCCATCTTATTTCATCTCGGCAATACCATCACTCGACGTGACGGCATAGCCGCCACTTGACGCCGATCTTTTGTGAGAAAGAGGTAAACCTTCCCTGAAGTACAACGGAAACGAGAAAAGGTAGAGGTCACCCCCTTTTACTTTTGGTTTCTATCTTCTAAGATTCTGCCTTCTTTGGCACTACGGGCAAAGAAGATTCTATCTTCTGTTACACGTTGGACAAAGAAAAAACATCTTCTTTGTCCAGCAGCCAGGTCGACTAATTCAGTCAGTCAGGTGCACCAGCACCAAGCCAAAAGGGCTCAAAAATACTAAACGCTATTAAATTTTTGCTAAGTCATTCCACACTTGCGAATTTTCCAGAAGGAAAACCCCTAAGCGAATGTGTCTCGTTCATTTTCCTAAATGGGATCCAGAACCGTGTAAAGGCTTGGGACACCTGAGCACAGTTACTAAGTGTCGCGTATTCCGTAATTTAATCCAACGTATGAGATGGAAAACTGGTCTAATGCGAACTAGACAAACTGCTCCTTTTATGTTTGACTAGCTGTGTCCCGCGACTCTGTCCGCATAAAATTAAGTTTGCCCTTGAATCTCTTTAATCTGAAAAGAAATCCGCTTTTAGCGGACGTCTACATAATATAAACTTCCCTACCAAATTTCTTCTCTATACGTCCAGCCGTTTTCGAGATTTCGTGAAAGGTGACCTTTCGCCTTTGTAATACATAAATAGACAGAAGATTAGAGTTGTTTTTTATCGTCACATTTTTACAGAGATAGCATTTAAGTTCCAAATTATTTAATTTTTTTTCTACATGCCGTTTTTTTCTACAAGCTGTACCCCGTCGGCGTAAATTTAGTGATTTTAACTATAATTATTTTTATAAAACTAAAGTGTTTTATTCCTTGAAACCTTAGCTATCTGCACGTGAAAGTCCCGTTGTAATCAGCCTTGCCATTTTGTAGATTGCCCATGTTAAACAGACTGACAGTCAGAATGACAAACAAACAGACAAACAAAAATATGTTAACTTGCATTCTTGTCATGGATATCGTGTATATAATCATATTCAATTATGTGGTAAAAAAATTATTTTCGCAATGAGAAGGAGACACTTCTTTATTTATGTGTATAGATAATCATTTATATATTAATACGTGAAGCGAAAACTTTAGGTACCAATTAAAGAAAATTGCGCGGACGGAGGATTATGAAATTTGGCACAATTGTAGTTCTTATAGAGGAAAGTGTGCGAACGCTAATATTTTATTATAATATGCAATATTAATATATTAAATTATCAAAGTAAACCCACACTCACACCAATGTCAAACGATTTACACACACATGTATTGGTTGATGCCAAAGCGTAATCGTGACGACCATATGTTGTATTATTTGAAAATTTTATTTTTCTGTGAATAGAATTATGAGAAGGCACACCAAAGTGGAAGGTTATGGGGAGGAATGAGTTAATTCTAGTTCGGGAGCCAGGGACTCATGATGAATATGTTTCACGCCATATTTTTGCGTCAATAAAGGATTTTTTATTATTATTATTATTATTATATAATGACAATTTTATTTCAATTTACATGAATGTAACGCTCTACTGTGAAGTTGGGAATTCGAGGTTACAAAAATTTACTTACGAGGTACCGATATATATATATATCGTTGAAAATAGACCATTTCAAAGCGCTGTCGTGTTAACCAACTTGGGAATTCATATGTTCTATTTGAACGCTTTTTTAACGCGCGGTAAAAAAGCTCTCGTGCGAATGACGGCTAAATGTGCAAAAATATAATTGTAGTTAATTCTATGGGCTTTAAACGTAAACGTAATAGTAGGAGAGTCATGGTGCTAAATTTGTAGTCACTAAAGCGTTGTGGGGATCTATTATACTTAGGTTAGGTGCAGAAATGAAAAAGAAGGTTATGTTAAGGTAAGGTCAAGTTAACAAAAACGGAGCGTAGTTTTATGGAGCGGGTGATGGCTTTATCTACAATGCCATGATAAAATCGTAAGATTATATGTCTTCCGTAGTTCGTAAAGGATTTCCTTAAAAAAAAAATAATCACGCTCGATTATTTCTTGGTGATTTTTTTTTTTTAAGTTTGTGACTGTCCCATTTTCTTATGTTACGCTTAATTCGACAGATTATTGAAACGTGAACTTATCTCCATGAAATTAACTTACGTTATCTCAATGTGACGCACTCGATTTTGTATAAGAGTTCATATTTGGTAGAACGGACCCAGTGATGGACCAATATAGGAAGAATAAAGATTTTAAATAGATTATTCTCCCTATATAGTTTTCAGAAGCGCTCGAGCACAGCACAAAGTCCCCTAAGGCTCTTCAGACATAAAAAAATATACTCTATTCCAGCAGTTTTTTACAATAGGATATGGCACACTCAATACTAGTTAGACTCATCTGTTGTGATGGAAGGAGTGGTTTGAATCCCTTATGTTCAACAGTTGAAAAAGTATTACCGATGAAATTGAACCATTACACTGGTTTAACATATATTACACATTATCCTGTTAAATTTGAAGACTTTGCAAGGATTATTCTCTATAAAATCACTTAGAAAATAATATCCCACGAAAAACATTTCCATGTCAAGTGATGCCTAGAAGATAATATTACCTTCTAGGCTCGTACTGTCAAAAAGGTAACAGATCCCATGTATAGTCAAGCCTCAGCTCTACATCACTCTACAAGTTTTAGTTTTTCATACTCTACATTTTGTTCATAGTATTATGTGGCTTAGCCGTTTCGTATCATTTATTTTGAGTTATATGTACAATAATTATTGTAGTAAGAAAATGGCCGTGACCTGATGTTGCAGCTGGAAGGTGGTCGTAGGAATTTCGTTTCTTAGTCCTATTCTCGATGGAATAACATGATTAATGAAAACGAACTTACTACACAAAGAAAAAGACGACGAAAGCAAAACTGAAGCGACAGAACATGTTTAGCATAAATATAACTTCCAGGGGTAGTTTTTCACAAGTGTTCAGTACTCGTTCACTGGATATAAGCCTCAAACAATTTGCGGGGAAAACGTTTTTCGCCCGTCAGATGGCAATCGGTCATCTTAACTCGCCCCATAGCCACATCCTCTGCAATCTAAGCGGACCCTGGTACTAGACCGGGATAAAGCTAGGAAGAAGAAGAGGTAAAGTATAATAGCTGAAGTAAACTAAAACTCCATATTATCTCGGTATAATATGTTATGTGGATACAGTTGTCGTTATAAGACGAGACAAAGGAGTATGTTACCCTCAAGGTTTAAATTAATTAAATTCGCTCCGTAATTAGCAATTTGCAATTACGGCTGCTGTACGACTCGCTAAAACAATAGTTATTTAAAAAAACATTGACGTCATGTCTGGGAAAGAGGCATTGTGATTGCTTTATTAAACAATAACCAGGTTTCTGGCAAACTGTGCAAATGTGTCGAATAAACATACAGACTGACTGGTGGATACTACCGCCGTAATCTATAGAACACAGCAAATACCGTAGGTACTAGTGATGATAGGGGAGACTTAGAGGGGAATTTGAGCAATACTCGAGCGTGTCAGAAAATCATAAAGGTAAAATCATTGCATCCTGTAATGTTCCACCACTAAATATGAACTCTCAATATAAGTTCGTTATTGAACCCATATAGCAGCCTTAGAATAAGTCGAACGCATCTGATTAAGATAGGCTAAGTTAATAAAACGGAAATAAGTGTACATTTCAATAATCTGACAAATTAAGCGTGATATCAGAAGATGTGAGTCTCAAATGAAATAAAACACCACCAAGAATAATTCTAGTAAGATTATTTTTTATTTTGAATGAATTCCGTTAAGGAATACGGAAAACATAATACCATCTGATGATTTTCTCATGGCGATGTAGCTAAAACCATCGCGATCTCCGTAAATCCATGCTCCAAGCGTTATTTAAAACATGACCTTACCTTAACATAACCCTTCTTTTCGTTTCTGCACCTAAGCTGCGTAGTCCAATAGATCCAGACAACGCTTTAGTGACTACAAATTAAGCATCGCTGCCTCCCCTACTATGGATTGCTGCGGATCCTGAAGAAGCTTTGGCAATAATCATCCACAGGAGCTCAATGCTACGCGTGTAGTATTGTTGGACTGTGGCATTTTTTCATGGAAGACTAGCTGTTTCCCGCTACTTCGTCGGCGTAAAATATAACTTGCAAGAACCCTTAGACATACTCTATCTGCCCCTAATAATGACTTCGTTCTTAGTCTACTGATTACTATAGTCTACTGACTATAAACTATCTTCCCGCTAAATTTCATCTTTGTACGTTTCGTGATTTTCGAGATGGGAAAAAAATATCTTTCTACCAAAAGCATTCTATCGTTTGAGCGATCCTACATGAAATATTAAAACAGACATACCGTATCAACAATAAAACGAGAAGTTTTAACTTTATCTTAATTTTAAACCAACTGAGTTAAATTAAAAAAAAATAAACACTGCCGTAAAGCTAATTGACAAGTTATTAAAAAAAATATAATACCTCCTTAAAAACATTTAAAATATCATTGAATTTATATGTCAGCAATAACAAGAGTGTATTCGACACTGTTTCACACTATGATATCCCCAAGGTGAACTGACTTCAAAAGGGCTCCAGGTTCGAACCGGAATAGTGACTGTCCATGGGCGCCGGTAGGCACTTCGGTGCCTGCTGCCTGCTCGTCTGCCCCCTTGTAACATAAAAAAAAAAGATTATGGCGCGTGCGCAATGAGCGTTTTACTGAAGATAAGTCAATACAAAATCTTTTATTTATTTATTTTTTATTGGTAACAAAACAAAACGTCTCGTTTATATAATTTATTATAGACCGAAGCACTAGTCTTTATTTTATTGTGATGTATTAACATTGCAGTCCAAATAGACAAACGTTTGAGCTAGGGCTAACGTGAGCCAGTTTTTTTGTGCCATTTAATGCGTATTAAATATTTAATTATTATTTAAATTATAATTATTACTAACAACATACAATAAAAAGTGGTTTTCTAGGATGTTTATTACACTTTTTAAAGTAAAGATACATTAGTTAAAGCAGCATAGAATATAGCAAAAAGAATAAATACTATTTCTACAAAGTCAGTCGCTTGATTTGCTTAATTTGCTACTTATCACGGACGTCAAGTCAATAAAAACTTACTTCATATAAAAACTCATAAAATACTCTTCGGATTACCGGATACCAGTTTATTTAATAAATATATTTTATTTTCCCGCGGCCTCACGAGAATGACGGCGGCAACTTTGTTTGCTTTTAATTTGGAGTCATTAACGAATCAACTGAACTTATTGTTGTTTAATTTGCTGCGATTATTAAAGAAAATATCCCATTTTGTTAATAAATGGAGCTGAAAAAAACGTATCTTTGGCCAGGGCAAAGTATCTTGTCGCATTTGCGATAGTAGTTCATTTTAAAAACCCTCGGTCACTTCCCGGTTACCCCGTTAACGAGTACAGAACTTCCCTTTGACCTAGAATCATTATATTTGACAAGATTAATATATCTTAAAGTACAAGTATAGGGAAAAATTCGAAAACCGTAAATTTGTAATTATATCACAAAAAGCGGTTTCTTTGTCAAAATAAAGGAAATCTTAGGAAGATAAAAAAATCTTTAAAAAGCCTGTCAAATTTTTTTTTTGATGGTACGGTACCCTTTGTGCGCAAGTCTATCAATTTCCCAGTTTTTTATTTCTTTTAAATTTTTCTTGAAATAAGGAGAATGAAAAAAACAAACAGAATATACAAGGTTTTCGTGTTTTAGCGAGACTAATGAACAACGATTCTGCAAGACTTATCTATACAAATATATAAAGCTGAGAGTTTGTTTGTTTGTTTGTTTGCTTAAACACACCAATCTCAGGAACTACTGGTCCGATTTGAATAATTCTTTCAGTGTTAGATAGCCCATTTATCGAAGAAGGCTATAGGCTATCACGAAGCTAAAATTGAATCTATTTATTTAGCTAATGAAGTCGCAGGCACAGCTAGTCTACGATATATCTAAACCTTTATAGTGGTTACTAACTATTTCCTGCGATTTTGTCTATGTAAAATTGCGAGATCCTTTAGACCCCTGTCGCAAAATCCATCCTTAGCTAGGACTCTTATTAACAAAAACCTACCTCCCTGCCTATTTTCAATCTTGTATGTCCCGCTGTTAATGACGAGTTTAGGCCACCGGGAAGTCTCACAAACCGAACGAAACGCGACAACAACACCATCACTAGACGTGACAGGTCTTACTTAGCTGATGAGAAGAAAGTTGCTTTCCAGGCGGATCAATCGCTCTAATTGAAACTGTTTTGTTTCAGGTTAATTTCCAAGATGGCTTGACCGATTTTGATGGGACTTTCACTGGTATCTAGTTGATGTTATCAAGAACTACATAGGCTACCTTATTTCTACTATAAAATAGCTGTTTCCCGCGAATTCTAACGCGTAAAATTTAACTTGCGGAATCCGTTAGATCTCTTTAACTGACACTATTAAAAATCCTTTCTTAGTAGACGTCTATTAACGTTAATTAGTAATATTTCCTTCTACAAGGATATTGTTACATACTAGCTGTTATCTGCGACTTCGCCCGCATTAAATCGCGAAAACTTTTACATTTCCTTAATCTGGCCCTGGCATGTAAACTACCTCCTTGCCAAAATTCATCCTTGAACGTCCCGCGGTTTGCGAGATTTCGTGCCTTTTCGCTGTTATGTATACGGACAATAAGGGTTCCGCACAGGATAATAACAGGTCAAAACAAAATTTCTGAATTCACGGGTGAAGTTGCGGGCGTCAACTAGTATTACAGCAAATGACTATTTTCAACGTTTATTTTTTTAAACGTTCGTGCCGAAAACAATTACAGCGTTACCAATTGATAAGCGCCATAGATTATAGCTATTAGGTTTTTTGGGAATCGCTCAAGGTCGCCCACAACACTTTCCGTGTTCCGGCCTAACACATCGAAGCGTACAAACATAAAACGCAGTTTTTTATACACTAGCTGTTTCCCGCGACCTCATCGTCAAAATTCAACTTGCTCTGAGAAATTCTGGCCCTATCGAAAAATCCATCCCTAGCGGACGTCTACTAACTATGAACTACATACCTCCTTGACGAATTTCATCATTGTATGTCCCGCCGTTTTGGAGATTTCGTATTAGGTGACCTTTCGCCTTTATGAATGTATTGAAGACTACATGATAATCATGACATTGAATGAATGAATGAATGAATGAAAACTTTATTCAGAAAAAGTTACATAACTACAAAAAATTAACTTATACTAAACTAAAATAAAACTAAAACTGTCGGCTATATAAGGTTAAGTTGGCGAGGGGTTATTTATGTTTTTAATTTTTTTCAATAACAATAATAATGCGTATTAGCAATGTTATTTTGTTACCTATACTAATATACAAAGCTGAAGAATTTGTTAGCTTGAATGTGCTAACCCCGCGAACTACTGGTCAAATTCGAAAAATTCTTTTACAGAAATTTACGTATTTTCATTTCTTACTAGCTGTAGCCCGGGCCTTCGTTTACGATGAATTCAGGTTCATTTTTGCAAAAATGTAGTCTATATCTCGACTAAAATTATCAAAATTGGTTCAGAAATTTCGGCATGAAAACACATTTTTAAGTTTCACATTTATAATTTAAAAAAAAACTATTAGTAAAGCAGTATATAAGCATAGATTCTATCACTATAAATAATTGTGGAATATAGTTTAGTCTGTGGGAAGGCACACCAAGGTGGAAGGTTTTCGGCGAGAAATGCCAAACGTAATCGTTAACAAAAAAGTGTGCATAATCATTAACGTTGTGTATGTAACGTAAATTAAGTTATGACCTTAGCAGTACAGCCCTTTAACCTTTTCGAACAATACCAGTGGGTCTTTTTGGCTTTCGTAAATGTATATCCGCCGTACATTAACAACGTCCTATTACCAGTTAAGGCTATAAACTGGAAATCTGTGGAAAAAATTGAAATTATAGAAATTCTTGAAGCGTCTCACGAATTAGACGTAGACGAATTTGCTAGCATTCCAAGAATTCACCGAGCGGATGTTGAGTCCATTGCCTTATCATGGGTAATTTCTTTTAAATCATTTCAATTTAAAGCTGTTGTTAAAATAATATTTTCTTGAATCATCTTATTTCTTACCAGCCGTATTTATATTTCGCCAATGTGAAATCATTCCTTTTATTAAATTTTTAAGATTTTTTTTTGTGTAGAGATCTTATTATTTAGCTAAAAGCAAAATAGAATATTTCTTGTAAAATCACCTAAATCTACCAGTGAAAATCCCCTCCAAATCGGTTCAGCCGCTTTAAAGATTACCCCGGACAAACAGATAGACAGACAAACAAAAATGTTTTAACTTACGTTTTTGCTTTAAGTATCGTATATAATATGCAATTAGTAAAAAAAAAATCCACTTTACAGAACTTTCAATTTATTTATTTCTTATAAACTAATGTAATCCTGCAACCTGAGCAGTTTTGTAATACATTTTACTGAAAATCTATCACGCCTGTAGATTTATGCTTTAACATAATAATTTAACTTCATATCTAGATGTGTTATCCATCCAAAAGTTATATAATGAAAAACTACGCGAGCCCTCACACAGTTCAGTTTTTTGCCTCTAACAACATATATTATTCTATTCAGAAAAAAATATATTTGACAATTCATAAAACCTACGGTTGTCACGATTACGCTTTGACATCATCCTATACATGTGTGTGTAAATGGTGTAAACCGTCTGGCATTGGTGTGCGTGTGGTTTTATTTTAATAATTTCATATATGAATATATTAAAAAATTCATATAGTAAAAAAAATATTAGCATTTGCACACCTTCCTCTGTATGAACTACTGTTGTGTCAAATTTCATACACCTCTGTCCGCGCAATTTTTGTAAAGTCGTACTTAAAGTTTTCGCTTCACGTATTAATATATAAGTAATGTATAAACGTTCAAAATTAATATACTTTCCTTTTGTAGGATTATCTACAACATTATTAAGGTCTAGAGTCATACAAACAAATTCCATAATAATTATAAATTATTTAATTATTTTATTACGGAAACAATCGGAGCAACAAATTTTATAACAATAATAAAACACAGTGTTACCCATTAATATGTCTCCACATGCAGAAACGCGTTAAGCCTTGTTAAGTCATAATAAAACTTTAAATTTAACTATACGAAATAAATACAATACATAATATGATGTTTTGAAAAACACATTGCTCATTTTCTGCCTCAATGATCTAACGCTGTCATGAAAGATATCGAGGTTGTATACTGAACATGTGCGATTAAAAATTTTACATGTTCTTAAAAGATATGACTTGTCGATAGTTGGTTGATGCCAATAAACATAAAGAATAATTCTTCTTTTATTCTTGTGTACATAAAAAAACAGAAATAGGTATAATTGAATGTAATACAAAGTTTTCCCCTAGAGGGCGTATTTGGCTTAAGATTTTCTAGGAATATGTCTTTCTAATTAGAGGTAGCGCCATGCTGTAGCCGAAATGGGCCGGCGCGTCCGGGTACCAGTACCCTTTTCTCACATAAGATCGGCGTGAAGTGGCGGCAATGCCGACACATCGAGTGAAGGTATTGTAGTCACGTTTTGTTTGGTTCGTGAGAGTTCCCGGTGGTCTTAAAGACCGGCAACGCATCTTGGAGCCTCCTGGTGGTGCAGATGTTCATGGACGTCGGTAGCCACTTACCGCCTGCTCGTTTGCCCCTTGTTAATATAAAAAAAATTGAATTTTACCCGCGACTCCGTTAACATCAATGACTCCTTTTATGTGGGAAACCTTTGATTATTTTGCCTAAGTTGTCATTAAGTAATTATTCTTTAAGATTTTTTATGTTAATTAACAATAATGATCATATTTTTTATTATTAGATCTATTTGCATTAGATATTTTTATTATAACTAGAGTATGGTGGTCAAAATTTGCCCCCTAAATCTTTAGATTGTATACTATATGCTTATTTGAAGCTATATACAAATTTTCAATTTTTTGGACAACGACATTGACAAATAATATTTTTACCGTCGTCATTTCTACGCTTTCACACAATTTTATAGTAAAAGGTATACATGTGTGTATAAATCGTTTGGCATTGGTGTGCGTGTGGTTTTATTTTACTAATTTAAAGTATATTTATAATGCATATTTTTCAAAAATATTAATATTAAAATTCATTGCTTATTTTTTGTATGTTTTATGTTAGTTTTAAGCTTATAGTTTAATTTAGAAAGTTAGTTTTCACTGTTATGCATATATTGTATGACTGCAATGCATTGAGTCTAATAAAGTTTTTCGTCTTCTTCTTTTCTTCTTCATACGTTTATTCAAATATCATTAAAGCAATTGCTATAAATTATTAGGTTTACAATAAGCTTCAGTCCTATTTGTTTTTATGAATTCGTATAAACATGAGTGATCATTAGCGATGATTTAACAATTACCGATTTTTGTTTTCTTTTGCATTTTACATTATTGAATAAGTAAATTTCTAAGATGTAAATATATAATTTTATATACATATTACTTTAATTTAAAAAAAGCTTGTTTATTATTATATTTTAAATAGATAGTTTTATATTTTCTTTTAGAGTTGAGAATATCAAAATTGTTATTATTATTATTTATTTTTATTTAAATATAATTTTATGATAATTAAAAAACATATGTCGAAATTTTGTTTCAGAACATATGCTGTTAGAGAAAGTATTGTATAGAATACAGTATGTAAAGTTGGATATTTGTAAAGAGTTCTACAATCGTATTGGGGTGAGGTACCTTAAGAGTGATCTATTTTACGAATCATAAAGCGAAGTATTAGAAAGTACTTTCATCATCGTCACCACCACCACCGCTTCTGCCACCGCCACCACCACCGCCACCGCCACCGCGACAGCCGCCGTCGCCGCCGCTGGTAAATTCGAAAAGAGTAATATTTTAAAAATTTTGAATTTTATTATTTATGGAACAATGACTTAGATCTATTAGACAAAAACTGGAACAGATGGAAAGATGTGGTCGATGTTTAACTTACGAATGATGTAATTACCTGTAATTAAGAATTATAATTATTATGGTTAATTAATCAAAAAAATTATGTATATGTGTTATTTTAAGTTTTTGTTGGTAATTCTAATAAATAAATAAATAAGTAACCCTAAATAGTAGAGTTATCTTAACATCAATTACTATGAAAGTGGAGAGTTACGAATGCGTCGCGTAAAACATTGAATTGAATAATATCACGCTTAGTCCATTTACATTGCGTAACTAGACTGTTTTACTTTTTATTTCTTTCCACTAGCTGATGCCCACGACTTTGCAATTTCTTTTTTTATTACCTCTTCATGTAAATTCACATCGCAAAAGTGTTTTTTTTAATGTTCATTTATACTCCACGGGCTGAAGGTCTGTGGCATGTTTCTTTATTGTATTTTTTTGTCTTTTCATTATTTTACGTTCCATTATACTTCTATAGCATTCATTACATTAGTCTTCCATTTCACCGCAATTGTTTTGAGTTTTGCAAAATCAACAAAGGAAGCTTTAAAATTTTCGGATGAAACTAAAAAATGGACTCACAAAATTTTATTAACAACTACTTATGCAGTACATAAATACATTTTGTAATAGAAAACGCCAGAACAATTTTTTTACGAATCCAGACTATGTCATCTAAAAAAAGATGGCAACGCTTTCAGTTTCTGAGTCCTACGAAAAATTGGGGATTAGTAAAAAGTCCTTTCTTAGGAGTATCAAATTCTTCCTAGAACATCCCTTCTTCTTAGAGACATTTACTTTTGGAAATCTGTTTTACCGAAGTTTACAAAGATTTCTATTCTACCGACCGACCCATCGACCGATCTAGCTTCCTCCGACCCTTTATAAAGTGTTTCAATGCTCAAAACTTCTAATCATGGTTAGATCTGATCACGTAGAAAGATATAACTGCTATTCTAGTTCTTGAAATCCTTCATTGATAGAAAGAAACAGTGTTTATTCAATCATTGTGAAAAAGTAAACAACATAACAAATATATAATATAATAATAACCTAAACTAAACACAAGACTAAATTTTCAATAATTATTGGTAGTTTGACCACGAAAATGGCGGCAATAACTAATCCGGAAAGCACATAGCCGAATTACGTACATAACAATATATTATAAATCTCATAATTCAATAGATACGATACATTGGTGTCGTTGAATTATTTACGCTTCACATAATAATCATTAACTTCACGGTACGTTAAAACCCGAATAGCTTTTCCGCGTCTTAGTAAAAAGAAATTTATAAATTATAAAATGTAGGTATTATTTCACATATTCATTTCAACAGACTTACAGTATAATATGGGGATAGCGAAAAATTTGCATGAAGATTTCTTTGTGAACATCTTAAAAGGTGCCTAATATGCTTATGATATTTTTATATTATACTTAAACTAAAAGTACAACAGGGTTGAATAGGGTTAACAGTCATTCCATACTTTGTAAAAAAAAATGCTATTATATTTCCAGAGGAAGTCCCGTAACATTCGCACGGGACCTTCTCTGGAAATATAATTAATTATAGATGTATTTGAAAATCAATTAATTAACCGCTAATGTAACAAAGTTCTACTATGAAGTTGTTAAATATTTTAACAAGAGATTTTTGATTGATCACGTGATCAAAGTACTGAAAGCACTGTAGTTTGTCGGATGTTGAAGACCCAATAAAGCTAACTAAGCTAGAATCAATCTTCTTAAATTTAATGTCTAATTATCTCCTTCTCACTCAAAAATAACCTTTCCTTCTTTAAAAAAAGGAAACAGAACAGCATTTAAGTAATGACAAATAAATTTATATTAATTAAAAAATGTTATTCTGCCAAATTGAAGAAGAAGATGAGCTCAGAAACACTTTAAAACATTTGTTATAACGCGAGTTGTCCAAGTTGCTTTTGTAAATGGCAGAGTAATCGTTCCAACTTGTTTTGAATTATGTTACAACTTTTGTCACAAATCCTTGAGTTTATTTTCAAGGCACTCCATTTAACTTGCTTTATGGAGAGAGAAACTGGATTGATACTAGAAAAAGCACTCCTTATGATAGAGAACAAAGTCGTCAAAAGGACACAAATAAATTTATTTATTTTGACGTACCAGCAGCATTTTACAATATAGAATACTTGTACATTATGGAATCGTTAAACTATATAAACACTTTTACAAGCACGTACAGCGTTGAAATACGTAATTAAGTAAAAAACTTAAAATTAAAAGTTTTCTATGTTTAAAACCAAATATTATAAACGTAAAAAAAAACAAATTCTCTATTATTAAAAAAAGTCATTAAAAGAAAACATAAATATAACTATGTAATAATATAAAATGTATTTCCAATAAAATACATTATCAAAATTTGCAATATCTTAACTCAAATTCGCAATTCAATAAATTTGAATTTGAATTCGAATTTGAATAAATGTCCACCCAGCAATTATAACTTATCCAATATTATTGAATATCGGTACATATTCCTTGATATTGGAAAACCATTGGTCACACATTCACCAATATAACTTTCGCCTCAACTTCGACAGTTGTTTGGAAGAACGGAGCTTGTTGGAAAGTAAACAGCAGTTCCTGGAATAGATATTCCCATATTGCTTATTCACGAAGTTGGCGAGTACTTTACGCTCCATATAGTTATGTGTGAAATGTGGCCAAAAATATATTATGTTAATGCTGGTCGTATATATGAATCTATATATAAAGGGGGCGTTCAAGTATTACGTAAGTTTCAAGTTTAACGTAATTTTTGAAGACCTTTGACCCCCCTCCCCCCCATGGAACGCGTCGTAACACGCGCCGTAATAAGTACCGAAAAGTCGCTTTAATACCTTTGTTATTGTTTTTGTTTTATTTACGGTAATAATAACAACAACGAGAGATTTCTTAGGAAAAATAAGATCAGGTTCTTTATTTTGTCGTATAATGACGTGTTTAGTATGCAAGACCCCCCCGCCCCCAATTGCGTTACGTATTGCTTGAACGGCCCCTAAAAGGTCACCTAACATGCTAGGTTATTGTAACCCCAAAGGGAAAGAAATTTAATAAAAGATGCAGAATAATACATTTTTATACAGAATAATTAGTGTTTTATATTAGCCATGACACTAAGGGGTCATCTATAACTTACGTCACACTTTTAAAGGGGGGAGGTGGTCATCGAAATGTGACATTGTGTGACAATCATTCTAAGGCGAGGCAAATGCCTCCTTAATCACTCAACTCACTCCTTCAACGAAGTTGTAATATTTGACAATTAATATTTCTACCGTCGCCATATTTACGCTTTGACAGTTTTAACTAATATGAGTATACATATATTAGCTAAAAATGTCAAAGTTATAGACTTATGTGTTAAGTAAGAAGGTTTTTTTTTGGATGGGTTTGGCACAATCTTAAATAGATTTAAAAAATAAAAATCTACGCTTTGACATTCTTATCATTGTATATATACATGTGTGTGTAAATCACGTAAATCATTTCGCATTGGTGTACGTGTGGTTTATTAATAAATTGATATATTAATGTTACACATAATATAAAAACATCAGCATTCGCACACCCTACTCTACATGAATTATAATTGTGCAAAATTTCATACTCCAACGACCGTGCAATTTTCGAAAAAGGGTACCGAAGGTTTTTGCTTCACTATTACAAAAAAAAACAGTGAAGCGAAAACAAATGCCTCCTTCTCAGGCCTCCTTCCTCTTTTCTAGGCTAACTCTGTTTAATTGCTCAGTGTTTTTTGAGATTGAGATTGTGGGAACAGTTCTATAGATTGTGATAGGATTTTTGCCGAAATTGAAGTGGGTTAGATGGTATAAGCTAAAATGAAATACCTTTTCCCGATATAGAAGATGTTTTTTTTTTAATTCTGTCGTATTGCGAATTTATTCTTTAGACAGCCAGTACACCATGTGACGGCTCTGCCTTACATTTAAAGAAAAATATTAATAAAATTATAAATATTAAATATCTAAAATGTTAATATTAAATTATTAAAATCATGTTAAATGCTATTGTAGGGAGGTGTACAATATGTATTTTATATGTAAATAACATTGTTATAAAAATGTAAGGCTTCTTATTAGTATACAACATTCATTGGCAGGTCGTCACGTTAGCGCTGAAACTACTATAAGGGAGTGGTCGCGGTCGACGTGCGCGAGAGCGCGCGGCGGCTTGCGGACGCGGTCCTTATAATGTATAAGGGAGTGATAGTGGTCGACGGTCGTAAGAACGTATCGTGACTAGCTATTACTTTAACCCTATATACTGGTGTTTTTAAGAATACCATTCGAACGAGCGCCGATATCCATGGAGGTGTGTCTTGGTGATCAGGATGTTGGATTCTGTTATGTTAATGACTTCGGCCATTGATAAAGTACGTCTCCCGACTCTGTCATCATTGAACTACTGAAGTGGTATTAGTGCCTACAACGATGTTCGTATGAATATCGTTCTGCCGTAAGCTCGAATTTTACTTAGTGAGGGAAACCTTGCCGAGTAGTGCTGAGCGCTATATCAGGTTTCAAAATGACTCGTCCTCGTGTTAAGGACGCCCCTTTAGCTTAGTGCTAGTGATAACATAATGGCATTGTAGCATGTCATAGCTGTAGGTTACTTGTCGGGTCTCATTGTTCGAGACTGCGGACTTGTGATAGACAGTGTGGCCTGCAATTCTTATAACATCACGCGGCTTGCTGCGTTATATATAAACGACCAATTCTAGTATTGGTTCTTGCGATTGGCTGAAGGACACTCTACGTGAGCTAGCGATACTCACCTCGGTGAGAACGAAACGCGACAACAACACCATCACTAGACGTGACAGCATTGCCGCCACTACACGCCGATCTCATGTGAGAAAGAAGTACTGGTACCCGGACGCGCCGGCCCAATTCGGCTACAAGCATGGTGCTACCTTTAATTAATTAGGTAGAGTCAAAGTCAAAATTGTTTATTCATATTGTAGTCTTTTTTTTTTAAATTAATTTTAACAATGTCACCCAGAAATATCGAATATGCGGCTATTTGCAAAACGCTTTTCATGTGCCGCGCGTAATGTATTTATAACTTACAATATTGTTGTTTGCGCTATCTTTATGTTGTTTTCGTCTGCAGCGGTTTGCAACATTATCAACAACAATTTATGACGAGTACGGAATTAGTTACAGCAGGGCTCAAATACAATAGATGCTTTATCACAAATAGTCCTTGGCTTGTCGTGAACTATTGACTGACCTGTTGGCGCAGTTGGGCAGTGACCCTGCCTTCCGCCCTGGGGTTGTGAGTTCGATTTCCGGCTCAGGTCTGGGTGTAAGGTGGATTTATTTCAATAAAATATTTGTATTAGACTCTGGCGGTTGTTACCTATAGCATATATGTACATTAAATTGTCTACCAAAGGAACAGAGGACTGTGAGTCAAAAAGTCTTATGTATTTATGTGTTATATGTTAAGCGTGTAAAAAGATATCTAAAACCGCACTTTACTAGGGCCCATATCGTTTGGCAAAATTGTACGTTAACCCCTCTTGAAGAGCCCCTGAGGCATCGCTTTCGAAACTTTTATCCAAGGAGCGGTTATTTTTATCATCAAGCAGATGATGATGTGTAAAAATAACCGCAACTTAGAAAAAATTTAGGAAGCGATGCCTTAGCGGCTCTTCACAAGGGGCCAACGTACGTTTCTGCCAAGCTATATGGGTCCTACTGTAGTGGGATTATACCAAATTTTGCTGGGCAGGGAAAGGAACTTTGGCAGTGGAGGTGACCGTATGATTAAACTTTGAAGATATCTTCACAATTTGCACCTCGGTCGCAAGTCCCAGGCACTGTTGTAATAGTCTATTCCTTCCTTCCCTTCCAACACCATAGTCCTGGCTAACGCGCAGTAAATCCATGGAATGCTAAGAAATTTGTCTTATCGATTTTTATAATGTATTAGTTGTTTCCTGCGATTTCGCCTGCGTAAAATTTAACTGGCGCTTAGACTTCTTTCATTCAGCCCTGTCAAGAAATTAGTCCTTAGCGGACGTCTACTGACTAAACTACCTCACCGTCAAATTTCACCTCTATACGCCCCGCGGTTTTCGAAATTTCTTATCGGGCGTTTTTTCGCTTTTATATACAGATAAATAAACAAGCAAAGGGCAAACGGGCAGGCGGTTCACGTGAGTGACAATGCCCGTGGACAAGGCCCGCAGATGCGTTGCTGACTTTTGATACATGACTATACTCATGTAACTTAAAGATGGCTATAAACTATATTTGCAAGGAGTTTTCAGATTCGGGAAACATCTCTGTAAAATCATTTCCGTATCAAAGCAACTTCGGTGCTTCAGAGCTAATACAGCATAAGCAACTCCAAGAGAGTAGCCGGCAACATATCTACAACCCTTTTGCTGATTTAGACGGCCATTGGTAGTTTCTTATAATAATCAGCTAAACCACGTGCCCGCTTGCCACTTTCAAAAAAAAAAATATTCCTGTAGAACCGGCGGGTTTGAAAACGCGTTAAAAATTCGCAACAAAATTTTTCTACAATAAAATCGTAATACACATAAAACATAGCCAATGTAAAATTAAAAAGTCAATAAATATAACACACCCACAATCTCTCGCCGTGACCGATTTATGTGCAGATATAATATTTTCATAAGACTCTACTCTACTCACCATAGCTACGGAGTTAAGTTTGTTAGAGGAGCGATAAAAAAAAGCACGTGCAGTCACCACGGAATCGCGATTCGGACTGACGGACGTTAGGAGCGCGCGCTTTTAGTGATGTCACTACGGGATGTGAAGATTACTATAATCTGTCGATAACGCCATTTCTGATTAATAAATTGACGTGTACATTTCTTGCCATTTTAATGTTGATTGCGGATCGATATAATTTTATTTTGCTATCGAAATAGCTTTTGATAAAGAGTTATATATTCGTAATTTTAGGTAGCAATGCACCTTTTAACCTAATATATAATATGTGTCTTAAGCGCGAGATTGGTGAACTTATTACGATCACGTCAGGGTTCTTTTTCTCATAAGCTCGCTACGAAGCTGAACGCGAGTTTGCTTTGAAAGGGAAGGCCGGAAAGGGCAGGATATTGTGCAGTTCGTCTGATGATGAGAAGGGTAGAAAAAATGTTCGAAACGAACTCACGGTGTTCGTCCGTCGGTAAGTCCTAACTCACGAAACTCTAAGTTTCAAAAATAAAAGAAGTGGAGGTCACCTTGAAAAATAAGAATAAATATTCACAATTTTCTTTAAAGAAAATGTTACCAACTGTATCACGCGATTTCGCTTGCGTAAAATATCGAGAGCCCTCAGACCCTCTTAATCTGGCCCTATGGAAAATCCTATGTAATCGGATGTCCATTAACTATTAACTACCTCCTTGCCAAATGTCATCATTGTACGTCCCGCAGTTTTCGAAATTTCGTGTTAGGTTACCATTTGCTCTAATATATAATATATATATATATATATTTATAGCGTTGTTCAGTACTGCACACCACTAAACAAATATACGATGTCTTAAGTGGCTTATCACGGATGATGTAACCACTGCAGCTTTGGGAATTGGATAAATTGCAATAAACAATATTAGTGGAATTTACGTGTACAGTTTTTATGTGCATATATATTACTTCAATTACACTTGTAAATGTTGTTTTTAAATCCATAGTAAGTTTTATATTCGTATTATTACGAAAAAAAATAAAATTAGAATACAATAGAATAAACTTTTATAGTACATAGCACAAAAAGGTACATACAGGTTACAGATTTTAGAATAAAAAAGTACAAAGAGGCGGTCTTATCGCTAACCAGCGGTTTCTTCCAGACTACCTGATTATAATAAGAATAAATTGAAATAGAATAAACGTAAGCAGTATACTATGATATGTGTAAATCAAATCATTGACATGTCTATATAAATTGCTGTGTAGGGTCCAATAAGTAATTTTGTATTTTATAATTCCGATATTATATTTAGTTCGAGAGTAAAATTCAAGAATCTTTTTACCTACACAGTTTGTTTCAAATGGCTAAATAATTCAAAAATTCGCTCTCATTATAACCTTTACTGCTATTAAATTTATTGCCAATTAATAAGGCCTTATCAATATGAACTTTTATAGTCTTTATAATAAGGATGGAAGATTTGATTGTTTTTTTGCACAGAACCGAATTGAAAAATCTTTTTTTACCTTCAGAATCCTAGTACCTACTATCCTACATTATAAACATATGTGATAGGATATTCTCAAAAAAATTAGGGATCTGTATCAAAACTTCGATAAAAGCCGGGACAAGTCGCTAATTACTTAATACTGAAACTTAAAAAAATTTTTAGGTGCAACTACGGGTTAATTGACTCTTTTAATAATTATTATGATTATTATATTAATTATTTATGATTCGATACAATCAATCGATAGCTTAGCTAGCTCTCCATCACTATTCCGAGGCCTAAACTATAAAGTTAGAGGCATAATCAATCGTCGGAACGTCAGCTGCGACAGTCCACTGCACTGAGTTAGTTCCGACACTAGGTCCCAGTATTTCTTCTTTATTTTGTCATAGCTTAGGCTTTCCATTTATATTCCTTTACAATTATATTCCTCCTTAACAATTATATTCCTTTGTATAAATGTAATGGATTTATGCGGAGTTATAACTTAGTTTATTCTACTGTTAAATTTTTTTGTAAATATTTTCTTACAGAGCTAGTTTATATAAGAATAACAAGCTATCATATGCAATGCCAATGTTCAAAAATTGACGACATAAAAATGAGCTAAACAAATCATACCAATTACATTAATATTTACATATTAGCGGAGCTTTCAGTTTTTAAAACATACAAGCTGTTTCCTTCGACTCGAGAATTGCGAGAACCTTTGAAACTCCTTGATTTGGCCCTATCGAAAAAATCTTTCTTAGCGGATGTTTACTAACAATAAACTACCTTGCCGAATGTCATCATTGTACATCCCGCGGCTTTCAAGATTTAATGTTAGGTGACCTTAAAATGATATATATATACTCGTAGGTTCAACACTTTTCAAATGCTTAGAATTAATGTCGTAATTCAACCATGATTAATGCTACAATAAATCCTCCGAAAGAACCGCCGCGCGACGCTTGTTTGAAAGCGTCGGCGTGTGTGAGTGTGATTCCACCTTAACCCCCCTTATCGTGAATGACGTAATCGGTGCATCCATTTTACAAGAAATTGCACGGATTGGTCGAACCGAGCTCGCGCCGTCCTTCAATGTTTCGTTTTAGGATTCCGCACGTCCCTTTTTCAAAAATATCGACTTAATCCGGAGCCTGACCCCCCCCCCCTCCCCATGGCTCAATTTTAGAAAGGTCCATTTCTTTTGAAGGCAGAAAAATTAAATTATTTTGCAGAAATACGCGAAAACAAGAAGGCAAATATCACTAATTAATAAATTATATTGGACTATTTGGTATATGTAAATAACGGATTTCTGTTCTCAAGGTGACAACTTAATGACTGTGATATAGTAACAGCCGCGAGATATGCACAAATATTTTTTTGTATAAATATATAAATACACACTAGTATATGTAATATATCTAAAAGCGGGGGGAAAACCTGATCCTAACAATAATAAAAACAATAAAAAAAAAACTAATTTGGTACAAACATTTCGGCAGTTCAGTTCATAAAATTACGGGAAAATTTTAGCGTGATGATATATAGCCTATAACCTTCCTCGATAAATGGGCTATCTAACACTGAAAGAATTTTTCAAATCGGACCAGCAGTTCCTGAGATTAGCGCGCTCAAGTAAACAAACAAACCAACTCTTCAGCTTTATATATTAGTGTAAAGTATAGATAGATAAATAATTAATAAATATATACCACACACACACACGGACGTCTGCTCCTAAGGTAAACAACTTAATGGCTGTGTTATAGGTAACAGACGCCACACACAATTTTTTTTTTGTAGAAAAATATAAATACATAGAGATATAATACACCCAGGCTCGGGGAGGGTTTCGAACCCACGACCCCCGGAGCGGAAGGCCTGCCCAATTTCCTGCCCAACCAGTTCCGATCTGATCTTATCCTATAATGATATCCTTCTTTTTGGTGGTGGTAATGATCAATCTCATTTCTTTGATTACTATTCAAGGTGGGTGTAAAATAATAGGTAAAGGAGAATTAAGACGTTAGTTATCAAAAGAGGAAGGGAAGGTACAGTCAGTTGCTATAAATTTTCTTTTCATATAGACACCAGAGATCGACCCAGCTGGCTGCGACGTGACGAGGCTTCTTCGACATCTATGCGGTGGGGATACTTCAGGGTGAGTACTTACCAATACTCAATCAGTGACCGTCATTTGAGTCGAAGCAGTTTTTACCTCTGCGTGGCCGAGTGATAAATGGGAGACCCATTTATCACTCGGCCCTGGTTTTCAAGACATCTGACCTCCTCCGCGTTTCGGAAGGCACTTAAGACAGTCCCGGTTAATGTCGCTGAGTGGTAATGACCCGGTCAAACGTTGCAGGGCTTGTGGGGGGACTTCAAGGATACAAATATACAAACATTTTGAGCTATGTCCGGCTCCGGTATAACACTAATTAATCATAAACAAAGAATAATGTAAACAATTCTTCAAAACACGGTAATCAAATATTTGTTTATGCCTGACACAAACCACCGTGTGAGTATTAGGGCCCAAAGTGATATATCTGTAGATTATAACAAATCAGTTGTTTTCCAGACGTTGTTTCAGCCGCACAAAATTAAAGTGTAACTATTTTTTTTCGAATCAATTGTTGAATATGGAAATTATTTGTACTAGTAAGTGTTATTTTTTTCCAATTAAAAAATTCTCATGGTAATCAAACTATATTAAAAAAAATTTTGAAAATGATCGAAAATTTTTACCTCATTTTTAAACTTTCAAGTTATGAAAATGACTTGTCTCCATTTGTCTCCGGTCTAATTTTTTTATATTTCATAGCTCCACTATTCCCATAAATAATAAGCCGTATTATAGCCTGCACACTCGAGTACAACATTTTTTTATTTTTTTTTTACTTTTTATTTTTGAGAATTGAATTTTTTTAAATATGGCTGAAACACCGAAAGAGAGAAAGAAGCTCTTTTCTATTATAGTTCCTATCGACCAAATTTATGTCTGGAAACCATGCAGAGGATTTTGAAAGGAAAATCAAAAAGGTTGGCTTATTGTTTCTCCAATTTTTTTCATAAAAGGGTTGTTGCGGGAGAATCAAAGCACCGTATTAGCAACTAATGATAATTGGTTGGATCAAGACATCAAATTCGATGTTTTACAAACTGTGTCGTGCCCTTCCACTTCTTTTCAAGGTTCCACTAATGTATAATGGCTACATAAACTTTTGACGAGGCATCATTTATAATTTTAAAAAAATATAATTTAGGACCTTGTTCAACCACACTGTATTGCTTGAGTTGGTGACTGTTTCAGAAGTGCCACAGTGTAAAGGAACATTGCTAAAGCAATTAGACTATTAATGGATGTCCGGTATCCACTGATTTTACCAATTGTAAGAATTCAAGTTCCTTGGAGAATGCAGGGGAATTAATTGGAAATGAAGCATTAGCCTATTACATAGACTCCAAGTATACAACCCATTCGTATAAACAGACTAGGAAGTGGTCGATGAAGGCAGGTAGAGACTTCTTGCTATGGTATTATATTGTTTAAGTAAATGGAAACAGGCCTGTTATCCACCAAAGGAATATATTGCAGTCACAGAAATGTGTGCTGAAATAAAATTACAACCTATATTGGATAGAAAGCAGAGGTTCAAAAGGATGTCATAGCTAGAGTGTTTCCGAATTCATCGTTCACACTTATAAGTAGATAGGGTTGTGAGGGAAATTCTGGTCACAGCGCATACAAACAGAAATTTGAAAATAATGTAGATACTTATGTATTGTATTTCCCTTTGTTCGCATTAGATTACTCACCAGTACTGACACCATCATTTGGCATAATCCTCGGCCACTTAAAACCGACAGGTTTTAAAGTTGTTTATCTCCTACAGTGGAGCCTCGGCTTCAGTCAGGTATACTCTAAAATGAAGAAGGCCTCTCAGGTACGTATTAATTAGAGGAATCGGTACCGTTTTAATAATTGAGGACTGTTTATACTATTTATAATCTTTCACTCTACGTTTTTCTTTGTAAAATAAACATAAATAAAACCTTAATAGTTATATTGATTCGCCGTCATTCGTAAGAAAAACTCGATTTATATGCTGATTCACTTTCACAAAGGAACGTATTCAATCTATTTTAGGGTAATTTGTCTTTTGTAGGTTAATTAGTTCTCTATTTCGTCTTACAGTAAAATATATATTATATACTACTCAAAAGAAAATAGGGCCCACTTCATTTTTATCTGCATTTTTGTTTACAATTCAGTCATAAGGTAAATTATTAGTGAATTCACTTATTTTTCATAAAGTAGTAGTGTTAATGAACCGTATTCGATATTTCCAGCGATTTTTTTTGTGATAACTTTAAAATGAATGGACAAAAACCAGAGAGGTGATCAAAATTTTCAAATGAACAAATTTTGCGTCACTTTATTCAGAGTCTTGTTGTGAATGCGCTTGTGTAGAATCGTTTTGTTTTGCTGTATATTTAAGAAATGCTTTTAATCCTGATTACAATGTCACATTTTCACCTTCTTATTGTGCTGGAAACTATTGTAAGAGCTCTGGTTATGCTGCAAAATGGAGAATCCAAAACATCTTTAACAATACGCCTCGGTGTGGCGCAGCAATCTATAGGCCATTGGTGGAAATGTTTTAAAAAGACAGGTACTGTTACTAGAAGACGTATTACAGAAAAAAATGATGCTAGAATCCCCCCCAAGGATCATTACAGCCGCAGAATTCTACGACGGAAGTCAGAATCACCGCCCGGTCCCAACAAACCCGACTACTGTAATGGATTTTTACAAGTTTTAGTGATAAAACCACACAAAACTGACTTCACGGGGGTGGGCATTATTTCAGGATATGCGTTTTTTAACCAAAAAGCACAAAGAGTCAAAGTACAGCGCGTTTAAGTTACGCATAGAATCATTGCCGCTTTGGCATGGCTAGCTGGAGGACCGTGTTGCTTCCAAATGAGTGTAAGGTCAAAGTTTTAGATGCTAACAGACCAGTACGCGTATGCAGAATAGAAAATAAACATTTTTTAGAACCCTACATTTATGAAAAAGATCGTTTTGGAGACCCAAATGTAAGGGTATAAAATGGAAAAAGTTTGTTTCAAAAACCAGAGCTGATAATTCTGGATGAGGTTACTGCAGCTGCTGCCAAATAAGTCCAACGAGTAGCCCGATCTCATATCTTCCCATTTTTACCAAAAGTATGTAATAATTTTCTGTTTCTGCAATATAATGATCACACACATACAGTGCCCATCACTCAAAGACCACCATCTAAACCCAATATTACCATTATACCTTAAAAAATAATGAGCCCCGGCTTGAATTGCATTGAATATTGATGAGATTAACTTGAAAAAAGGTTTAAATAAAATTGCAGTGGTATAAACAAGCGACTAGTGGTCAGAAATGCTTTAAAAGCTTTTTGGGAACAAATACCAGTTGAAAATATCCCACAATTTAATTAAGGTATACCTGATAGCCTCAGATAACTTATACAGAACAGAGGAAACCCCTATAAGTCATTAAACACTGTTCCAGTTAACTGTTTTACTTTTAAAGCATTTTATTGAAAGTTTAATGTTACTGTTTCTTTCTATGAAATCTTCCCAAAATGTGCTTATGGCTACAAACTTTCCGATCGGAAGAGCACTTTTTTCTACTAATCATAAAGATATTGGAACTTTATATTTTATTTTTGGAATTTGAGCAGGAATAGTAGGAACTACACGAAGCACGCCGTCCATCTCGCTGAAACTTCCCTTACCCTCTAAAACGCCTTCTTCATTCAGACGAGACAAAATTGATACAGGTTAGCCTATTTAATATACTAAATAGTAATTATTATGGTTGAATTACGATCACTAGGTGAATACGAGTAAAATTAAACACGTGAAACGCTACTTCCGAATCTCATAAACACGTCACAATGACGCAGATTCGCCTGTCCAATTGGATGACAGGCTGACGTCTTTTCAGGAACCTAAATACGTACACGTCGTTAACCGGCAGTCACACCTTCGGACCGGTGGGACCGAAGGTGTGACTGCCAACTGTCAGTTAACGGATCCCAGTAAACGGTAAACGGATCGGATTTTAAAAACATTTTACATGCATATTTATTTAGAGGTAGGGCCAGTCCTTTTAGTCTGCAACCGAATTGGGCCGACGCGTCGAGACACCAGTACCACTTTCTCACAAGATCGGCATGAAGTGGCGACAATGTTGTCACTTCAAGTGATGATATTGTTATTGCGTTTCGTTCGGTTTGTGAGTACCGTTTGACCCCAACCCTAAGCTGGCAACCCTAAAGGATAGCAAAGCATCTGCGAGCCTTCTGGTATAGTGGTTCTCCGCCTGACCAAAGACGGACATAGCTTCATTTGAATGAACAAGTAGTGTGGCTGAGTGTGTGGCAGAAATGTACAAACAGTTTGAGCTATGTCTGGCTCCGAAATAAGGTGGAACAGTGGATCCCGATTAATATCACTGATTGATATTAGTCGTGAGATCGTATTGATTATGGGAGTTATGGGGATTACGGTCATCTTAACTCGCCCCACAGCCATATCCTCTGCAATCTAAGCGGATTCTAGTACTCTACCGAGATAACGCTTGGGGGAGAAGGATATTTATAAGGATTCTGGCACCAAAATTAATTTATTAATAACTAGCTATTTCCTGTGACTTCATCCGTGTAACATAGCAAGTGCCCTTAGACCATTTTCAATTGGCCCTATCAAAAATCCTATTTTAGCTGATCACTAATTAATTACTACAAACTACCTCCTTGCCAAATTTCATCATTTTGGGTCTGCCGGTTTTGCAAATTTCGCCTTAGGTGACCTTCTTATCTTATACAGATATATTTTTTATACACATATGCATTATTCTAGAGCTAAATATTCATTATTTTATTACTATAATATTTACAAATATCTTCAAATTAATTTAAGAATTAAAAACAGTGTACGTTATATATAACCTATTTCTAATTTAAACTAAAAAAATATTAATAACAAATGAAAACAAAAATATAAAAAAGAAAAATCCAAAAAAAGGTTTAATCAATTATTTGTGAACGTCAAAGTTCTAAAATCGTTAAAAACTTAAATGATCAACAGCTCTACTATTAGTAGAGTTGAAATAATAGACTAGAATACAATTGTAGACGATCGTAAACTATAACAGTACTATTTTAATGACAATAGCCTTTCAATGGCGCCAAAACTATCTGTTTAGAATCTGCGTCACTATCGGTCCAAATGATAACATAGTTCTTGCTGTTGGCCCTATTGGCCTCGACAACGTCACCGGTAGAGGGGGGTATTGTGGAGAGACAGAGGGTCTCGACCCGGCTTGGGACATACGCGCGAGGAACTCGTCGAACGCAGGGGGGCTGAAGGCCCCCCCCGAGCCGACCATCCTTTGCTGGGCGGTCTAACGTCGTGGGTCTCGACGTCACAGAGGTGTCCCTACTGTACAGGACCGACCGGCCCCTGTGACGCATGTGGAAATTCGGATTAATTTTTATATATATAGATAGGTTGACGTACCTGCCAAGTGGCTTCCGGATGATAGCTGATATGATAAAGTGTATACGCAATGTATAGCTGGAATACATATCCGCCGAAGAGGAACGGTAGAAGATATGAAAGGCCTCGCCACATCCAGGAGTGGAACCCTTCGATCGTGATGTCCATGTTGTGCCTCGCGCCTAAAGCCTTTAGTCTGTATAGGACTCCGCTTTGGTACCTGAACTGCATGTATTGGACAACACCTGAAATAATTCATGGAAAAATTACATTTGTCCTATGTATGTCTTATTACGTGATTATGTGCCATTTTACGATAATTTTGCCGATGGAGGAGTATGAAATTTGGCACACCTGTACTTCATATAGAGGAAGCTAAATATAATAAGTGCTGAGGTAATGAACATAGAAAAAAAATATAGTTGAACTTTTTAATTTTATTTTAATTGAAAAGAAGGGTGTTTTCAACCTCCTCCTTTTCAACCGACTTCAAAAAAGGACTCCCATAGTATCCAGCTCTGACAATTTGTAGTTGGGTGTTTTTTAGTTAAATATTCATAATACTAGAGATTGTTCTATTCGCAGAAAAATAAAATTTGTCAATTAATATCAAATACTTTGTAAATCGTGTGGCATTAGTTTGCTTGCGGTTGTATTTTAATAATTTAATATTGCATATTATAAAAAAATATTAGCTTTTGGACACCCTCCTTTATATAAGAAAGTATAATTGTGTCAATTTCATGCAACATCCACACAATTTTCTTAAAATAGTACCTAAAGTTTCCGCTTCAAGTATTAATATATATGTACATACATACATAAGACTATATGACAGTCGGACGTCTGTTCCTAAGGACAACAGACAACCTGATGCTGGTGTTATAGGTAACAGACGCCTGTTATACAAATAACAAACAGAATATTTTTAAGGGAATATATAAATACATACATAAGGATAATACACCCAGAGTGGAGGCCGGAATCGAACCTCCAGGCCGAAGGCAGTGCACTGCCAACGGCGCAATGGGCCAGTCATATATAAATCTCCTTTCTCGCTCCCTCACTGCTGAGGATCGTGACCACGCGTGACAACGTATGCTGCCGCCTAACGTCTTCTTGATGGTGTCAGAACAACGTGTAGGCGCTCTCCCTTGGGGACGTTTGCCGTCAATTCAGCCAAATATAATCCGTTTTTCCAAACAATGCTTTGAAGACTGCATAATAATATTTCTGAAGAAGCTGAAGGCTCCTTGTTGACCTTTGTTTCCTCTCCTCCCCATCTACCTTTATATCCTTTTTCTCCATCCCTTTCCTCTACTCCTGTCTTTCTAATTAGAGCTAGCGTTTATTTTAACAATTTAATATATTAATATTGCATATTATAAAAAAATATAAGCATTCACCCATCTACCTCTATATGAACTACAATTGTGCCAAACTTCATACTCCTCTGTCCGCGCAATTTTCCTTAAATGGTACCTTAAGTTTTCGCTTCACGTATTCATAAATAACGTTAACACAGTATAAAACAAAGCTCGCTCCCAATCTTGTACGCAGATTTTTAAAACAACGGATTTTAATGCGGTTTTCGTCAATAAACAGAGTGGTATAAGAAGAAGATTTAGATCTGTAATGCATGCTCTACATTGCCCCCGTGCGACGCTGGGCCGGGTCGTTAGTGTGATTTATAAAGATCCAATGTTTTTAACACAAAATTAAACAAACTCTTAACAAAATAAATAACATAAAATTCGAAATTTAAAAAACCCCCAATACTCCGCTCGGGTATGTTCGTTGAATTCAGTAAATTTATTTCCTAAGCCACAACCCCTACCCCCTCCCTCTTTAAATACCCAATTTTGTAATACACAAATCAAATCTTTTCATTTGATACCCCACTCGTATATATTCGCTTCCTATCGATTATTTAAGTTCCCCACTTTCAACCCCCACAACTTTTAAACGGCTCAACCGATTTTCATCAAACATCTCTAAGAATACTCGCACATAAGTCACCTTTAATACAAAAAAAACTAAATAGAAATCGCTTGATCCGTTCTGGAGCTATGATGCCATAGACAGACAGACACAAAGACAGACAGACTCGTCAAACTTATTACACCCCTCTTTTTGCTTCGAGAGTATGCAATAACAAGTTTTATATACCCCTGACACGACAAATCAAAAACGTTTTTAAGCGAAGTCCAACATGTTCTTACGAAATAATATTTTTTTCTAAAAAATATTGGGAATACTTTTTAGGTAAGTCTAATATTCCCTATTCCCCTCCTACTAAGCTTAAAATAAAGCTGGTATGATGAGTGGGTTGCGACATTACCCCAACGGCGTTGAGGTTTGAACCGGGTACCTTGCGGATTTCAGTCCATACCTTATACCGTTGAGCTATTGATTCTCTAAACGTAGAATGTTTAAAAATTTAAATGTTTAATCTTCGAGGCGACTAATATCTTCAAAAATTCTCTGATGTTCCAGAGATTTAAAGTTCCTAAAATGGGTGCCAAGAGACCGTTACTTCACTTAATTATGAACATATTTTTCCATCGCCTTTTGCGACTTTAAAAAGTCGTTAATATTTATGCTAGCGAACAAAATAATTCGGGAACTCTCGTAATTAAATTTAAAAGTGGCCAAGAGCGTCATGGCACGTTTATATAGAAGGCTTCCGTACCAGTATCTTTGAGCGATACAGGTATTTGTTAAATAAATAACTTCAAAAAATTGTGTCCCATTTCGCTGAAAATAATTTTACTAGTGAGTTTTTACCACCAGCGTCCATACAGAGTAGATTGCGTATCGTAAAAGTGTGGTCCAGTGATCTCCAATCTAGCTTTATGGGCCATAAATCCAGCTCATTCAATAACTCTAATATTAATTATGAGCGATTAAATAGTCGAAGATTATTTTTAAATAGGGGTATAATAAATTTTATGCCTTCAATACCAAACGTTCACCCAGGCCGCAAAGGTGAGGTTGAGGGGCGGAGGGTGCGACAGGGGAGAAGAATATCGCATCTATCTTATGTTTTCACTTCCAAACAGTTGAACCGATTTTGATGAATTTCGGTATACAGATAGATTGGACTTTAGAGATGGACATTTCTGATATTTAGTCGCGAAATTTAAATTTAAAAGGGTAAAAACAGGGGTCGTAAGTTTTTATGAAAGTTTTACAAAAACAACGCGATCAAAGTCGCGAATTGAAGCTAGTACAGTATATATAGTGTTAAAATGTGTGTTTGAAATTTCTCCGAAACCGGTTACAAGTTTTAGGTACGTGATGCAAATGTGTGATACGTGAGAGGGCGGGCGTCAGCGGTAGTCGTGCGATACCCGCTGATAACGCGCACTGATAACAGCTGTACTAACTCAAATTAATTCTCTCACACCACCATTACTCATGCAATTATTACCGTTTAGTGGAAAAATGATGAAATTATGTATAAAGTTGTTTCGCGTCACTTCGTCCGCTTTTTTTGTTCAACTTTCATAAAAAATCGATTGTTAAGGCGTAAACTGCAAAAATGGTCCTTTTTTTATTTATATCCACGGCTATTACTGTGGGGGCACCCGGGGCCAAGTAGTGCCCCCAAAGAAATATCAAAAGTATGAAAATTTGGTATAAAAAAACGAATGAATTTGAACATTTATCGGCCTAAAGAATCCTGTTCACTCGGTTCAAGTTATTTTTAAGTATAAGCACAGTGACAAGAAACGGGAGTCGGTAGGGAAAATTTGTGGACTTTCAACTTCCGAAAATTAACGTGCCAAAACAGAAGTGACAAAAAAAGGCCTGTACATACCTATGTATATAACAAGGGCAAACAGGCCGGCGGTTCAGTACTTGATTACCGGACACCCATGGAGAAACTGCACTTCCAGAAGACTGGCAGATGCGTTGCCGTCCTTTGAGTAATGAATAAGAATGATCTTTTCTTGAAGATTAAAGTCGTTTATCCTTCCTTCTTATTAGTTCATTTGAGATACTGGTCCTTTCAGCACGGTCTTTATAAGGTCTGTCCGTTTATTTGGAGATCATCCACGTGGACGCTGCCCCCTATTTGACCTTGGACTATTAAGGTTTCTATTGAGTCCTTTTTTCGAGAGAGATGACCGAAGAATTGTTAAACGTGTAATTGATGTAATAACTAGCAGACCCGGCAGACGATGTCCTACCCGAACGTTTGGCTACTTACTATTAAGTATATTCTATTATCCTATAATATTATTCCCATTCCCGTTTGCCTTCTGGTTCCCGTTCCCGTTTGCTTTCCTTAATTTTTTTAATTATCCACGCAATTTTCTTAATTTTTTTTCTTTTATACGTAGTACCTTCTCCTGACAATAACAAAGACAACAAAAAAGAATTAGCGAAATAGGTACAGCCGTTCATGCGCGATGCCGTGACCAAAGGAAATAGGGATTAATTTATATAAATATTTTTTGTACAAATATATAAATACATACATAGAGATAAGCCACACCCAGACTCGAGGCGGGTATCGAACCCACGACCCCCGGAGCGGAAGGCAGGGTCACTGCCCACTGCGCCAACGGCCCCCCCCCCCCCCCCAACTACCGGTGACGCTGTCGAGGCCAATAGGGCCAACAGCAGAAACCACACAAAAAAAAATTGAAGGGGTCGCAGCTTAATCATTGGCCGGCATTTGAGATGATCGCTAGGTTAAGTAGTTGTTACCACGGCCGGGTATGATAGATGGGTGATCAATTCTAACACTCGTTTTCAAATTTTTTACCTCCTCAGTCTATCGGGAGCCAAATAAAACAGTGTGTCCCGATTAATGTCCCTTGAGGCGATCATTGTAACAACGTAGGCCTTTTTTGATCGCTTCCTTTTTGGGGGCACGCTAATTCTTGAAAGTTTTAAGTCTATATTCTTTTTCACCCCTTTCCCACCCTTTGATACTGGGTTCTGAGAATGAAAGTATTTGTTGTGATAGAATAAAAAAGCAGCAATTTCTATAAGCAATGATATAAATTTGAAACATTATTTTATGATTAATGGTGTTCGAGAAGCATAACTTCTACCGAGTTGACAGGATTCTACACTCTATAAATTTTCACACTCTTTATTATTTTCAGTAGCTTGATATTTTTGAAATTTTATTTGGGGGGCACTGCGTACCCCCGTGTACCCCCAGAAAATCCCTGTTACGACGTATTACATCATTTAATTATCATATTTTCTAAACGCGTTATTTATAAGTTATAATTGAATTGTTTAATTTATAATTGAATTGTTTAATTTATTAAATCGGTATGATAAATTTAAGGAAGTATCTGTATCCGTGTGTAGTTGTTAGTTTAGCAGTAATGTTCTTTTAGAATTTTATTTAATACATTTCCTAATACGCATCAACCATTAATACAATGAGCACAAATCCATTATAAAAGAGACAAAATACATTTTGATACGTAAGATCTTATTCTAGTTAGCGTTATCCCGGTCAAGCACTAGGGTCCCCTTAAAGTGCAGTGAGTTATAATGGCCGATTGCCGTCTGACGTCATCCTCGGAACCCCAAAAATCTTTACAATATCATTAATCGGGATTCACTGTTTCACGTGCCATCCGAAACACAGAGGAGGTCGGATATTTCAAAACCTGTCTTAAAATTGGTCACCCATCTATCACCTGGCCGCGGCAAGATCTGCTTAACCTAGCGATCGACTCAAGTGCCGAACGGAGATTTATTTACGACGTTCTCACCACTATGCCATACAGAGTATGAAATGTAGATTTATATGGCTTTTAGCACGGCCTTATCGTATGATGGAAACTCGCCCCTAAAAATCACGTTGCGTGTGCCCATCGCTAGATTTTATGATGATAAGCTAAAACAAAACTATGTTTTAGCGTAAAGCCTTAAAGTTCGTAACAGCAATTTAGTTTAAGCATTCCGCTTAATCACTTCCTGTCTTCGTGCGCAATTTCACTAATTTATATCCCAGTCACGGTAATACAGAAAATGATTGTTATATATAGGTATATATGTCATATGTCATGTACGTTTTTTTAACTGCTACGAAGAAATCTATACTAATTAAATAATATATAATTCGAGGTAGCGCCACGCTTGTAGCCGAATTGGGCCGGCGCGTCCGGGTACCAGTACCTCTTTCTCGCATGAGATCGGCGTGAAGTGGCGGCAAGGCACTTAGCCTTTTGACGCCAATGGACATCCATGGGCGTCAGTAGGCACTATGCAGATATCTAGTCTAGTCTAGTCACAGGCACATAGGCAGATATCTGCATGACCAGGAGGTAAGCAAATGCGTTGCCGGCCTTTAATGACGAGTTTAGGCCACCGGGAAGTCTCACAAACCGAACGAAACGTTGCCGGTTTAAGTAATGAATATGCCCTTTGCTTGAAAGTGTCTCTATCGTATCATCGGAGCTGCCAATTAGTGCCACAAAGATGTTGTGCAAGGCAGGAAATTCCTATTAATACTTAAAATGTGTCTATATATTGTATTACAAAAGCGTACATCATTGACTGCAATTTAAATAAGTGAACGAACAAAAGACGCTAGTCTGTAGCGGCCCTTAGTCGTTATGTGTGAAAGGTGCCCTAAACTATATTGTTAACAAACAACTCCAAAGCAGGCGAGCAGCCTCGTGTAACTGTACAAGCAATAAAACTATCATCCCGACGACAGCTCTATGTTCAGTTTTTTGAACACGTCTCAATAAGGCATGAGATGGGCGATAATGGGGCAGATATTGAAATATTCTACATCTAACTTTCTATCTATAACGTAGCAACCGTTTCCCGCGGCTATGTGCGCTTATAATTAAACTTCTAAAAGCCGTTGGACCTTCTTAACCTGATCTTATCGGAAAATCTGTTCTCAGCTATTAACTACCTCCTTGTCAAATGTCATCTTTGTACGTCCCGCGTTTTTCGAGATTTCGTAATAGGTAAGCTTTCGCTTTTATATGTATATAGTACAGATAAATAAAGTGTGTAAATAAATGTGTCACGAAGCACTATTGTAAATTACTCTTTACGTAACGCGTAACCCTTGATTTCACTTCCCATAAATTTATATGCCCCGGGCTTTTAATATAACAAATTATTTATAAACCCTCAATACTGAAAAATAATTTATTTTATTAAACTAGGTCTTTTTAAAAAAAATTGTTTGTACTAACTCTCGCTTTAAATTGTCTATAAGTCACTTATATGAAACTCATATAATTTCTAATTTCTATACTAATTTAATATATTAAACTTTGCCCCCAAGTGACACACATCGCACATCGAATTAATATTTTTAAACATTTATAATTATTTTTACCGAAATATTACTGCTAAGTCTAAACAAAACATGTGGTTAATATGTTAAGACATGACCTAGTACGTTAGTTTATGTCATTGGATCTGTTTATAACATCAAAACTAAATTCTTTTACTAATTGCATATCAGTATAATAAATACGATACCTATAAGAAAATTAAAATATTTTTGTATACCTGTAGGTCTGTCTGAATGTTCCGGGTAATCTTCGTAATGATACCGATTCTTCGATTTCAAAGGGACTTTTACGGGTAGACAGCTGATATTACAAGGAATAACATAGGATATTTTAGTTTTTAACAAATAATTAGGATTCAGCATCAAAAACTTAATAATAAAAACAAAATTAAACAAAATCACTTGAATTCACATGGACGAATTCGCTAGCCTTAGGATTTCTTTTAGTGCAAACTACCATAATTATGGTATGAGAATAAGCGAGATAGGAATCTCTTGAGCAATGCTTTTTGCGTCTTGTAATATACAAAAAATGTATAAAGTTGTTTGGACAATTTAACAGTACGCAGTAGGCAATTGGATATATAATAATCGCTTTAAATATTACGTACTACTTGTAAATAAACAACAAAAACTTAAAACGCTGAGTCAAATTATATAATTAATCATATTAAATGCAAGTTATTACCTGCAACTTCCACGTAGTTTATAAGTTTTTAATTTTTCTATCAAAACTTTTAGTATTTCTGTCTTCTCTTATATTGAATCAATCGTTCACTTTCGAAAAAAATAAACTGCTTCTAATGTTATTCCACAAGATTCACATTTACAAACACTTAGGTTGGTCCGTTCGAATTCTGATAAAACGTAAAAACATCCGTGGACTTAAATCAAGCCAGTATTAAGAAATAACAGGTAGCCAATTATGTATACGTTACATAGACAAATATGTTACATAGACCTCTTCACCATTATCCAATCCAATATATTATTTAATCCAATTATTATCAAATACACTGTGGACCGAGGACATAGTTAAGATCGCGGAAAATCATTGGATGTCATTAGCACCAAAATCAATCACTGTGGAAGTCAATGGAGGAGACCTTTAAAGAAGTGTGCGTTATTGGTCTGAATAAAGAAATATATAGTAATTTAAAATTGCCAATTCACCATGATGTTATCTATGAACTGTAGTTGTTTAAAATCGACAACTCATGATGATTATCTTTGGATAACGCATGTCTTGATGAAATATACATATGCCAAATTGTTGTTATTGGATTATAATGATAGGCATTATAATTAAATAAAAATGGCCAAGTGTGCTTCAAGACATGCTTATATAGAAGGGTTCCGTATCTGATACGCTATAAACGTATTTGTTAAATAACTTCAAAAGTTGTACGATTTCGTGTAGAATAATTTTCCTAATGAGTTTTCAGCATGTCCTATCAGTATAGAAAATTTCCAGTCTCTACGTTTAATAGTTTGGAAATACTAGGGGGTGGGGGTTGACCACCTTACGGACAGAGCGAAATTATAAGGGTTCCTCGTAGTAATACGCAACCCTAAAAATTGTAACAATAAAACTATTTAAGGTTATCTCTAGATTTTATTTTGAAAAGTGTACAAATATTTTTACGTTACAATAATACAAATGGTTTGCTGGGAAGCGGTACGATCACTGTTTCTAATCCACGAGCTTTGAAAGATTTCATGATCCAGTTTGATATGAAATGTCACCTCTATATCTTGCTGTCTTTATTTTGTATAAAAAACAATTCACACAAAACGCCCATCATCTATGATACACAAAAAAATATTTTGTATCTTTCACACATTGTTTTTCACGCAAACGATACCAATCACTCGAAATTTTTTATTTCGTTTCAATTATTCACCTTAAAAATTAAAAGTTTAAATTATTGCATTCATTTTCTCTTCTTCTGTTCTAAGTTCTTCGCTTTTTTGCCCCTAATCTTTGCGTACAGTCGCTTTACAATCAACTTGATGCCGTAAAGTACTATCAATATTAGCACAAACAGATCCAGGTAGAGTTTCTGGTATAATGGAACGTCGAAAGCGGGTGAACGAAGATGGGGCGCGCCACCAGTCTTAAATTTCAAGGTGACAGGAGCCTTATTTTAAGGGTAGTCAAACTACCCCTGTGTCAGAAGTGCTTCGCTCTTCCATAAAGTCGTTTAAAGTACCGTAAACTATATTAATATAAGGAAACAAACTTCAATAAACTGTTACTTTTTTAACACAATATTAACTCACTTTATTTTTAATTTAAAGATTTAAGAAAGCATACATGATTCGCTATATCGACAGTGTTGTCATGTTTTCTTATAATTTATGAGTTTAAATTATTGCTGTTTGGTACACCATCAATATTCTACGAATAAAATCATATGGTATCGTTTTTTAAAGCTATAACTTCTATTTAGAAATATCCACTAAAGCAAGTGTAGTTAAAGTTAGCTAATACACTTTTTGGTGATTGATGATAAAGCTCTTTTTGGGGATCTTCTTCTTATATGGAAATTCGCTGTCTTGTGTTAGCAATAATAAACATTTTGAGTCTATTTTTTTCTATAAATATATTACATTTAAAGGGCATACACTTAGGGTATACACTTTTAACACTTTCCAACACTTATAGCACTTTTACTTCAGTCATCAGTAGACGCAACACAGCAACTGACTCTACGAACCTCCGTGACTCAGAGTGAAGTCCGCTTAAGATGCCAAAGGGCAGCAACGATTCAGCATAACGATTCAAGTGACAGGCATTTTAAAAGAAGCCGGGTGATGGATGGGTGATTGATTCTAACGCTGGTTTTTAAAAACTTTTGACCTTCTCGTGTTTCTCCTGTTTCGGAAGGTACGTTTAATAGTGGGTCCCGATGAATATCACTGAGTGATGATAGTAGTCGCAAGGTTGTGGGGATTCCGGGGATAGCTTCAGACGGCAGTCGGTCAGCTTCAATTGCCTCACAAACAGCCTCTTTGTTGTAATCAAATATAACTCTGGTACTAGAGCGGGATAACGCTAGGAAGTAAAGGACTTTAAAAGAAGAAGTGACGTATATTGAAGTGTTGGCTAGATTTAAAAATAAAAAAAGAAACAATTTTACTGCTGATGCTGAGTTTATTAGAGAAGTAACACAGTGTGTTAATTCCACGTGCGCACTTTGTGAGGAAGTGAGGAAACGTAAGAGGAAAAACTTTGAGCTCGCTTCACTGATGTGGTAAATTTCGCTTTAGTGAATCCCGTTTTTGACACAATACGCGATATTACAAAAGTATCCAACTCATTAATGAAAAATATTTATGTTCTTCAGTTATATATTTTAGTTCTCTATTATTATAAACTTAAAAATAATTAAAAATAACCAAATATTTCAAGTGATTAGTTTTCAAGCATTTTACATTTTTTAATATTTTTACACAACTACATATATTGAAGAACAATACACCGATTTAAGCAGAAACTCGAGGCTTTTATTGTAATATCCTATGTATATTTTATTTTAGTAATTTCTGTATACATGTTTGAAATAAAATCTCAGCTCATTCTGCAGCTTAACTTTTGCTTAGTTATTCCGGTCCAGTACCAGGGTCCGCTGAGATTGCTAAAAATTTGACTATGAGGTTATTTTTTATAAATATTTTCTTCCATGGTACCCGTGTCTTAAAATTCAATACTAGCGGACCCGGCAGACATCCCGCGCCGTATTGTTTAATAAAGGTTCTTATGAATTAGAAGTTACAAGGTTCTTATAAAACAGATGGCGTTGTCACTACAGCCCTGTCTAGCCAAATCTGGTAGGACCCTACTAGAGTTGATATGCAAGTATGCCATTTTTTATTAAGAAATTGTCAGTTTAGGAAAACCGTGTATCTGTTAAAGCAGCATTTAACTGCTTAATAACGTAAATGCTATGTTCTATTATATACATATTTTACGTATAAAAACACGTTTAAAGCAATTATTTAGCTCCTATTTTTATAAGTTGGTAAAAAACAAGTTAAAACTCTGCCTGCCTGCCTGCCTCTCTGTGTAATATAATATCATAAATTTATGAAGCAACGGGAGATATGAAACATTTAGTTTTTATCTCGTACAAGTTTAAAGAGTCTTATAGCAGTTTAAGAATAAGCAAAGGTACGTACGTGCCTTTGCTTATTGTCAATAAATTTATTAACAACACAGCTTTTTTACGAACCTTATTTTTTCCTTTACATTAAGGCAAAACCACGAGAGCATTTAAATACACTAATAAAACTTGAGATACTTTCTGTTATTTCTAAAAAAAACTTGATCTCTCGATCGCAACGCACAACTGCGATAGGTGTCACGACGCAGCGTGCCGCGCTTGCCTTTCACCGCTGACGTAGACAGTGACGCCGCATGCCGCACAACGCAGCGTTGTGCGTTTCGATCAAGAGACAAAACGATCATTGTGAATACAATTTTTGCTTATTTGACATTGTTAATATAAGTCGAAAAGCGATATACGTTAAGCACGCGAATTGACTTTTACCTATTACTATTGTCTAGAGACCATTGGTCCATACGGCCGCTACTATGGATTGCCGCTGTTTACAATATAGAGCGTGAAGTTACATATTGAATGTAATTATGACAAAAACTTTCTGAAAGTACCTACTGGTATAGGCTGGACGGTCTTTGTTATTGCGTGACGTAAGCGATGAGCAAATTACTGCCTAGAGGACCTAACACAAACATTCTCGATAGTTTTACTTAATTTTACGATTGAAACCGAACGTAAAATGAAACATTACTGCTACCCTTTTACACAACTTAGTGTAGTGCTATATACGTATTACTAGTACGGCTGAAATCAGAACTCGCACGTATAGCACCCTCCAGGTTACGGCCATGTAAGTGGTGTAAAATGGAAGAAAGAACCTTCAGTTGACGTTTCGTTTCGAACATAAAAGTAAGTAAAACTGTCGAGAATGTTCACGCTAGGCCCTCGGTATACCACATTACTGCAATAAAACCGATAAGTATGCCACTAAAATGGTTAATGTTCCCTTGCTTCACAATTAGCCTGATTATTATCCATGGATGCGCTTCGTTACACGTCGTGTTGAAATGCAAAGGGGAACTTGAAAGGGCACGCCTCTTTTTAATTTTTTAATCTACTAGCAGCCCCGGCCAGGCGTCACTGTGACTGAGTGATTTAGAAAGGATTTAAAATTAAAAAAAGGCCATTAATCATACTAAAAAGTGGCCACGAGTATATCAAGACACGCTTGTATAGAAGGGCTCCTTGTCTAACACGCGATAAAGGTATTTGTTGGATAACTTCGAAATTCGTTGTTCGATTTCGCTCAAAATAATTTTCGTAAGGAGTTTTTAACATGCCCTATCAAAATGGAATAGTTTGAAAATCCTATACCTTTTTCTCAATAATTCAGGTACGGTTAGAGCGATTTATTTCCAAACTGTTTTATCATTACATAATAATGATGATAAACATTTGCTTATCAGATTAATGAATCAGAAGATGTTATATTCAATTAGTCTTTTACAAGCTCTTTTGAATCGTCAAATGTATTAAAAGCTACCACTGATTCGGAAAATTCTAGCCACGAGAACAATCAGCAAGAAACTTGTTAGAGACACTTTTAGACGTAGTTTTTACAAAAAAATAGTTTAATACATTTCCTTGTTAACTATAAAGTTCAGAGCTGGAGCGACTCAACTCCAAGCAGTTTTATCTTTAATATGGTCTTCGACTGTGTATAACGCCTTACGAATGAATTTTGTTTAAATTTATCAATAGATACATATACAGATATATATGTATACATTTAATTACAGATTTAACTTTGCATCTGGAATGGATTTTTAATAACTGAATATATATAGCTAGTTTGTATTAGGGTAGAAACTAATGTCAATTGCGTCATAGTACGTCGTGGGCCATTTTTCAGAGTTGCGTGTCAGGAGTTGCGACCCCGAGTCAGTTGGACGCGCACGACGGACCGTGCCGTCTACACTGCCAGTACGTTGTGGAGCGTTTTTTAAAATTAGAATTCGCGGTTGAGTTTGTTTTCTAACGGCTTTACTCTAACAGTTTGTACGGTTGATGTGTTGTCATTTGCAGAGTAGGGTTGTTTTGGTGGGTTCTTGTGTGCGGTTTTTATCGCGAATAGATTGACGCTTGAACAAGACTTCGCCTTTTCTCGATATAGTTATTGTATTTAGTATTTATCAAACGATAATTATTATTTTTTGATTTAATTGTGTTGTAATGCACTTTGAATTAAGTTATATTTTGCGTAAATTCAATCATTTCAGTTTTTCTTTTTCATGTACATTTTCACTAATAAAACACGCTATGCTTTACCCTATAAACCTCTATATTTGAAAGGTCCCATTAAAATCGAGGAAGCCGCTTCAAATTTTACTCTACAAAAAATGTTTTCTGTGTTTCTGTTATGTTCAAAAGAAATATATTAGTTGATCCCTTTACAAAGATGGGCAGATTAAAAAAAGTGTATTAATAATATTATGAATTTAAAAAATTGCCAAGAGCGTGCCCAGGTACGCTTATATAGTAGGGTTCCGTATCTGATATGCGATAAACGTATTTGTTAAATAATATCGAAGTTGTTGTCCGATTTCATTCAAAATAATTTTCCTAAGAGTTTTTAGCATGTTCTATCAACATGGAAAATTTCAAGTCACCTTACGGGCTCACAGACGGACGGACAAAGCGAAACAATAAGGGTTCCTTGTAGTACTACGTAAACCTAAAAAGACCAGACAGTCATTTTAATGCATAAATGTCTATTTTATATGTAATATAATATATTTTTACGAGGAGGAGATCGTAGCTTAATCAGTAGCCGCCATCTTAAGTTCATCGCTAGGTGAAGCAGTTCTTACCTCGGCCGCTTGTTCGATTGGTGTCCCATATTAACACTGGTTTCCAAATATTCTACCTCCTCCATGTTTCAGAAGGCACGTAAAACAGTGGGTTCCGATTAATATCACCGAGTGATAGCAGTCGTGAGGCTGTAGAGATTAGGGAGACGCCTGAAGGCAGCCACATCATCCGCAATTTAAGCGAACCCTGATACCAGACCGGGATGACGCTATTTAGAAAAACATGAAAATAGATTGTTACTATAGGAGCAATTAGCAACATATCGCTAATGTGACGTCGCGGTGTTGATAACAGGACAGTGATGCAATATACGCAAGTCTAGACTTCGGCTCGTGTCTTTGAAAATGTGCCAAGCGTAACCGAAAACAACGACCAAGGATTTACGGACCGGTCGGACGAATTTACACTGTCGTCCTTAGGAGATTTTTATTATTCATTTTATCACCTACAAGCAGTGTAAGGTTATGTTGTAACCTTTTCACTCCGTAACAATTAAACTGTCATTTTAAGACTACAGTATTTTTGATAGGTACTTCATAACACTTTTATACCTAAAAATCTATATATGAATACGTGGAGCAAACACTTTCGGCACCATTTTACTAAAATTGCGCGGTCGGAGGAGTATGAAATATTAATATAAAGTATGCATTAATTATACATTTTTTTTTCAAAATAAAACCTCACGCACACCGATGCCAAACGATCAAAACACACATGTACACATTTTACTATAAGATTGTGTCAAAGCGTAGTCACCGTAGACTGTATGCATAGGTATTAATTGCAATGTTGTGGTGCAAGAATTAAAATTTTGTATAAATTTAAATTAGCATATAGTACGCATTTCTAGAGATTTGTGAGCGAATTTCGAATAGGCTGCGAGCTCTACTACTAATGAAAGTACTTAAAAAACATTGAAGCGTTAATATAGTCGACGAAGAAATTGGTTGGCCACGCTAAGGTCGAATTTCGTTTGTTTCGTAACGTCAATTAGTTAAAACAGTAATTTTTCTTCTTATACATTACGTTAATTTCTAACAATAACCCTCAGCAAAATTTTCTTTAAGTAGGAACTGTCGTCCAAAATGGTAAAGCACTTTCTTGGCCGGCTATACACAAATGGTGATAAATTTTCACGTGGCCATTTACCTATTTGCAACGTAAGTGGGTTGTGTTAGCGGGTCCAGAGCAAATATTGACTTCCTTATTAGAGCCCTCGCCGGGAACAATGCGCCTCGTAAAATGGCTTCGCTCGTAAAATTTTCTATCTGTTTTCACGAGTTACGCACACGTGGCACGTTTTTAAGGTGTATTTTAATGCTTTTTCCTATTAACAAACTATCGACAATCGATAATTTAGTTTTTTTTTTGTAATATTATTTTACCTACACATCAGACATAATGAAATTGCGTATGTTGTAAGAAATTGCTTTTATTTTTGTATAAAACACCAGTTGCCTATAAGAAATTAATTATTCAGTGTCAGAAACTTATTCTTCTAGATAATTTCGCTTATTTAATTAGCCGTATAATCCAGTCGTCTTTGTGGCCGATGTTATTATTGAACTAACTTTTGCCCGTGGCTTGGCGCGCGTTAAATTTACTTTTCCTGTAAAAACTTTTTATCCGGGCGAACCAGATAATATGTGACCTACTACTTTTTCTGTCTTTTCTATCTTATAAGTGTACAAATAGGGGGTATTTGTACACTTATAAGATTTCCTAATAATCATTCAAATAGTTTCAGCGAGCGAAATGATACAAGCAATCAAACTGACGTTCGCATTACCTACTTAGGATAAAATATTGCTATTTTAAACTAGTTCTAAAAATTCCTCGTCCCTCTTGACGGAAACCAGCGCGTGGCAATCAATCACGTGTTCCCTAGCGGTAAATTCTCATTTAGCCTATTTACGTTCTTTTGAATATATTCCCTGTCGCCTTCGCAATTGGGGTACAAATGAAAAGAGGCGAGTTCAATCCCTGGGAAGGGCCTCGGTGTTACCAAACTGATACCACTTAAAGACCTTCAAGAAAAGAGCATCATTCCTCAAAGGCCGGTAACGCATCTGCGAGCATTCTGTTGTTGGAGTCGTGCATGGGCGTGGGTAGTCACTTAGGTGAACCATCTGCCCGTTTGTCCATTATCTTCTTTAAAAAATACACTTATAAAATTACCGTACTCTTACACTTGTACATGGGATATTAGATTATATTTCTATTCTCTATTATAACTAAATATAAAAGTTTCTTACGGATAAACTCCTCAATGGCTATTATAGTAAAATGCTTTAATAAGGACTATATTTATTACATACACACGTAGGTACATACGTATTATATTATAGCCATTCTCATTGTTTGTGACACAAATTTCTCCGTGTCAAACGCATCCGGCCATACGATGCGTTCGAGCCTTCCGCACGCGCCTATCGCATTTCTCTCCTACTCAATTTTGCCGCGCTCATTAGAAGCAGGGCCAAAACGCTTTGATCCGTCGAGCGCCTGAATAACTACTCATAAACGTCGTCAATTACTGACCAGTATTGCCACTGATAGTTAATTAATTACCAGTATATCGCTATAGAAAATGTGACGGTAAATTATTAATTAGCGATTTGTTAATATAAAATATCGAAGCGTAAAAGGATTTGCTTTTACTATTTTATATTGTATTTTCTCCATAAGTGATTGTAAATCTTTTGAGAAAATAAATTCTTAAACCGTAGGTTTCGTGTATGATGTGTTTACCACTAAGTAGCTTAACATTTTGCCTTAATATTATGTTTTAAATGTATATACCTTATACCGTTGAGCTATTGAGGCTCTAAATCTAAATATATAAGCGAAATATGTATATACAAGAGAAAGCTCCCCTATCACAATCTCGAAAACCGCGGACATCCAAAAATGAAGTTAGTAGACATGCGTTAAGATCGGATTTTTCGATTAAGGCAGCCTATAGAGGTCTCAGGGCTCTCGCAAGTTTTATGTTACGCGGGCGAAGACGCGGACAACGGCTAGCCTAAATAGAATATATATGAAACAAAAATAACTTTTGAAGCAATTTTAACCCTTACGTGGCAAGTACTGAGCAACTTAACGGTCGGATAAGTAAGAGTGCTTCAAAGGAGGACTCGTGCAGCGAGCTAATGCTTGCTTTCAACATTTTATCTCAAGGCTTTTAAAGTCGGACAGACGTCTTGTGACGTTTAAAAGACTAATAGTGCTTTTTTAAGCTTTTAAAAGATCTTCAGCTGAAGCTATCTTGGTGGATTTTCTTGACAAGTACTTTTCGGTTCTTAAATCTTTATCCCTACAATATCCCAATAATATATCCCACGATTTCGTTCGCGTACAATAAGAAACAGATATATACAGGACTATATGACACACGGACGTCTGTTCTTAAGGTAGATAATTTAACAGGTGTCTGTCACCGGCCGACCCGCACAGGCCGGGTTTATAGGTGACAGACGCCTGTTATACACAAATAATTGATTTTACAGAAATGTATAAATATATACATATTTATAATACACCCAGCATCCTGGCGGGAATCGAACCCACGACTCCCGTAGCGGAAGGCAGGGTCACTGCCCACTGCGCCAAAGGATCAGTCTAAATTGCGAGTTCCTTTAACCGTTTCAACATAGCTCCGCGCGAACACGTAACTCAATACATTATTAAACACGGATGGTTAAAAATGGAGTACCGCAGGAAGCTTCATGTCGCCATACTCTTGTTTGGTATAATAAAATAAAGGTTACCGCCCTATCTGTACAATAAGCTAAGATGGGCGAAGTAGGATAATACTAGATATGACACTAGGGGCAGTAGTACTATGTTAAATATGCATAGGCACAATACAGCAGCGTTTTTCGGCAGCTTCAAATACTCCGAAACCAAATGCTGGAACGCCCTGCCCCCTCCACACCGTGACCTAAAAAATACAAATTCATTTCGGTCAAAATTCAAGCACTACTTGTTAAATATTCAAAAAGAATTGTCATAATATAAACAATGTTGTTTCATAAAGGATTGTTAATTTACCTTGGTGTTATGGCCTATACGTTTTTCGATCGCACATATCATATTTGCACAGTATCAACTTGGCCTGAAAATAAATAAAAATTAAAAAAGGAAGGTATAAATAGTGACAAGGACATATTCCCCTGCTACAAAATTGAACTTAATCTAAATTTCACTCTATTTAAATGGACATACCTGTTCCGTGACGTCATCAATCGGGTAGCAACAGAAAATCTTTCCTCAAAGGCCGGCAATGCGTTTGCGAGCCTTTAATTAGTACAGTTGGCATCCGTAGTCACTGACCTGACTAAACCGCCTTCCCCTTAAATTCAAATGATATTTTTTTTAAAGTAGACTTTTACAGGCTCTCTTTAATCGTCAAATATTTTAAAAGATACCACTGATTCGGATGAGTCGAACCACGAGAAGAATCAGCAAGAAATTCCTTAGCCACTCTTTTAAAAATAAACAAAACATAAATATAAAGAAAACACAAAATATAAATAAAACATAAATGAAATTCTGAAATAACTATACAATTTGTAATATTAGTTTATGTTATAACGAATGTAATTATATTTCAATTAAACTATAAGCCGGCGACAAAAGACACAGTATTTAATAAAGAAGTCACGATAATTCGTCTGAGCGTTCCTAGAATATCCCGCCTCGGAGTTAATTATGAATATTTACTTGAATAAGATAATTTAATTAAATAAAAGGTAACAAGAAACAAATGAAGTTGACGTCACCAGGCTAAATGAAGAAGAAAAATCGTCACTGTTAATTCATCTGCGAGCTCTTTGAATTACCATAGAGTTTACAGATGCATTGTCATAAGCGATGGTTCTGTTTTTTGCAAAGAAATCAAACCAATCAAAAATATAAACTCTCGTATTTTTAATGCAAAATAGGGGTGTTATATGTTTGACGTGTCCGTCTGAATGTGTGTATGTGTGTGTGTGAGTGCGTGTGTGCGTGTGTGTGACATCATAGCCCCCGAAGGGATGAAGCAATTTCAATTCAGTTTTTTTTTATCTTAAGGGCGACTTATGTGCGAGTGTTCTTACATGTATGATCAAAATCTGTTGAGCCGTTTGAAAGTTGTGGGGGGTAAAAGTGGAGAAGTCAAATTAGCGATAGGAAGCAAAGGTTTGATTTTTGTATTACAAAATTGGGTATTTGAAGAGGAGGGGGAGGGGGGATAATGCCATGTGATATAAATTTACTGAATTCAATGAACATATCTGAGTGGAGTATAGGGGTCTTTTAACTTCCGAATTTAATGTTAAATATTCTATCCTTTCTTCCCTTTCAATGTACCAAATCATTTATTGTCTTAATGTATTTAGTATATTTATATATATGTTTTAGTATATAAATCTTTTATTAATATTTTATTTAATTATACTTACCACTCGGTTTTATATCGTCCATTGGCTCCGCTTAGATCCATTAAGTTAAGAGGTGCGAATGGCCTAAACCCTTATAATCTTCATGGCTATGACTTACCAGAATAAACATTTCGACCACTTAGCACTATATGAAATTATATGGTTAACGTGTATTTAGTAAGTCAATGACCTGAGAGTGGATAGACCTAAATTTTGAATATTAGGCTTGTGGATACTAATCTTACCTTCGCATCCGATATTACCCCTCCCCCTCCGCGGCGTGACAGGGGCCGGTCGGTCTCGTACAGTAGGGACACCTCTGTGACGTCGAGAACCACGACATTAGAACCCCCCTAACAAGGGGGATTATTTAATTAATATGCCGGACATTGATACCAGTGTTTTAATTATTCGTAATATATAACATATTATACAATACATTCAACATATACAATATCGGCCTAAGCGTTCGGCATTATCACAAAAACTGCGGTCAGTAAACCGACTTCACAGATAGCCAATTTTTTGTTAGGCACTGACGCCATTGGAGGGGTAAAACATTTGATTCTATTCATTTATATATTAATATATGAAGCAATAACCTTTGGTACCAATTTACGAAAGTGGCGCAAATGGAGAAGTATGAATTTTGGCACGATTATTGGTCATACATAGTAGGCTTCGCGAATGCTAATGTTTTTATACCGGAGCCAGACGTATGTAGCTCATAGTGTTTGTAAATTTTTGTCCATGAAGACTACAAAACTGTGCGCAGCTACGCAAAGTCCTCGGTCAAACTACAGGATCATTCAAATGAAGTTATGTCTGGCTCCGGTATTATAAAGTATGCATTTTAAAACATATGAAATGATTAAAATAAAACCTCACTCACACCAATGCACAACGATTTATACACACATGTACACATTTTATTATTGGATGATTTTAAAGCGTAATGATGACAAGCGCATGTTATATTAATTGTCAAATAGATCAATATATGTCAAATTACTAAGTATGTGATACGCAAATAAAGGTTTGTGGTCGAATTTCGACGAGCCGGCGATCTGTAGTAATTTTTAATAGCTTGTTCTAGAGACACAAGGAGGAAATCCGTTTTAGAGGAACTGATAACTAATATATCAGGAGTTGATACACACGCCTTATCACAGTAAAACACGCCCAAAAATCAGTCCAGAGTCAAACAAACTTGCCTCAATCAAGTGGAGCAATAAAAACAGCAATTACCAGGAGTAGTGAGCGGGTGAATTTGTTAATTAAAACAATATTTTACTTTTAATTGCCGACAAGTAAATGCCCGTTCGCGTTTTATTTGCCCGACGAATTTATCGTGCGGCGAAACTTGTATACGGTCGCTTGTTAATAAATGAACGGAACATATTTGTTTTCTTTAAAAGACTTAAAAAGTGTTTTTGACATGGAAAAAAACCGTTTCACTCGCGATACTATTGCCGTCACTTTTACCAACGCCTCTGACGATTCAAATGGTACAAACGTAAACACACAAATGTTCACTTATGTTTGCAATCCTCAATGTCACTGTTTTTTTTTAAGTTAGAAGACCCTTTTGTGTATTGTACTATGCAAAGTTGATAACACACTATGGAAAGAATCGTAGTTAATATAAAATATGCAAAGAACTGTTTGTTTTTTTGAACATTTTTGCTTTAACAACTCAATATATCTTCACAAAGTTTTGATATACTTTTATCATGCATATTGAAGATGTTCGCTTCTTGTATCCAAAAAAAAAGGTCCTGTTGCTGTTCCATTAGGATCTTCTGAGATCGCCATTGGTAATTTTATATTTCGCTCTTATAGTTATATAAGTTTTGTTTTACTTCTACGTGACGTTATCCCGGTCTATTGCAGAAGATATGGTTATGGGGCGAGTTAAGATGGCCGATTGCCGTCTTACGTCATAACCCACTATCTCTACAATCTCACGCCTAATATTACACGGTGACAATAATCGGGCCCTACTATCTGATTATTTTATGTACCTTTCGAAACATGAAGGAGATATGACATAACACGGATATTAAAAAAATCACTAGACGTGACAGCATTGCCGCCACTTCACGCCGATCTCATATGAGAAAGAGGTATTGGTACCCGGACGCGCCAGCCCAATTCGGCTACAAGCATGGCGCTACCGCTAATTCAAACAGCGTCTATTTAACATCGTTTTTTCCGCTCACTTTGTCGCATTTAATATTATCCAGGGTTAATGGAATAAAATGCACTCATTATGTGTACATACGGATACATCATTTGTCACTGATAAGAACACTTGAGTGGTCCTCAACTTAGGAGTGACGATCTAATGAGTCACGTATTAAATTATGATGATTTTTAATCGCATTCTGTGAAGTCACCGCTTAGGTCGTGGCGCCAACCAGACGCGACATGTCAAAGTCATAATTTCCAACGCATTTTTTGCATGAGAAACTAAGCTACTTTACTTTAATCCGCGAATGAATGAATAAAGTAGTTTAGTTTCCCATGCGTGTCATGGATTTCCGCAAAGTAACGCCTGATTCTATCAATTAAAGCATTTTTTTTTATTATGCCGGAGCCAGACATATTCAAAATCCAATTCAAATGATATTCTATTCAAGTAGACTTTTACAAGCTCTTTTGAATCGTCAAATATTTTAAACATAGCTCCAAGTGTTTGTACATTTTTGTCCTTGAAGACTACAAAGTACTAGAAAACTTTGCGCAGCTACACGTCCCCGGCCACGCTACATGATCATTGAAATAATCATTCAAATAAAGCTATGTCTGGCTCCGGTATAAGATCACCAACAAGGTATACAAACAGCATGCACCCAAGAGAACTTAATTCGGAAACTCCCGAGTTATTATCCGGATCCGGATTATCGAATGTCTTCTTCCTCTTCATCCTAGCGTTATCCCGGTCTAGAACCAGGATCAATTTTTAAAGGTAAAAAATTGTGTACGCAGGCACAAAAATTTAAAAAATATTAATGTGGGGCACGGCCTATAAATTTTGGGAAACACTGGTATAGAGTATAGATTCACGTGTCCTTTGACAAAATCAAATCTTTGAAAAAACTGAGAAATTCCACTGTTAAATTTTAATGTACAAACAGACACAGACAGCCCTATCCCCCGGCCGTCAACAATAAGCACTCACGGAGGACGCACAAACAAACAACATGTCAAAACATGTCCATTATCCCGTACAACCATTTGTGTCCGGGATTTGATGTATTGATCTTAGGGTAAAATTTAAAAGAAGTAAAAATAGAATAAAAGGACGTCTATATATTGTTAACCTCCCTATAACACGGTTCTCTTATAACATATTCTATAATATATAATACTATGATCCATAAAATCAAAACGAAATATACAAATAAGTACAAAAAGAATCAACCTTATACAATACTAGTTGTTACTCGCTACTTCGTTCGCGTAAAATTTGGTAAAATTTTTTAGCCTGATGATATAATAGAGCTTATATAGCCTTCATCGATAAATGAGCTATATAACACTGAAAGAATTTTTCAAATCGGACCAGTAGTAGATTATCGCGTTCAAGCAAACAAACAAACTCTTCAGCTTTATGTATTATTATAGACATATAATATTATATTATGCGCATTCGGGGCCGTATAAGCGCGTTGTACGAGAATAAACTGATCAAATAAGCATTTTGTAATAATAAAGTTTACTTCATTTAACAAAAAAGTATCCATGAGCAATATGGATCGAGAGTCGGTACTCCGCCGGTGCCTCCTGTGAGACCGAGTCCGCGGTTACAGAGTGTGGAGGAGTTAGGTTAGGTCGTCGCGAATCAGGGACTACATCCCCGCAGTCGGGGACGTTGTGTAGCGGGTGTGTTTTGTGTATTCGTCCCTATCCTTTCAGTGTCGTTATCTGTCGTAATCGCGTCAACCGGGTCGTAGAGGACGTTTTCGGACGCTTGGGTATTGGGCGTGTAGGGCGCGGCATTGATAGAACATTTCTTGAAGACTTGCTTTCGTTAACTCTAGATGCAGAACGTCAACCTTCATGCTTCCTATTTATACGAGTCATCCAGAATATATTTGGAGTTCACTCCTTAAGAAACGACATAAGACCCGTGGTATGAAAAAATGTGGGTAGTTAAATCTTTAAACTTAAAATTAACTTAATACTTCAACTTTCATTTCTGTTATAGAGTGCGGTACACTAACGCCCAAGGGGTCACCGCTGATAGCAGGGGGTAGCGACGCAAAGTGGGGAGATGTGCCGTGGCACGTGGCCGTCTACAGGAAGGGGGTTGATGAATATATCCTCATATGTGGTGGATCCCTCATCAGTTCCAAAGTGTTTCTATCAGGTAAGTTTTGTAGGGTAGTTTAACCCATTCTACGCCAATAACCCGTGGGATCTGTTTTGCTACATCGTCATGCCGAGAACTAGGGATTTTTTTTTTTATTATTATTATTTAAACACTCCTATCTCTGAGATGCTCAGAGACTTTCTTGTCCGTCTGTCCGTTCCTTATCTTAAGAAAGTATTTTAATTACTTTATAATAGTATATTACAAAATTTTGACAAACTTGAAGTGTATACAGCCGAGAATATATCTAATTATACTAATTTACTACTAACATTCTGCTAATTACTATAATAATAACTCACTATATTAAATACCATGTTTTCACTAGTGGATATTACCAAAAAATTATATTGTATAATCTCAATAGACGAAAGTGTTCAAAGTAATAAGAATTAATTGCCAAAACCAGTAAAAGAAATAAAAATTGTTAGTATATATGAAATAATAAATTGGCATGTAGTAAAAAATAAAAAATAATATTTTTATGTAATAAAAGATAGCATGTAGTAGATTGTAGTGTCCCAAGTGGACGTGTAAAAAATAGAAAAAAAATAATTAAATAAAAAGATAAAAAAAATATTTGACGTCAATGTCTGAAAACTGAAAAAAAAAACATACTGCTAATATACCAACACTACTTATCTATAACTATGTGCACTTTCGGGTCTACAGCTAATTCTACATTTACTAACAACTTTTACAATTTGTGGTGATGTCACAGCCCGTTCCCGTTTTCGTCTTTGGAATAGGAATTCCATAAGGTTGTCTGTCAGAGATTGCTTTTAGCAATAAGGCCGCCTTTGCACTGTCACATTTTTTATATATTAAGCAAATCGTGTATAATCTTGAGCCTCAATAGCTCAACGGTATAAGGTATGGACTGAAATCCGCAAGGTACCCGGTTCAAACCCCACCGCCGTTGATATATAGAAGTTACGTTTAGATTTAGATGTTACTGTGAATTGATAATTTTTACGCATGTCATGTTCGCATCCAGTAAATGTTACTGTAAATGTTACTAGTAATATTTTTATTTTAAGTGAACAATTTTTAAGCAATCGTTGTCAGTTTTGCGGACTAATAAAAAAAAATGATGTTTCGCGATATTTTTAACCAGTTTAAGCAATCAAGAGATTCATCTCAAATACGTAGACTGAAAACACATAAGCGTAAATTGAAAGATAAGTTATACATACAGCATGAATATTTCCCTACTAGCTTCAATCGACGATTTAGTCCACGTCATTTTGTTCGACTTTCATAGAAATTTTAAATCCCTATTTCGCCACTTCCAAATTTCATTTTCGCGGCAAAAAGTAGTCTATATCCTTTTTGAAAGTCTAATCTATCTCTATACAGAAATTAACTGTAACCAGTCCAGAGAACTAGGCGTAAAATCGTAGCGGAGTTACTCTTACATATGTAATACTCTAATGAAATATTAATGCGGGTTTTGTAACAATCACGTCGCTGGCTCTTTGTTATATCTGCGTAAGAGATTGACAATGGAGTCAGTGACTCGAAAGGGGATACCTTATCTTTACAACATCGCGCGTCGTGTCCCATGTCATGCGAACGCAGGCCGCAGGATAAGAAAATATTTCATATTTCATAGAAGATCTCCATGATAATTTTACTTTGTTATCCATGTATCTATATGTATAAAAGTGGTCTTTCATCTGGCCTTATTGAAAATTACGTTCTTACCTCTACATTGACTATAAGAGCCCCGCTTCAGCGAGACGTCATGGCGACGTCGCCAGTTACGTATGCAAACAATTCATAATAAAATTGACACTTGGCGTCGGTTTGGCGATGTCACCAAATTAGAAGCATGACCACTATTACTGTACTTGCCACGAGTGCTGGCTACTCATTTGGCAACTGCAGATTTCCATGGCCAGGTAGCCGGCGACGTCGCCATGACGTCTCGGTGAAGTAGGAGCTGCCAAATTTCATTTTGTACGTCCCGAAGTTTACGAGGTTTCGTGACTTCGATTTTATATATATAGATTGAAAAAATGACAATGAATTTCATCTGATATAAATTTCTCTAAAATAACAAATATAGAGAGATAGTAGATATAAATATAAGTAGATAAAAATATAAGTAAAATAAACATTATGTACTCTAAAAAGCCAATACCCTCAATATATATGTATGCAGTATTAGATGCGCTCCCCGGCTTCGCGCCGGCCCCGGGTTAGAGGCCCGCCCCGGCTTCGTGTAGGCATTTTCACTATCGAAATTTTCTTAAGGATCCCTAGTTTTTTTAAAATATTCTTGTTGTTGCCTATGTTCAACAGGTATACACTTTTTCTTCTTCATAGCGTTATCCAGGTTAAGTATCACGGTCCGCTTAGTTTGCAAAGGATGTGGCTGTGAGGCGAGTTAAAGATGACCGATAGCCACATGACGTCATCCTCGGAACCCCCACGATCTCTACAACCTTACAACTAATATCACATTCACTAATAAACTAATATCACATTTTTTTTTAAATGTCACAATGTGACATAAAAAAAAACAAAAGGTCTGGAAATATTAGGCATACTCAAAAGAGATCCTATTATTCCTTTAAATAATATAAAATACGTGTACCTCTTTATTAATAAATAGGGCTCCATTGGACACCTCATGACAAAGCCATAAATAAGGGCCTCCTAGTCAGCCAAATTGTTTTTCATGGATGGCTGCACCTTTATCAAATCCTCTGATGTATTCATCTTGTCCTCGTGACTTCTATCTAGAACTAGTCGTGCACTTTCGCCAATTGGTTCTAATAAAGAAATATATTGGTCTGTAGTACTTCTTATTTAATGCAGAACACACCGGTGACCGTGGCTACTATTTTATTTTGTAAAGAAGCAAAATAATATAATAAGTTAGTTTCCTATAAATAATGTACTACACCCTGGTACAGGGTGCTTGGATAATATTTTTTATGTTATTACGGTGACAAACAAGTATGTGATCTCCATGATGGTAAACTGATATTATAAATACTGTAACCATAAATTTATAGGTGCTTGCAAATCACCATAATGTATTAATTCTAGTGTTGCGACCTTAACCCCTTTTCCCCTAAATAGTTTTGACAACCCGACTCATAAGAAATACAACACTACACGAATAGCATTAGTTTTATTAACGGTAGAGGAAAGTTATCCTTCAGGAGGTTGTTCATTAGGCTGTCTAGACGCTAAATCTTTTTTAATAAACAGATATGATTATTATGACGAAAAATGGGTATAATTTAAAATCTAGTTTTGGGGTGCGGTTGACATGATCCCTTCCATTGTTGAGCTAAGGAACATCTGACACCTTACTTAAACCATTTACAAATCCAACGACACATCTAAATATATGTAAGGCCTGGAACATACTTGGACAAAAAACAGAGTACTTTTAATGTACCGAATGCTTGTTATTGTACCATTCCAGTGGCTGCCGGGAGCGAGCGATGGTCGCGGGCGCGGTCGGGACAACGAGCCGGAGGTGCGCCGCTCCCGCGGGAAACGCATCACGCAGCGGCGCGGCGCTATCAAGCACCATAAGTAAGGATTGTAAATTAATGAACAATTTTGATTAAACTTTTTAATTCTCCAAAGCTGGCAACGCATCTGCGAGCCTTTTTGTGTTGCAGTCCATTGACGGATCGGTAGTTACTTAGGTGAACCGTCTGCTTGTTTGCCCTTTTAAAAAAAGAAACCATAATTAAACATTCAATCAATAATCGCCCTAAATGTTACTAGCGTACGTTACGGGGTTTTGTTTTGAAGTAATACCAACAGCTCCCATCCACACGATCTTGATATCTGAAAATCTATAGCCGTGCGATTTGCATTTGATTTTTTCATCACACATTTTTCTTAAAAGCTATTTCACACCGTCTCAAAAACAATTTACTTTCATACATAACATAATATCACTGTGTCACGCTATCAGAACGGAGTATGACTTTCGCAGAGATCAGATGTAGGCGTGACGTTTCGCATTACCAACTTATTTTATTTCAGCTATTGTTAAATTTAGTTCGAACATTTGGACGCGTGGACGCGTAAATGTGTTGTTATCTTCGTGTTTTCGTCATTCAAAACGCGATAATACTTAAATGTTCGTAAGCTGTAAATGCCCAGTTTCCGCTTGGTTAGAAGAATTTTATCGAATCAAATAGTTTATTGCATCCTCGGAACCCCCACGATCTCTACAATCTTAAGACTTATCTTACTTACGTGCCTTCCGAAACACGGAGGTGTGATATCAAATATAAACCAGTGTTAGAATGGGTCACCCATCTATCACCCGGTCACAGTAAGAGCCACTTAACCTAGTGATCGACTCAAATGCCGACCACTGATTAGCCCACGACCTCCTCATAGGAATTACTTTATGTTTATTTCGCTTAAATAGTAGGTTTGTACAGTTCTAATTTTAAAAAGCAACTTGTAATAGTTTTAAAAAAGCAAACTGTTTCTGCATTCTAATGATATTTTATCTAAGTAGACTTTTACAAGCTCGTTTGAATCTTCCATTACTTAAGTCAATATACCTAAAACTTAGCAGTTTCTAAATTAATACCAAGTTTGAGCCGTCTAAGCCAAATCGAGTGCCCTAAGACTTAAGTCTAGGGGATGATGGCGTACTTTAGAAACTAATATCAGTGTATTACTTCGCCTAATGTTTGCTGCTTGGCGAAATGGTTACCTTACCCACCCAGACACCTGTGTATGTGAATACGTCCCTAGGTAATAATAGCATAAAGAGATGGAGCTGTGTGTATGTGAATACGTCCTTATGTAATCATAAGGACGTATTCACATACACATAATATGTAATATAAATCTGGGAATGTTAACTATTAATTAAAAACTCGCCTTACATAGTAATAGGTACCCCAGAACTGCTTACGGATTGGGTTGAATAAGGAGATGTTTTAAAGTAGCTTGAAGTTGATACAAAGTCGGGGGAAACATCCTCTTTAAATAAACGAGGGTAATATCGGGTCAAGTTTTGCTGGAAACTGGACACTAGTGGATGTGAACACTAGTGGCAGTTAATCAAAGGATATTTCTGACAGGCCCTTTAAATTTTGAGTTTTATTTTTAATTTTGTTAATAAATATAAATAAATAAATATATACAGGACTATAGACACACGGACGTCTATTCCTAAGGTAGACAACTTAATGCCTGTGTTATAGGAAACAGCCGCCTGTTATAAACAAATATTTTTTTTTATTTTAGAAATATATAAATACATATATACGGACTCGAGGTGGGAATCGAACCCACGACCCCCGGAGCAGAAGGCAGGATCACTGCCCACTGTGCCAACGGGTCCATACATACAGAGTTAATAAATATAGAGTCGTAAAGCATTTATTATTAAAGAGGACATTTAGTATAGCAATGAATCAAATGGCAAAAGAAAGGCGTCGCTGGCATATCACGATTCTGAAGTAAGTTGGCGCTCCGATAATACCTATCGGTATTTATTAACTTATTGCTTTAATGTGAAATGGCTTCGGAAATAGTTTCGTAAACGTATTTTATTACGTATAGTTAACGGTAATTTCGTCCTATTTGTGTAATTATTAATTATGAATGAATTTTAGTTTTTATAGTAAATGAACTGATATATTTAGAGCCTCAATAGCTCAACGGTATAAGGTATGGACTAAAATCCGCAAAGTACACGGTTCAAACCCGACCGCCGCTGAGGTATTGTCGTACCCACTCCTAATACAAGCTTTAATTTAAGCTTACATTGGTTATGACAATATAAGACGTCTCTAGACTATATCTAATAATCGTTTTAAATTAAAATTAACCTCATTTTATGGAAATCTTTTTAAATACCTCTTTTTAAATAACGGTATAATTATACAAAATTAAAAAAAAATGTTTTTGTCATCTTAACTACCGTATGACATATGCAATTAGTACAGAAAATATTTTGACGTTACAAATAGTTATTTTAATTTTATTTATTTGTATAAGACTACAAAGAATACTAAGTGGAACATACTTAAAATATTTTTGCGTTAAAGAACAATACCTTATGTTTCTTTAACGCATTTTTTTATTTATTTTTTGCACGAAATACTATGCAATGATGCAACCCGAAAGCTGCACGACCGAATCTGCCATCAAAGCACAGCACTATACTGACTTTCCGATGTGCCTCAACGCACGTTTCGCTTCGACACCGAAGCATCATCAGGAGATATACTCTACAAAGGTTATTCGTAAAAACTAAAGTATTTGCGGATGTACATAAGCAAAATAGTTTAGTTTTTCATGCATGTAAAATATTTCCGCAAAAGAAATACTTGATTCTATCAATTATTTGTTTTTTTATTAAAATGAAGTACGCGGTATCGGATGATGAAGACTAGGGTGGCTCATCGGTATTCCCCATACGGTTTGACCAGGGGGGTTTGAAGCGGACACTGAACCTTATTGGAAAACTGTGTGAAACCGTCCTTGTCACTCAAACCCGGCATGAGTTTGGGTGAAGAGGATAGCACATTATCTTAGAGATATATATATTTGTATAAAACAGGAGACTATCTGTTGTAACTAACATTAAAGGTACACATATACGGTCACATGCATTATTTAAATGAATTTTACTTGAAAATTAAAAATGGACGCTTTTTTTGAAGAATATAAGGATTATGTTGAGATAAGCTTTAAAAAAAATTAAGCCATGTCAGACTCCAAGCTTGTATGTCTGTACCGCCACTTTAAAAATGAAAGTACATTAAAAATCAGCTTCCAAAGCTAATCTCAAAAGCATTAAGCTTCCGAAAGCCCTAAAGTTACAATGAGATACGGGTATATTAGACAGGTCGCCTGGTTAATGTGTTAACAGATTAGCTCCTTATCACTTATCACCAGGGGACACAGACGATGCATCACTTGACGCCAGTTTATCACCTTTTCTATTACACTCATGGAAAAGTGAGTTACATCAGAGAAAGTACTATTAGGGCACGTTCATAAACCTTTGCTTGTTATTTAGCGGAAAGCTCTTCGAAGATGAACCTGAAATTTCAACGCCGTCACATCGTTGGCCAATATCTACTACGGCTATGAAATATGTTATCGCATCTCTGTAGTCTCTAGTATCAATTGTCAACACCGGGATGTCGGAACTGATATGATTTCATTTTAATCAATCATTTCAATTATTTATTTCATATATCGTAAAAAATAAAACCGTTTCGAATCTTTGGACATCGCGATGATAGAGGTTTAATGTCCAAGATCCCTACCTCACCGAGATGCCATGGCGACACATAATATATTCCTAATTCAGACTATAGGTCTAAACTAAAGAAACAAATATTCCTTCAATTCTATAATCTGAGATTTTAGCGAATGTTTTGAGTTTTATAAGTGAACAATTTTCGAAAGGAGTATAAAGTACTAATATAAAAAAGTTACTGTTCATTGTTTGCTCTGTTAAATATTATTACGAGCGAAATTAATAAACGAAAGTTTATACAACCCAATTTATATAACAATCCATTATGGAAACAAATTCAAATGATAAAACTTTGTGTATAAACAGAGTTAATACAAACCGAAAGAGAAGTTTGCGCAAACGGCAGCGAAGTTTATGAATTCAACAATATTCACAGAAGTCGATAAAAGCGAACGAAATCCGACACGCATAGTCCAATATTAAGCACAGCCTTTTATGCGTTTGCCCTTCCTTAGTTCTAAAAGTGAACTCAATCAATAGTATTGGGTTTCTTCAGAACAGTTCAAAAGACACGATTGTCATGAGAGTCGTTAATCATTTTTCTTTGATGTTGATTCAACGGATAATAGTGCGTTTATTACTTTAAATTGTCAACTTATGTTCAATTTAATTTCAAAACAATAGCACGTCAATAACATATATACGTTGAAGTTTTGTATTTTGAGTTATACTTAGGTAATATGTGTAAATATAATTCACATAAATCATTAATCTGAAACAGCACATTTTGTGGAATGTACATATTTCCGTTTTTATACCTTCATTAACGAAATACACAAAATTTCACTATCACTGTCGTATTTATTGATATAATAGATATCATTGTTAGAATCACAGTTAGAAACTAAGTATTAATCTAGTTAATTTTTACGATATTTTCCTTTGAAAATTGACAGTTGACATGAGGTATACACCTAAACTTTAACAAAGGAAGCTTGAATGATGACAGCTAATTTTAAAATATGTGTTTAAAACATTTCAACGTCACGCTGTAGATTTCCCAATTTTATTTAAGAAAATGTATAGACACGCACTGTAACGGATAGAACAGATCACTTCGTCACGATCATGCCTTATGCATTGTCTCCTTTCTCATTGTTTTTTTTATCGACTGATTTTTGTTTCGCACCACGCTACGTGACGTACACGTCTGCATTACCGTTCTGCGATCACTTAATAACGGGAGACAGAAACTTTGGCAGTCGTAAATTTTTAAAGGAAAATGAGAGTGAACAGTCTAATACATATACAATTGTTGTGACAGTTACATTTCATTATTGATATTCTGCGAGATCCTCACGTTAATATGCAGAAATGCGTGTGTTGGGAAGTGGAATGTGATCGCTTGGGATTTTGGTGCTGTCTACTTATTAAACCAGTATGTAAGAATATCAAGTAATAAATAATATCCAACTTTCTAACAGGATCTTTTATTAAAGCACATCTTTCTGCTGTAGCTGCCATAGTTAGGTACAATGATGTTATAAAATTGAAAGACGCACTATTTTTGAGCGAACGGACCACTTCGTCGAGTCGTCGCGAACAAAGCTCGTACTCACGATCGGGCATTGTCGCCTTCCCCATTGTTTTTGTTGACGACTGATTTATGTCTCGCACCGCGCTACGCGACGTCAACGTCTGCATTGACGTTCTGCGATCTCCTAATGACGGGAGACAGCTGTCATTGCTCCGATAATGAGCCTGGTGTTTTTAGGGGTAATCATTGAAGTGAAATTTTGGCAGTGGTGATTTTTCTCCACATTGAAATGACAATTAAACTTAAATTCATCGGATTACGGTAAAACGTATTAACATGTAATTAAGTATGAAGAAGCTGCATATTCTGGAAATTAAAAATAGCTCCTGGTCTTCCAAAATTAAGGTAACTATCAAATTTTATCGGACATTGTTTATGTTCATTTACACAAACGTAGTATTCAGAGACCCATTCAAACATACACATAAAGTTTCATAAAAATCTTTTCAGCCATTTACGGCAGATTCAAGTGACAGCACACGTGCAGAAGAAGTATATAGTATACTAGTCGTTTCGCGCGACTTTTTCTTCGTGAAATTGCGAGAGACCTTCTAAATATGGGCTTATCAAAAAATCTTTTCTTAGCGGTGGTCTACTAACTACAAATTACCTTCTTGTCAAATGTCATCATTGTACGTCTCGCGGTTTTCGAGATTTCGGGTTAGGTAGATTTCCCTTGAAATTAGCTTTTTGTATTAATATATTAAATTAGAGAGAGCGCCACGCTTGCAGTCCGTTTGTTGGTCTGCAGCCGAATTGGAATTGGCGAGTTCGTTTATCAATACCTATTTCTCACATAGGATTTGCGTGAAATGGCGGCATTACTACCACTTGAAATTATAGTATTGTTGTCGCGTTTCGTTTTCGATTTGTGAGAGTTTCCGGTGGCATAAATCCATCTTTAAAGGCCGGCAAGGTATCTGCGAGCCTTCCGTTAAGCGGATGTCTATGAGCAGGCAGTCACCTATGTCATCCGCTGCGCGTTTGCTCCTTGTAATATATATATATAAAAATTAAGTTCACCCAACTGAATGTGTTAGTTTCGCCCGTTATATTTAGCAGGCGACATATAAATCAATTTAACATAATACCACTCGCTTCGCCACCCGTTACTAAGTGTTAGAGCCCGTAAAATATGCGCTATAAAACTATTTCAAGTATCGAGCCCTTCAAATATATCATAAGCGGCTAAGTCAAGCGCAGGGATGCCTGCGCTAGGGCATTATAAATTGCTGGGTTGGGTTACATTGATAGCGACGATTATTAAATATTATAATTTTTTGCTCATTACTAATCTTTTATGTTGTTTTTGTTTATATATCAAGCTGTACAATGTAGACTGTGTTAAGAAACTTAATTAATTAAAATATTTTGCCTCATTTATGATTTTCCCCTCGTTTTGACTTCGTTTCAAATTTTGAGCACTACTACTAGAAACTTTTTAATATATCATTGATTTGAAATGCCACATTGATTCGTGGTGTGCTTAAAAGAACGTCCCCATTGGTGATCAGTATAAAGGTACAATAATCATCAATGGGACGTTTGAGGAGTATGTATGTAATATAGTAGTTTGAAATTTGGTACAGTTATAGTTTACATGGATGAGTATGTGCGAATGCTAATATTTATTTATAACACGCATTATTAAAACACTAAGTGATAAAAATAAAACGTTACTCACACCAATGCCGAACGATTTATACGCACATACATATATAGATAAAATGATTGTGGCTAAATTTAGACCAGCAGGAGATCTTTAGTTCAGTTTAAATGCTTAGAAATATTATTATGTGAAAGTAACTCTGTCTGCTAAGTTTTCACGTCTAAACCGCTGAACCAACTTAGATGAATTTCGGTATAGAGACACAATGGACCTCGAATAAGGACAAAGCCACCTTGTGCTGTAAAAATGAAATTTGAAAGGGGTAGAATAGGGGTTGTCAGTTTGTACGAAAATTGAAGAAAATAGTTCAAGTTAATAGGTTTATGAAAGTCGCGTAAAGTACCACCTTAACTTTACTTCAGACATTTGTCACGGCGGGCGCTGTACGCGTCTCAGACGCGACGACTTGCACTTTACGACGCCATAAACTGATGTAGTGGCCTCCTATGACATTTTCTCATATTTTTTGTTCGTATTCCGTTTCAACATTTGTATATTTAACGATATATGTGAAATTATTTATCGGATCGAATGTTTCTTAAGTAACGTTAAGTAGAGATCAGAATGTGTTATATACTGCTGCAGTATAACGTAAGATGGCGACACTGAACTTGATGAACGTTCCTTTACACGCTAGTAATTTACGTCATTCGTAAATGTAAATTTGGAGACGATCTTGACGAAATATAGCCACTATGTGCAACCTGGTCCAACGGTAGGTTTAAGCTT
>JANCMC010048705.1:1408522-1425748 GCA_024363005.1 Charaxes varanes | reverse complement strand
GTAAATGTAAATTTGGAGACGATCTTGACGAAATATAGCCACTATGTGCAACCTGGTCCAACGGTAGGTTTAAGCTTCTTATGCCATAGACTTTTGTCGTTATTTATTTATTTGTTTATTTAGAGCCGGTTAAGACAACATTTGCAGGGTCCGCTAGTATCCTTATTGTTACAGGATCGCATTGAATTTTATTTTAACTAAAAACTATTTTCTTCAATTTAATTGAGGAGTATACTAATACAGTTAAGAAGTAAAATATCATAATCGGATGACAAATTTGTTGACGTTTTAAAATAAAACAAACATCTGCAGTAAAAAAATATTGTTTGTATAGTCGGTTTAATACCGTTAACTCCGAACGCTTAGTGCCTCTCTATCGCTTGCTCCGCGCTATCGCTTAGCCGTTAGACTCAGACGGAACGTGACAATAAGTCATGCTTTTTTGTGAACCCAGCCTGCGTTCATCGATGTATAAGCCGTTATCACATCAAAAGACAGTTTATATCTCTTCTCTGTATAATCGTCTCGTGTATAATCTCTTCTCACATATTTCTAAAGGTTGGTTAAGAAATCAGAGGGTCTAGCACGAATAGTCTCGATAGTTTTACTCACTTTTACATGTGAAACGAAATGTCAAATTAAGATTTGTGCTTCCATTTCGTGCTAGCAATAATTAGCAACTAATTAGTGTATAAACGGAAGCATTAATGTTTTATTTGACCATTGGTTTCGAATGCAAAAGTAAGTAAAATTATCGAGAGTATTCGTGTTAGGCTGTCCGATTTGCGACTACAATCTATTTAGCGTCTTCCACAATCTCCACATTTCAAAACTATTTACCCGGGGGTCGTAATTCGATTACGTCTTATTCCGTGATTCGAGAATAATTCGAAAACGCGTTCGGGTTTCCGCTCGAATAATAGAATAGGGAAGCGAATCAAGATGAATAGTGTTGGGGTGATTTTTCTTGTTTGAAAATGGGTGTAATCTTTATTACAGTCCCTCACTAAACCCTTGGAGTTCTCGCGGGTCATTAGTGTGAATTCGATACTGAAATATGACCTTTTATTCAGGCTCAATATCGTGCAATAAGTTACGGTGACATAAATAAAAGCGTTTAATTGAAAGATACGATCCTAAATCAGGACATTAGTAGAACGTAAGACTATTTACTTTAATGATATAAGTATAAGCATACTCTCGCTTTGGTGTGTACGACGCGCCACTGGAGGTTAGTCCTTCGCCCACCTTAGCCCACCTTTGTCCACCTTCGCCCACCTTCCCTCTCTTTTCCCTTTCCTCTATACGTTCGGTATAAGAGAAGTGGGAAGCTTAACACTGGAACGCGTAACATCTGGCACATTCGATTTCACTACCCATATTTTTTAATACCACAGACCTTATATCGTTTCTTAAGGAGTAAACTCAAAAAGACTGTCCTACGTTGTGACTTGAGCTTTTAAAATGCCTTGAATTAATAGTTTAATTAGCTAAACAAACATAATTGTTAATAGTCCTGCATAAATTATAATTCAAAGTATGAAAAAAAAACAACAATATTTTTCACATAATATGAGTAACTATTGAAAAAGTGCATTCTATTTTCACATTCATTTTCATCAAATGTATCAATCTGCCCTCTATAAAACTCCTTCATAACAGTTATATGAGTGTCACTTGAAAGTTCACCACACCGCAAAAATACTTAATACTTCACAATGGAAGTTCCCGTTTTCACCGCTACGCTTAAACTTAAGCTTCGCGACAGATGTTCGAGTGTGCTTGTGTGTAGAGCCCTTAACGCGGTAGGTCTTGACGCGTTCGAAATTATGGCGGTGCGATTGTAAAATCCCCTCTCAAGTAGGAACTTCTCGATTTCTTGCCGATACTAATTGTACCATATAACATTGAACTTTTAGTTTTGACAACAACACCATCACTAGACGTGACAGCATTGCCGCCACTTCACGCCGATCTTATGTAAGAAAGAGGTACTGGTATCCGGACGAGCCGGCCAAGTATGGCTACAACCATGGCGCTGCCTCTAATTAGAAAGATAGGAGTAAGGGAAAGGGATGGAGTAAAAGGATATAAAGGTAAATGAGGAGGAGAGAAAGGATGCGGATACTAATGTCACGGACGGTATAGGGGGAGTGACAATAGCAGCTAGGGTTCTCCGGGGTCGCATACCCGTAGTGGATCTGACCAGTTATAGGACAGATAAGGTAAGATCTACTGGAAGGGTATATATCGTGTTCTGTTTGTGTCATAAATGAATAAATATTAACTATTAAAACAAAAACAGGAATAGAAATCGACAGCTTGAATTTTTTAAATTAGTTTTTATTATTTCCGTAAAAGTCACGCGATGGGGGGAGGGCATAAAACGAGTGGCGGAAGTTAAATGTGATTGGTAAGGCAGTGTAGAAGATAGATTTATATTGTACCAATAGATACAAGTTATCATCATAGAAACAAAATGTTAATAAATTTTAAGCAAAAATCCTTTTTAAAAAGCTTTTATTCATAAGTACTAAACACAAAGTACTCGTCTAGACAAAGCAAACGAGCCCTAACTCAATGCGGTTGTATTGTTTTATAAAGGAGTTCCTATGGCCACCTTCCAGCTCCATTATCATATTAGTTCCAGGTCGTTATAATATGGCATTGTCATCGGATATACATACATATGTATGCAAAATTTCAGCTCAATCAGTTATAGATTAGATTAGATATCTCCAAATTGAGCTCCAAAATTGAGTTGTAAGAATCCACCCGAACAAATATACGTTGCAAGTTAAATAAAAGCTTTTAAAAATATGGAATTTTTAAAAATTGTAAAATTCAACTTGTGCCCAATCTGAAATGCACGAAAAAAATTAAAATATCACGCTCCACTTAAAAATAGATGGCGGGCATTAATCTCGCATGTCCGACAGCTTAGCGGCTTTACAGTGGCCCCATATCCGCGGCCGCGTCATATGAAATGAAGCTTTACTCTGCTAGGTCACAATCAAGCAAGATATTTTGCCCGTCATTCCGTCATTTATTTATTTTTAAGGTTATTATGTATATATTTTTAATGCCCTTCCTTTTTATAATTTACATTACGTTAATTGTAATCTTTCACGTTTCTTGCAATGCTGTCATGTCAAGTGTATTGTTATAGCATTTCCTCACAGTACTAAATAGTTATTACGTAAGTTTCGTTTCGTGTCTCCAGGTAATGCAGATGACCATGGGCGTGGTTCCTTTTAATATAATTTTATTTTATTTATTTATTTATAAGAAATTACAAGTTTGTTTTTAAAAAATTTAACATTAAAAAAACCAATGCGGTTTGTCCTTAATGTTAAGGTTGGCATCTTATTGACTTACGTCCATGAAAAAGTACACTTGACACAGAAAGCTCGCAAATGCGTTGCCTGCCTTTGCGAAATACTCTCTTTCAATTTCAATAAAGTCTTTTCTTGAAGAACTTAGCCGTACTTTTCCTTTTTTTTATAATATAAGCGCTTGCGATCACTCCCTGTTAGAGTAAGTAAAACTATAGAAAATGTTCGTGCTAGGCTCTCAGATTGTATGCACAAATAGAATAAATTGGACCTACCTCGTAGCTAGGTTCGTTTTGCAGCTCCATATATGCGATGCTGCTTTTCTTGCCTTCTCGCTTGGGTATCCTCACATCTACAATGTGATCACTGAATTCTGAAAAGTGCTGCATCACCTGAAAATAAATAGATGTGAGGAGGTCTTAGCTTAATTAGTGACCGCATTGGAGTTGATCGCTAGGTTAAGCAATTTTTACCACGGCAGGGTGATAGAGCAATGATGAGTTCTGGTTTGCAAACATCCAACCTACTCTATGTTTTGGAACGATCGTAAAGTAGTGGGGTCTCTATTAGTCGTAAGATTGTAGAGATTGTGAAAGTTATGAGGACGTCAGACGGCATTCGAACATCTTAAGTCCTCATTCGCACGAGAGCTCTATTATCCTGTATCATCCCCATTCCCGTTCCCATATTGTTACAAATAACGAATGACTATGAATCGTTTCTGCTTTGTGCAACGGCAACAGAGTGCAAATTGACTATTTGACGTTAGGTACACACCTACATTGCTTAGACATCAGTGAGTGCTTGTAATTTAATATGAACTTTATTGAATAGCAATAAAGTTCAAATAAAGTCTACATTTTAGTTAGAAAACGGGATGGGAACTTATGGGAAAAAGAAAAAGTTGTTTTTAGGGTTTTCCCGCCAATTATTCGAATTTTTCTCACTGTAAAAACCATCCTTGGACTTTTGAACATTTAAAAAACAGGAATTGATAAAATTGGTCCAGGCATGAGTAATGTTTACCAACACATTTTGCGTTACCAATTCATTTTTACACAAATAGATGTAGTCATTAAAATTAGATAAAACAATATAGGCCATACTCACTCTCTCTTTATCAATACCCAGAGGCAAATTTCCCAAAAACACAACATATCTTTTAGGGCCTTTCACTTTCTTAGGTTTTTCAGTTGTTTCCTTCTTTACTTCCTTCACATCTCCATCCTTTTCTTTCTTAATGACTTCTTTAACATCTTTGCTTTCTTTTTCCTTAGGTTTCTTTTCCTTTTTATCTTTTACCTTCTTTGGCTTTGTTGACACCTTCTCCTCTTTAATTGCAGTCTTCAGCATATTGTAGAGTATTCTAACTTTTCTCAGTTCTGGGTCTGTCAACTTTCCTGCGCCTCTGAGTATAGCTTGTATCCTGCTATGGATTACGTCAGGTAACAACAATTCTGATGTACCTTTAAGCGTATCTCTCAATTGCTGACGAATTCTACCTAAAACATAAGACACAGATTATCATAAGTTAGGTAGATGCTAGTTTTTAAAACTATTGTGGGAAAGGCACACCAAGGTGAGAGGCTTTTCGGCGAGGAATGAAAGGTGGGAGCGAAGGTCGATATACTTAACCACCGTAAAGAAAGATCTTCGAGTCCGGGCTTGTTGTAGTCGCCCGGGGCGGCCGCGCCTCGCCGACAGTTATTCGTCGGAAGGTCTATATATAGTGACTGTAAGCAGAAACTTCGCTTGCGTGAGTTAGTTCTTGTACTGCGGTCGTCGTCATCCGTACAGCGCCATCTAGTTTGCTTTGGTAGTAGTCAATTATGTGAGTGCCGCCTGCTCGTTTGCCTCTTGTTATATATATATATATATATATATATATATATATATATAATCGCGGGCACAGCTAATAAGTAATATACAAAAATCAATATCATTCTGTTTTTTCAGATTAAATCTAAGATGTAAAAAAATGTTTATAACACAGCTATGAATTTCAAATTATTTAATTCATATCTGTGTTACTTTTATAACTTTTGCCTTCCGTTGCCCTTTGGACAGGCACTACTATTTTTTATCCATTAAATTATATATAAAAAGTATATAAAATATGCAATGAATATGAAAAAAATGGCAAGCAAGCTAGGACATCTGTTGACATTTAAGCGGCTTAAATCAAGCGTGACCTTCTGAGAATGTGACCCGGTCTCGGACGCACATGTCCTGCCTGTGTCATCTCATTCATAGCCGGTGTATCTGATAACAACGAGATTAGCCTTTGTCATTACGGGTTCCGTACTATATATTATTATTTCTTCTTCGTTTTCATTATTTTTTTTAATTCTTGATTTTTTGTGTGTGTGACAAGTGGAAAACGGGCGGGAGGTGCATTTAATTCCTAGTAACTACCAAAATGTTCGTTAAACCAAAATGTTTACTGCAAATTCGATGTTACTTCACACGTTTTGTTCGTTACTTATATGTTACTCACGAACTATGCAAACATATAGTTGAATTTGTAATGAACCTTATTTAAAAATTATGTTCCTACTTTGACTTTTTGATATTAATCAAAAAGTTTAAGTATCACTTAAAATAATAGCTTAAAAAAAAATTCGGTCAGTAATTAAGTTAGTCTTGCCATATATTTATGACTAGCTGTGCCCGCTAATTCGTCCGTGTAAAATTAGGCAAAAAATAGATTCAGTTTTAGCGTGATGATATATAGGCTATAGCCTTCTTGGATGATTGGGCTATCTAACACTGAAAGATTTCTTAAATCGTACCAGTAATTCCTGAGATTAGCGCGTTCAAGCAAACAAATAAACTAACAAATTATTCAGCTTAAAATATTAGTATAGATGTGCCTTATTAAGGGAGATCGTGTACTCATAAAGTTTACGAATAAAAAGAGTTGTTTTTAAATTTTACGGCGGGACCCCAAAACATTCTGTGGCGTATCCGGTTGGGGATCATAATTGACCTCACGACAGCGGCGTCAAGTTATATTATTCTTTCCACTGATAATGTACTCGTTTACCCACTGATACACAAACAATGTGGACGATAATTTTATCGTGACGCCATTCTCGATGCTAAATCTGGCAGTGTGTCGCTTACACTTTATCTCACTCATTATATTCGTTAACAATGTATAGTTGACCAAGAAAGTGCTTTACCATTATGAATGACAGCTCCTAGTTAAAGAAAATTTTGCCAAGGGTCATTGTCAGAAATTAACGTAATGCATACCAAACAAAAATGAGCTTTTTAACTGTTTGACGTGCTAACGACATTCGACCTTAGCGTGACCAACTTCTTGGTCGACCATATATAGTTTCAAAACATAACTTCATATCCGGGGGTCGTGGGTTCGATTCCCACTTCGAGTCTGGGTATATTATCCATATGTATGTATTTATATATTTTAACCGTTTACGCAGCGGAAGCTCTCAAAAGACCCCCCGTAGCATTTCCAAACTATTAGACGTAGTGACTTGAAATTTTGATAGAACATGGTAAAAACTCATTATGAAAATTATTCTGAACAAAATAAGACAACAACTTTTGAAGTTATTTAACATACACCTTTATAGCGTATCAGATACGGAACCCTTCTATATAAGCGTGTCTTGACACGTTTTTGGCCATTTTTATTTGTTCATATCAAGTCATAGCTTAATACACAATATAATATACATATGAATATAACTAAGATATAAATTTATTTTGTCCCTTTCTTTTTCAATAAAAGGTACTCTGTGCCATGTACCCTTGACCTTGTTTATGCATTATTTTACGACGATCTGTGGAATAGTCGTGAAATGAACAATTAACGTAATTAAGTAACGATTAACGAATAAAACATATGCATTTTCGTTAATAATATTTATAAAGATAGCTAGGCTTTATATAATTAAACAATCTGTCTTATAAAAAATATAAGATAAAAATTTTGTTTACAAACGATACCCATAATATTAAACTGAATACGGGAGGTCATTAACCGAGGCTGTAAACTTTAGTCAATATAAAGAACAAACTTATCACCAATTTGTAAGCAAACTAAAAAACAGATGAATATCGGAGCTATGTAAAAATATGATTTGATATTCTAAACTTCAACTTTTTTTTTTGACAAGTGTAAAGCCGCCTGACACTCTCGTGTGTGTGCTGTCGTAATGTCTCGTCGAGAGCTTTCGAATGGAGGAAAGAAGCGCGGAACCAGCCTTCAAAAAAGGCGATGGGTACAGCCACACAACTTTGGGTTGATTTTCGGCCAAATGCGACTCAGCTTATGAAGTTACTTATCTATACTAATATATAAAGCTGAAGAGTTTGTTTGTTTGTTTGCTTGAACACACTAATCTCAGGAACTACTGGTCCGGTTTGAAAACTTCTTTCAGTATTCCATAGTCCATTTGTTGAGGAAGGCTATATATCATAACGCTAAAATTTAATCTATTTTTTTAACAAATTTTAACCGAATGAAGTCGCAGGCACAGCTAGTCTTCGACATAATTCATTATTACGAAGGATATATCCATAAAATATATGAGTTTCATACATTGTGTTTTGTAAGTAAGGTATTGGATATGATTATAACATTATCAAGCTTTGGACCTCAATAGATCCTGGAAGTGTGACGTCACAATTCTATTAGGGGATGGGAATACCCATCATTCCCACCACAGTAGATCCTCGCCTGCAAGGTGACGAGCGCGACTGAGTGAATGAACCCTGTAGACTCTCGCGCTCGCCCACCCTCTCGCCCCTCGAGAATAGTGTACAGGCGGCATAAGAAACGGCTGCCGAAGAATTTTTAGATGATATCGGCACGTATTACGTACGTGATGAGTAGTCAACACCGCGTTATCTGGTAACGCTGAAACCAGAGACAATCTCTCAGGGCTACCATAAAGACGCTCTGTGTATGTGAACCTATCACCTGTCAAGCAATCTCGGACCTACTGTTTACATAGATTTTATTATAAGAAAGGAAATTTAATGAATATTTGATTACTAGTGGACCCGACCGTCTTCACGCGCACTCACACACTCACCCTTGCACACACGCGCACACAAACACACACACACACACATACACGCCGTCACACAGGCACACACACGCACACACATTTATCTCGATTTCACGAAAAATTGTTAACTTTGATTTATTTTCGCATAACATTGTTTACATTACATATATTCGTTATCAACACACGTACACTTTTGTGTACAATTCTCACGTCCCCATATCCTATTTGCGGTCAAATCCAATATTGCTATAAACGTCGACGTTCGAAAACCGCCGTTTATTTTTATAATATTAAGTGCAAGCGGACTGAATGAGGCGGTCGTTGTGTAAATGTGTGGCTGACAATTGAGTCGATTGTTAGGTCAAGCAGTCCCTACCGCGACCGGGTGATAGAGGGTGGCCCATAACAGTGGCTTTTTAAATATCCGACCTTCTCCGTGTTTTGGGGGGGGGGGGTATTAGTACAAAAACATTGCTTGGATTTACTGGCCTTTTTTAATATGCTTTAATATTAAAATTAAAGTGTCATTAAATATTAACTAGCTGGTTACACTTAATTGGCGTAGGTAAAATATAAACAATTCTATCAATGAACCGTTCAAAGTATTTTATACCCTATTATATTACCTTATCTTAACACGTGTGAAGGTAGAAAATATAGAATATAAAAAAAATTGCAACGTCTGTTGTTCAGGAATAAAAGTTGTTTTAAGTACTTTTGTTGTTAATCGCACCCAATTGAAAATTGAATGAGCTTTCAAATAACTTTGTCACAGTATGTAAGAAAACCGCTCGCAAAAAACTAAGAGACTTGAAGAAAGAAATTGTAAGATGTGTGCTAGACACCTATGATGTGTTGAAGGCGGTACCAAGTCGAATAGGTTCCTCGAAATTCTCTTATCTCTCTAGATATATATTTATATTAAAAATGAATACCGATTTCCCTTGGTCACAACGTCACGCTGTTAACGGCTGGGCCGATTTCGCTAATTCTTTTCTTGTCTTATTGTCAGGAGATATACAAATAAAGCGAAATGTCACCTAAAACGAAATCTCGAAAACCGCGAGGCGTATAAAGATAAAATTTGTTAAGGAGGCAAGTCTACTAACTAGTGGACATCCGCTAAATACGCACTTTTCGATAGGACCAGAGTAACGTCTAAGAACAAGGCTAAGATTGCGCGGACTGAGTCGCGGGAAACAGCTAGTTATATGATATTTATTTTTGTTGGCCTTGGTACCTATTTCAACATCGGTAGGAACAACAACAATCGGTCGTCGAATTGATCACAATTTCGTACAGAAATGATGTTAATCACCAAACTGTAATTAAATATGGCCACCTTTCGTAATAATGCCTAACTTGTATTTATGACGCGTACCATTTTTAAAGATTTTATAGCAATGTCGCCCACGTAAAAGAATTTGTTACTAACTATTACAACAAATAAAAATTGCCAAGAGCGTGTCCAGACACGCCTATATAGAAGGGTTCCGTATCTGATACGCTGTAAACCTATTTGTTAAATAACTTCAAAAGTTGTTGTCCGATTTCGTTCAGAATAATTTTCCTAATGAGTTTTTAGCATGTGCTATCAACATGGAAAATTTCAAGTCTCACTGCGATGGCTGTCCGTGAGATATGGGGTAAGTTTTGGGTTATGAAATATTTATGATGTCTTTGTTTGAAAGGTGACCGTATTGGACAGATGGGTTATCTTTTAATTTTTTTTTAACGGATCAGAGATTCCAACATTTTAATCACAAAGAAGGGAAAAAATCTTTAAATAATACAAGTAACATTATTATGAGGTAGTGAATGAAATGAAGTCAGTTGAACTAAGAACACCTTTCTATTACAAATATAAGTCTGGATTTTCATAATTTTATTTTATTTTCATAGTTTTATATCTGTTTTCGATTTAAAAAATTCCCCTCTGAAATTGTCGCGGGCTCTTCTCAGTGCAGGGCACGTTGGAATCGTTCTAAGCTTAGGTTATAAATGGTAAAATTTATCATCAAATGTCAATAATGATTAAATAAAAGACAATATTAATAATAGTTTAGTCGACCAAGAAAATGCTTTACCATTTTGGATGACTGTTCCTACTTAAAGAAGATGTTGCTAAGGGTTATTTTTGGAAATTAACGTAATGTATAACAAGCAAACATGAGCCTTTTAACTAATTGACGTGCAAACGACATTCGACCTTAACGTGGCAAACCAATTTCTTGGTCAACTTTGGTATAGTCGACCAATAAAATGCTTTACCATTTTAGATGATAGTTCCTACTAAAAGAAGATGTTGCTAAGGGTTATTGTTGGAAAATAACGTAATGCATAACAAGCAAAAATGAGCCTTTTAACTAATTGACGTGCAAACGACATTCGACCTTAACGTGGCAAACCAATTTCTTGTTCACATGACGTTCATAAGTACTGTAAAGTCTATATGAATAAAACATTTTTGACTTTGATATCAACATCTCTGCCGCCGTCAATATGCTCATCAATACTTTAATGAATTTTTCGGAATAGGAAACTTTTTCCCATCGAAATAATGTCTGATTGTATTTAATATTCCGTAGCAGTAAGCTACTGGTATTGTTAAGGATTAAGCCACCATTTCGAAAATATTTACCTTGAAATTAGCTACGCCTAATACTAGCAAGATAAACCGCGTCTTAAGCCAAAGTATCCTTGGAAGTATATCACTTTATTGGCCTTCTAAGAAGATTACTGAGCGTGGTCTAATAACATTACGTACGTATCATGAAAATTAAGTTTGATTTCGATCCAGTGATAGAACTGTGCTATCGTAAGATTCCTGAACGATTAAATATTATGTTTAATTGATCTTGCAAGTAACTAATTTTTATCTATACTCTATACGTATATACGATAACCTATAGCAGAGGTCGGAAACCTTTAGAGTCGGAAGAGCCGAAAACAACAATTAAAAAAATTTCAAATTATTTAATGAATTATAGTAGGCGCATAAATAAAATTTTCTGAAAGAAGTATTCAAATCAGACCAGTAGTTGCTGAGATGAGCGCGTTCAGGCAAACAAATAAACGCTTTATATAATAGTATAGATTAATATAATATATAAATTATGCATGGTTATTTTAGCCTACGCTCTACCACGAAATATATATTTATTTCTCATTTTTAGGATTCCGTAGGAACCCTTATAATTTCGCTCTCCCCGTCCGTACGTCCGTCCGTCTATCTGTTATAAAGATATTTCAGGTACCGTCAGTACGACCGACTACGACATTCGTCTTAAGTCATATTTATCATAGTGATAATAGACATTTACCACAGATTACATAATAAAGATGAGTCAGTACAACTTCTTTTATAATTTTAATTATAACTAACAATACCTATAGAAGACTTCTTGTGTACAGATAAAAACATATGTTCGCAACACTCTTATCTTGTGGCGTTAAGTAGATAATGATGCTGTTTTGTCAAAGTAATGATATAAAATTTTGTACTTGGCATTTATTGCAAAGTTTTATGATGAGGGTGTCAGAAGAGATGAGGTCTCCGGAGTTTGATAAAAGTTTTCGTGAACTTCGAGATACATCCCTTCTTATTGAGGTTAATGTGGGAGAAGCAAAATATTTTATTATGCGTTGGAGTATTAGCGAAACTTCAAAGTGGAAGCTTCTGTCTTGTGTACTTGGTAACAAGGCGTTGATTTGAAGAATTCCTTGAACAGCAGGGAAACATATAAATGTGTAAATCTTGTTTTGGCTTAAAAACTTGTACTGTTTCCAAGAGATTTTCAAAATATTAACAGGGTCATTATAATAAGAGATGCCACGAATAATTAAACTTTATCAGATGTATTTGATGATGATTGAAAATATTTTATGTTTATATTTTTTTCTCGCGTTCGCCATAAAATATCCTTCATATTACACACTAATATCGGACTGCCTACAGATAAATGTTTGAAAAATGACGCGTTGTGTTGTTTTGGATGAATAAATAGTGTTAGTTTTAGACTAATTCTGACACCAAAAAATCAGTGCTTCGGCTAAGAATTCGCCCGTATTTTCGGTATTCGACGGAATAAAATAATAGTGTCACTTTTGGACAAATTCCGAAGCCAGATATTTAGCGCTTCGGCCAAAAGAACGTGCGAAAATTCGTTATTCCCTATTCAAAACATTCATTTTATTAATCTTGTATTAATACTGTCACCAAAATTGCAAAGTTATCGCCTTGTGTATCACAATAGGCGAAATATTAAGTGAGGTCACAGTTGTGGTAAATTAATTAGTGCGAAACTAAACGCGTAGATATCTATCTATGACGTCAGTATCTATTCCAATTAAACCGCAACGGTCGACAATTGTAAGATAGTATCATAGCATTGCAATAAATATACATATTATGTCATATTGTCCGCTAGTATCTTCACTTGTGTGTTAACTTTTCTATTGTCTGAAATAATCAGTACCTAGTATGCAAAACAACTGTTTATAATAATATACTTCCTAAAGGGTCATCCATAAATTACGTCACACCAATTTTACGATTTTTGAACCTTCCTCCCGTCCTTGTCACACTTTGTCACACCTTCGAAACCTCTCCCCTATGGTGTGACGTTATGTACTTTAAAAATAAAAATAATAATTTAAAGAAAACGGCAAATTCAATTTTTTTCTATTAAATAATGTTTTTTTACTACAATATTTTAAATTTTGATATGTGACGTCACAAGGCTCTTGACCACCCCATACCCCCCTGTCTACAGGTGAATTTGGATTTAACCCCAACAAAAGGCAAAGAAAAGGGTGTTTAAACTGTGTTTTGATTTTAATACTCTACAACAATTCGCGCATATTAAGTTTTGTGGCATTTCGGCAAATATTATGCAACGAAACGATGTATGTTATGCGACTTTAATATGAAGCTTTATGCACTTTTACGTAATACTTTGATTTCAATTAAATATTATTGATATGTTAATTTTTATCTTTTATTTATATAACGGAATAAACACCTATGGTCTATTTTATAGCCGGTTTAACATAATGCCAGTATTTTCTACTCGTAAATTTCTTATACGGCAATTAAGTGCATTGTTAAGAAACGGTTTTATTCGGAGTACATTTTTTAAAATAAATATTACACGACTCTATTCTGCTCGAATTTTCTTTACCATTTATTATAATGTCCTATTTTATTTTTTCTTGCTTCAAGCCACTCACCCGCAATATAAAAAATAGTTCACAATAACCAGTCACACCGAAGAACATCTAGGTGATGCCGAAGTCATAATTATCTCAAACAAAACAATTTCATTACGCCAACATCCGCTGTACATTTGTGCAAAAAAGAAACACGCATCAAATCGCATGCTCCGTCAAGCGGACGGACAGACATATCTTTTGTGACGAAACGCATTTGCGACGATTTCTCTCAAAATCTACACGATCGCGGTAAATAATGAAAAAGAAGGTAGCGTTGAAAAATGTGCCTGTGATTTTTTCGCCCGATAAACATCACTAGCTTTCAAAAATAATTCGCACTATTCCATTTATATGTCACTGTTAAAAAAGGTTATCATTTCTGCTAATATTCGTGTGAAGCGTATACGGTATTCCATGTTTTTATCTATTATACAGTTTTAAATAAGTAAAAAAGAAAATTAAATACGAATATAGTTTTCACATACAAAAGAAATTTACCCGAAAGTTTAAAGTTATTCACACGATTTTATTAATTCTCGCCATTGTGTTTCTAAAACCAACCAAAAAGCAATGCGCATTGTAAATTTAGATCGTATAAAAAATGATATAAGGGAAAAATGGCGCAATTTAGGAGAGGCCTATGTCCAGCAGTGGACGAACATAGGCTGATGATGATAAAAAATGATTAAATCACTATAACAAACGTTTAAAAGGTTTAATTCTCTGTTGATAGAATCGACAGAGAATTAAACCTAAAAAGGTTTTTGTCCACTGGGTAGATCTTACTCTTTGGTCAGATCGATTAAGGATACGCTACCCCAGACTATCCTAGTTGCTTACGTCAATGCCCCTATATCTTCCGAGATAGAAGTATCCACATCCTTTTTTTAGGCCCATCTAACTTTATATCCTTTTACTCCATCCCTTATTGCTATGGTCCTATGCTTGCAATCCTTTTGGTCTACAGCCGAATAGAGCCGGTGAGTCTGGTGCCAGTCTCTCTCCTCCCTTTTTCAAATAAAATCGGCGCGAAGGGTCGGCAATATTGTCACGTCATGTGATGGTCTTGTGATCGCGATCAGTTTGTAAGCGATCCTGGTAACCCAAATCCTGTAAGCCGCCTTTGTAGTGCAGATGTCACTCGTTGTCACTCAGGTGAACCGCCAGCCCTCCTTCCGATTTATGTCGAATGAAATGAACATGTCTGAATCTGCTATAATCATCTTTGAAAAGAACAAAGTATCTAAATTACATATATCCATTTTTATGAAATTAAATTATCTGTAGTATGTTTTGCAATGTTTTTATGCAAACACTGTTTTTCTTCACAAATAAAAACACATCTTAAATTTGCCTTTTTTAAAAAATGTCTTATAGCAGACTGAACTTCAAGAAAACAAATCGTCCTTTCAAAAGTACGTAGAATTGACTATTTTCAAACACATTTTATATTCAAAATAAATTTGCTTTAAAACTTAAAAAAAAATCCTTAACTTAAATATTTTCTGTAGTCTGAAGAAACGAATTGGGCGTTTTTAATGTTTCTCCTGGGATGATATTATTAATAAAGAATATATATTATAAAAGGTAGTAAAAACTCGTACTGTCCATAATTAATTTAGTACATCCAGACGATTGTCACTGGACAAGTTCGTAGCGTGATATTTAATGAAGTTAGTTTATTAGTTGTTGCCGCTTGCCAGTGGAGTTGATGCAGTTTCGCGTACTTTATGATCTTATAATATATGGAATGTCACGGTTCGGTCATATTGTTCTGTAGGTACCACTATATGAAAACAATGACTGACTGCATTTACAAGAAGAATTTTTATTTGATTTAGACGCGAAATAAATAAAGACATAGGACTATATTACATGGGCGTCTGTTCCTAAAGTAGATAACTTAATGCCTGTGTTATAGGTAACTACTGCTTGTTATACACAAATATATATATATGTATTTAAATATATAAATACATACATATTGATAATACACAAAGACTCGAGTCGGGAATCGAACCCACTACCCACGGAACGCAAGGCAGCAACACTGCCTTACACAACTCCACAGTTTACTTCGATTAATTTGTTTTCATCTTTCAATTTATATCAGGATTTTTCTATTCAAAACAATTGATGAATAACTTTGTACAAAAAAATGCAGAACTAGGGGATTATTTAAAAAATAATTCACACTTTTCGATCCGTTACTTACGTTATTCAGAGACGTTTACTTCCATTCTATTTGCCGAAACATTCTGTATACTTATATCCTTACGTTACTCGTCTGGAAAAAATTGTCGATACGGGACAAAAAGACCCCTAAAATCTGTTAAACTGAGGGTTGTAACAGCACTCGAGTCCACTCGAACGGTTTAACGCCGATCGTTTTGGGGCGTCGAGATAAGTAGACCTAGAGAAACTCTGAACAAATAACAAAAGTATATCTCAGAAAACAACAACTTCTCTGGCATCCCGTCTCGTCTATAGTGGGTTTAATTGCTGGCTAGATGAAGATGAATAACAGGTTTTGTTTTCATATAATAACAGTATTGAATTACTGGTTTATCACCAAATCCCTGGTAGCTGGTGCTTTACAGTGTAGGTCGTGCCGTCAAATAATATAACATTCTACTATATTTTTTTTATTAGTCTGTAACGTCCAATTCGAAAGCCAAGGCTTTCCCCTTCCTAGACCGCTCTCCTCTGTCTTGAGCCATCTCAGTTCACTCCTTTCCTCGCCCCACCTGTTTCTCGTACCATACTGGCTCAAATTTATTCTGAGAAATGATGTCTGAAATGAGTAGATTATTGGAAATATTCTACGACGTATAACGGGAACTTCCTTATTTTAAAAAACGATGGAGTGGGAAAAGAAATGGGAACGGGAACAATAATATAGGATAATGGAATGTAGTAAATAGCCATCCTGTGAAAATCAAGCGGACCCTGGTACTAGACCGGGATAACCCCTGGGTGAAAAATTCCAACAACGATTGTGGAACTCATATTAAACGTGTTAAAGCAATAAGTGAATCATCAACACTTTCACGTTGTTACGATCTTAAAGTCACTTTATTTAATGCCGATACCAAGGTTAGCATAAAGACAGTCTAGAATCTAAAAGGTATTGGATGGCTTAAAGTTTAGAAGAATAATCTAATTCTTGTAAGCGATTCGCAGGCAAACCCTATGTTGTCGCTGTCTAGAACGTAAACACGTCAACTGATAGAATAAATAGAATGAACTAAGTGTTTGCATGAAGTACCCACGATATCAGCACCCATATGACCGTATTCAACACAGAGCGGGAACAATCGTCGACGAACTAGCTCCTTTTGTTCAGCTCAATGCTTTGGCTTTGCGGAGAGATGTGGCTTCACTCTTTTACCGCATGTATCAACTGAGTGTTTCGAGGAATTGTTCGAACTAATATCGGCAGCTATATTTCACCACATGACATCTCGTCAGAACTTGAAATTTCACCTTCATCACCTTGGTGTCCTAAAGTCCACGATCGATTTTCTAGAAACAGCGTACCTGCAGCTGTATCTATTTCTGTATCTTTATTAATATCTATATCTGTATCTATATTAATATCTATATCTGTACTTTATTAATATCTATATCTG
>JANCMC010048705.1:1228044-1408422 GCA_024363005.1 Charaxes varanes | reverse complement strand
CATCTATATTAATATCTATATCTGTATCTTTATTAATATCTATATCTGCATCTATATTAATATCTATATCTGTATCTTTATTAATATCTATATCTGCATCTATATTAATATCTATATCTGTATCTATATTAATACCTATATCTGCATCTATATTAATATATAAAGCTGAAGAGTTTGTATACTGGAACGCGCTAATCTTAGAAACTACTGGTACGATTTGAAAAATTCTTTCAGTATTAGATAGCCCATTTATCGAATAAGGCTATAGGCTATATAGGTATCATCACGCTAAAATGTTTCACCCAATTTTACGTTATTAATTTTATATTATGGAATATAGTGATCTTACTTTAACTCTGTCACTATTATTTGATTCTATTACTACCACTTGACCCTGGTATCACACATCACCTTTGCGGCAGTCGTTAGCTACTGTGGACCTTAATGAATTATCTCATCTCATGTTTATTTGGGTCTTTGTGTTTAATCAAGTCATAAAGTTGATTAGGGGTCTTATTCAACGTTAAATGTATAAATACATAAAATTGAAGATCAAGCTTCTGAGCAAATATAATACCTAGCATAGCCTGCAGACGTTGTCCTGCCCGAACGTTGGGTTACTTACTATTTATTACATTCTATTATCCTTTAAAATTGTCCCTGTTCCAGCCATATCACCGTAACAAAAGGAACTTAATTTAGTTGCTACAAAGGGTCACATTAATTTAAATTTCCGTATAGAAAAGACGCCACTTCACGCCGATCTCATGTGAGAAAGAGGTACTGGTACCCGGACGCGCCGGCCCAATTCGGCTACAAGCTAGGCGCTACCTCTAATTTTTAGAGGAAGAGAGAGAAAGGAAGAGAGGACGAAGATTTGTAAAGACCTCGCATTGAAATGAAGACCTGCTAGAGAAGCGGTAGCCTTAACGTATCTTCCCGAATAAGCAGTTTTAAATAAAGTGACGTCTTAATCGGTAGGGGTCCGATATATTTCTGTCTATTTTGTACTGATAATTAGTTGTTTATTCTTATAAAACATTATCTTAATATATAAAAATCCAATGTTACTACGTAATTACAGTCACGCATATGACGTCACGAGTTACTGCTAATGGTTTTATGTATAAACATATACGTATTATTGTAAAAATGAGGTGTTCCTTCGGAGGTTTAGGCGCTCCAAATTTTGAATGCGACTACTAAAAAGAATTTATAAGGTAAAAAAAAACCAAAAATTTTATTTCACTGTATTTAATATAGCTATAATGCAATTCTATACAATAGATTTTAAATCGCCATGGTCTTAACAACATATAAAATTTTAGTTTCGTTTTATTTTAAATTCTAAATATTTGCACGTGATCATTACACAAAAAGCTTATTTTATTTTATTAATCTACGTACAATATAAATAACTTTTTAATTTTACTAAATTTAAGGTCTAAAAATCAGTTAGATATTTAAAATTGCCTTAAAAATATTATACTAATCTAAATAAGATTTATTTTATCTTAAGAATAATTTACAGATGTATGTATATACAACGACGAATCTATAATACATGTAAGCATAGATAATTATAAAATTTATCTGTAATATTGTTTTATTTACAACAGATACTTTTCCTAAATGGGGGCTCGCCATTTATGGGCTGTGTAGTTAGCTTAACATCGTTACACTAAAATATATAGACAACGAATACATTAAAAATTATCAAATTCCCCTAGCCAGGTAACCAGACAGCCGCGGAAAAGTATCTTTAAATATTATATTTTACAAAAGTAAATTAATAAAACTACTTACAGTTACCTAATGTTACAAAAACACTGAACGAAAAAGCGAGAACCATAAACAACGTTATAAATCACCCGCCAATTATGTCTATACTCTTGACAACAACATTGATATGTCTATAATTGAGAATAGACAAAGAATTATTTTTGCTCGTCTGTGTTAGGCTAATGTTGTACGTCATACCATCTAGACTTATTAAACATAATAAAAAAACAATGACTTATGATTACTTTTTAAAAATAGAATATTTATAGCACGGTTTCATTAGTACATGTCCTAGGGCCGTTTACCAAAGAGTATCGACTAGACCCGCCGTTTCTGCTTGTAACAGCGCCTCTGATAAAAAGCTCTTTAAACGTCTCCCTAAACTGTCGCGACATGCCACAGTAGATAGCAAAATTAATCGGATAAGAGACGATAATGAAAAAGTTTGTTATTAATATAAGTATATTTGCAATATGATAGTCTAAAATTTCTACCAAAGTGCTTGAAATTATGTGCAGTATTGTGACAACGGCTACAGGTATTTCCACCATTAGAAATACTGTCACAACAACAATAAGCATCAGTGTTGTGCAATTTGAATCTCTGAGTCGTTTGCATTCGGATTTTCGATTCTCTTTGAATAATTTCTGTCGATTTAATTGAGCTGTCCTCATTGCTCTGAAGAGTAAAACGTTAAGTACGACTAAAGATGTACAGGGAATTAAATGGACGAATAGAACTCTGAATGCGAAATAAGTGATGAAGTAGGCGTCAGGAGTAACTTTGTGTACCCAGGGCGCTATTTCGACCTGAAAAAAAAATCCAAACTTAATCTTTTCTTGTCATATTATTATTTCTTCAGATTGTTAAATGTGTTATTTATACGTAATACTAATTTAGATTTTAAAGAGTTAGTTAAGAACTTCGATAGATCAACTTTAACATTTCTAATCTATTAATTTTAATAGATTTTTACCTTTGCCTAGGTTTTTCTCAGGGCACAACAGCAATAGTTAGCTATTCTTATATTACATAATCTAGTGAAATAAGATCGACAGTACCATATTGCGGCAAGAATCGAAACTTTTCGTCTTATGCCGGCGCCAGACATAGCTCAAAGTGTTTGTACATTTTTGTTCTTGACGATTACAAAGTCTGTGGCCACGCTACATGATCATTCAAATGAAGCTATGTCCGGCGCCGGCATTACACGCTATCTATGCCGTTAGAAATATATGCCCATAATTTAAACTCTACACAGTATCATAGTATCTAGAAATTTATATAGATACACTTATTAAATAAAGTTTAAGGTTCGATTAACAACTGTAAGCTGAACGAAGATGAACGGGAGCAATTAATTAAAATAATAATGATAAACTCCGCGAAGAAGCGACGCTTCGCTTTGAAAAGTTTGTGATTGTTTCATGCAAAGTTATTAAAAGACAACAAGTGTTTGTGTAGAAGTTTTGATGTATACACTTCACTCTGTATAAATTTAACTAAAGATTAATTGGAGCTTTGGTGGAGTGGTATTACGTATCCTCGGCCCTTTGTCCCAGCCTCCTGGTACCCCCCACCTGGATTTGAGTTGCCGTGGTCAACACGGAAATATCTAAATAGACTCCGAACACAGGTTGGCCGAAGCAAAGAGAACTTATTCAGGTGGGGATTCTTGGATGACTCTAATTTGGGTGGTGCGGCTCCCCAGAAAATGGAGCATATAGGAAATTACTAGAAAAACGAATCGTTGTGAATTTAGAGACATCAAGATGGTTGGGTAGAAATTTTAACATTAAAGAATCATTAAGGTATTTTCTCTACATTATGGGTATAAAAAATCAAGTGTCATTATGTATGTACGTTCTGAGTTAATTCCTCACCAAGTCAACCGTTATTCACAAGAGTCTGCGTTTATGTGTAATTTGGTCCAACTTGAGAGCAACGCATGACAGGGTCTGTCTGCTAGTTATAAATATTTCGGATTCTCGAATGAAAATTTAAATTTGCGCCAGTAGAATATATTTCAAGACAGTTTTGCAGTATAAAAATAAAATTATCATAAGATCTTGGAAAAGAAAGCAAATTAACGTAACCGTTTAAGCATAATTGAAACTTTGAAACGTTTAACCGTCTAACTGAAATTGACACAAGCGATTAATGTAAAATAATAACGACTAACATGAAGTTAGGGGAATGGAAATACTTATACGAGTTTGTAATTGCTTCAACTTTAATATTGTAAAGTGAGTCGCGTTAGCTCCGCAGTTATATTTGGCGCAAATCCAGTCTATGGACTATCCTTTAATCCTTAATAATATTGTCTTATTAATGCTTTTTTGTTTTAGTTATTTGTCTCATAACTGTTGAACCAAAAATTTGCAGAGCGATGTTAGATCATGGTGAGGGTTCCTTGCAAAGAAATTTGCAAGGAACTGTTTCGTGCATAATTCTATAGAAGCAGTTGACGACTTATAAAGAAGGCATACTGGTTTCGCATACCCCAGAAGTCTTCGACAATGCCTTCTAGTAGCGCAATAGTCCATGAACGTTGAAATCTTTTATAATAGTTTTCTCCTTATCTTATAGAACAAAAGTTATTGTAGTATAAAATTGAAAAAATATGTTACCGTGCAAACGTCCTCGACGCGTCCATGCCAATAAGTGGTGTGGGGTATGTACTGCATGTCGAAGAACCTCGGAAGCTGGTGCAGGAACGCCGCAATGCCAATATAGATCAAGCATTTCTTCACCCTTGGCATTGTGCACCTGTTAACAAATTTAAGACCAGCGTTTACTATTAAAATTTAAACTTAACATTCGAAGAAATTCAACACTGGGACGGACAGATTCAAATGTATAAGTTAATCCGTTCCAGCTTTAAGTTTGCTGGGTAACCTTTCAGGCCACTAACGCAAGATTTGAAATCTATCCTTAGTGATCTTCCAGAAACGAGAATACTGTTCTTAGTATCTTCTTTATGTGCTGTCGCATTCTCTTTAGAGTGATCTTCAAAAACCTTTTTTTCTCATAACAAGGTGCAAAATAGTTTGTTGTGACTGTTAAAAGTTGGCTTTGCAGAGAGGTCGTTAGAGGTAGTAAATTCATTGTAAGCCGCACGATTGACGATTTTCCAACTTCGAGATGGAATATCGAGTTGTGGCGCGATTTACGGCGGTGAAATTCAGCTGTCGGTATTAATTTTCGAACATCAAGGTGGTGTACGGAGAATTTCAAATTTTGTTGCAATGTCAACGTGAAATTGTGGTGTCAGTATTAGTCCAAGCAACTCTTCGAAATTCACTCCTTGTAAATCCAATAATAGATGCAGAGTTATTCGATATCTTTCCACAGTGAGTCTTGCCGACTGGGATAAACGAATATAGTGATAGAATTTCTACCTTTTATATAAATTAATATTAAATTACATTTACGTAAAAATATTATTTTATAAAAACATTCTTTGAGACCCTTAGGGAAATATTATGTCAAGATAAAATAACTTTTTCAGCGATTAAGGAAGTTTAAATTAGGTTGTAACATTTTTCGGCACTCCTCAGGAGGTATTGTTTTGGCAGCCTGAATGTTAAATGGATATTTTATACTTTATGTTCTTCCTTACGGGGCGAAATTGGATATTCATATGAGCGTATAAAGACGTAAAAGGAACAAAACCTTCCTCCATACTACAATTTAGCAAGATTTACCTTTTTTGTAATAACGTTAAATAACCTAATGTAATAACTTCCTGCAACAAAGAAGCAGGTTCCTAGTATGAGGCAATAAGTTAATATTAAAATATTAAACCTGGCATAGTTTGTGAATAAATTCAATTTCCAACATACATACATCCTTTTAATAGAAAGGATATGTTGGAAATTGTTTTTTTTAAATTTTAGATCTTATTTTTTTATAATCCTTCAACTATTTCTTATAGAAAATTTGGTATACAGTCTATGAATACTAGTCTCGCTATTTGATTTGATAAAACCATAGGCATTAACATTCGGAAGGTGGTGATGGGACGTTACCCAGCGAAACGTTTTAAAAGGTCTTCAATACGATGATGAGTGCTGAAGGTAAAGAACAAATTGCAGGGCAATAGTCTAAAATTGAATCTTTTTAATGGCCGACGATTAAATTTAAGACATACCTAAGTGCTCATTAAAGTCGAGAGCGCGTAAAAGTACCTAAAACAGACATAAAAGGTACAGAGCAAATTGCCGCAGATGGCCCGATATTTCATCTATAACAGCTAGACTCGTCTGGCGCGGAGATGTTGTGTTCATTGTTTTTTATATTTTTTAATATCATAAGTAAAATTTAAATGAAGTCGACATTGCTATCGCAATTATATGAATGAGGAATATATAACGCCCTAATATTCACCCTGAAGAAGTCCCAATTTGAATATATAGTGGAATGAATTGTAGAGTCTGTACCTTTTACCCCGTCGGTTGCAGAGAAATCCTGAGTTAAAACTCTTTGCTTTAAATATATATTTCTCTGCAGTCAAGTGGTAATTTGTTTGTATTACATTTTAAATCTTTTCTGCGTGGATGCTTCTTCTTTGATCAGTATTGAACAAGAAAAGGGGGAAACGGGTTTTAAGGGCGAAGAGCTTCTAATAACTTTCTAAGCACGTCCTTCTGGATTAAGAGGACAAGAGGGGGTACGTGGATTTCAGTCTTATTGCAGTACTGCGGTATGATGTAAAAGGTACAGATTAAACATTTTGTTGTGGTTATAACATATTTTTAGTACATAAATTCTTTTTAAATCTATGTATGTTAATTAAGTTCTAATTACACCAAATATGTTAATTATAATTAAAAATACCTGAACTGTATCGGTACGGTATATAAATAGTCTCGGTTATATACAATAGTAAAGTCCTGTCCCCTGTGAGCTACTGTCGACTCCACTCCCAGCACAAGCTTAAAAGAAGCTTAATAAGAGTGGTAACAATAATATGAGACAGGCCTAAAAATACTTCTAGTGGCCCTAAAAAAATTTATAGAATACAATACCAAACAACATCTTCATAAAAATATTATTTTAATTAATATACTTTTGTTTCATTGTAAAAAAAAATGAAACACGCGGAAATAAGGGACTTGCTATACTTTTATGCCTCATGAGTATACGCGTATAAGAAAGGCAATATGCCAAATACTTACTAGAATATATTATAAAAATTTTAGTTCTTTATCCAGAGAAGCTTGTCTTAAAAATATATTTTGTCTTTTAATATGTTTTTAAAATATATCGTATCGTATTGGTCCGAAATATCGGAGTCGTATAGTTGTCGTGTGGTGTAAAGTGGCCGACTGCTTAAATGGGTCACGTTCCTTTAACAAGGGTTAGCAAAAAACGTCGAAGGTCATTCCGACGCTGCTTTTTACCGCGTATCGAGCGCCCGTTCTGCCACTCTTTATACCGGGCTTTCGAGAGTAATTAACATGGATGTGGAACATACTAAATAATAAAAATTATGGTGACGCGAAAAATTTATGATATTGCAGATTATATCAATAACATTCTTATAGTGAAGTGTTGAGTTATAAGACTTCATCTTTTTTAAAGTGTATTAGACAATTCATCTTCTCAGGAGGCCAGAGTATTAGTCAGTCGGTTGTATCCATTTAATATATCGTAGGTTTTTGTAATTCAGAGTGTATAGATAACGTGACAAACTAAAGTAACGGGTTCTAAAACCCTCTAAATGAAAAAAGAAAATAATAAAAGAAATTGATTTTGATCATTAAGTTCCTTGTTCAAATCGTTTCCTATCTTAGCCACATCCACTTAAGTCTAATCTAAGTCTAGTATAAAATTATATGTACATTTCATATTTTGACAAAATTTAATTTTTATTTCGCTTAAAATAAGTAACAAAGATAAATATGGGATATTTGTAATTCCTAAGCACATATCTCCTCAATTACAAATAGTCTCATTCACAAAGCAATGCCTATGTTGGAGAGTTAGTTATGGGTAGAAATAGAACGCCTTAAATATTATACGTACATAAATTGAGCGGAAATAAACTTAGTAACAGTTGGAGTTATGTTTTATAATTAATGCAGTCCTATGGATATTAATAAAAGGAACAAGTGAAAATTCCAAGTCTTGAAAATGATAAATTATCACATCCATTTTTTCACTGCTCCCAGTTCAGCGCACTGAATTTCCGATGACGGCAAAGTTGCATGAAAACAAGCCGGGGTCAAAGCTTGATGCTTTCATTCCGATAACTCCACCTTTACACGACACGACATTCGGTGAGTATATGCCGTAACATTTAACATGGGGCTTTAATGAGTTAAAGTTCGTAATTTAATTGATTATATCGCATTAAATCCCGGCATGCATTTTTAAATAATTGAAAGACAGAAGGGTATACTAGACATGCGCGATTAGCACACATAGTTAATATCCGAGGGCCCCTGCAGGCTGCAGCACCCATTTAATTGGATGATAACTTGTTCTTAAGGTGGTACTTACCACCTACCACTAATATTCTCGATGCCATTCCGGTTAAGCTTTTTAAAAGCTTTTGTTAGGACCACGACCGTGGGGTTTGAACTAAGCACCTCTAGGATTTTACTCAACCTTGTATAATTTAGCCTTGTACCATTAAGCTGCGGAAGCTATAAAGCCTGATTATAGTTTAACCCCGATTGTACATAATAATATACATTAATTTCTTTCCACAAACTTATTATATGTTGTAAGCGTTGTTCCGGTTAGAATAGAAAAGTGTCAGATGCACCTTCCGTAGCAACTCTCTGATCTCTCTCCGAGAATGCCCGCCGTTACGGCATGCGACTCTGAGCCTCGGTCGAGCCCCTTCCATACCAGGTGGGCTATGACTGGTCCACGTCCCTGATTGGGCGACACTTTGCACATTTAGTCAATTCATAGTCTCATAATGATCAGAATTCGAAGCCTTACAATGTGTAGTGCAAATAGTGCCAACTGTGTCTGTATTCACCGCTGCGGTGACTGGAACCGCAGAGCGAGCTGAGATGACAGAGACGCTGCAGATTGGCGGCTGGATGTCAACACACAACTCTAATACAGCTACTGGTTGTTTATCTTTTGTGGTTAGTCTGCGCTACGTTACGCCGCCGGCCATTTAGTCATATTACTTGTTATAAATATTTATAACCATATATTCGCCCCCCTATTCGTTTCGGCACTGCACATTACAAGCAAAAATGTAGCCAATTTTTGTAAATTTTTTAATTATTAGCGCTATGTAAAAAAAGCTTGTATTTAATGTTTATTTTTTGCTTGTATTTAATGTTTTATTAAAACGATTTACTTAGAAGAAAAAGAAACACAAATAGCTTTTTACGTCCAATATCTCAACAACTTTATATTAAACTAGCTGTGCCCGCAACTTCGTTCGCGTAAAATTAGGTAAAAGAAGTAGATTCAATTGTAGCGTGAAAAAAATCTTTTAGTGTTAAAAAGCCTTCTTAGGTAAATAAATGGGCTATTTAACACTAAAAGATTTTTCAAATCGGACCAGAAGTTCCTGAAATTACCGCGTTCAAGTAAACAAACAAACTCTTAATCTTTATATATTAGTATAGAGTATAGATAATAGTAAAACTATTAAACTGAGTACAATAATAGTATAATGAAAAAGACAATCTTAATCCAGACCTCTGAAAAGTGGTCAGATTGAAGGTTCAAATGTCACAAACGTAAGTCATCTCGGGACCAGCACTAATCTTTGTCGGATTTCTCTGTCATGAAATTATATGATTATTTTGAACAATTTATACCATTTATATTCTCGAGGGCGACAGAGAAGTTTTCTCTTTTTTTTAATATAGCATTCAAGAAAAATTTATTTTTGATAAGATTATATTTATAAGTTATAATTATATCATAAAGTGACAAAGAGTTTATTAAGATATTTTATTACCACAATATCGTATAGTAGGTAATTACATAAATAAGTATAACGTTCATAAGTGCTCAAGAAATAGCTAAACATAAACATTTTTACTATGATTGACTTTATGTTATTATGTATGTCTGTATTGCAAGTAGCGCGTACAAGAAGGTACGTAGTTTTTTCCTGGTTATATGTTCATAGCAATAAAAACAAACTTAGTCCATCGAAGTGTAGTTTCAGAGGTTGTGTCGCACGGTCCCCAAAACTCTTTTAATAATGCGAGCTTTGGCGCCTGATATTAATACAGAGCGGGACTAACTCTGTAGGCACGGGTGGCAGATCTTTTGAACGCTGCCGCCGCCGGCCATACTGCTCTTTGCTTTGACTAATGTAAAATGTAAACCAGTGAAGGAAAAGTTTTTACCTCGTTAAAGGTCCCGTAGATTTTTCGTATATAACGTTCCTCAGGCCGAGTATTATTCGTTGTTCCCTGATAGGACATCTAAAGGAGCCCTACGTGCATGTAAAACATACATATAGCTTCAGTAGCTCAAGGGTGGAATTTTGCCCCACTCCTGTCATAAAATTTATGCTTAATAGAAGAGTAGGAAGGAGTGTTCCTAGTAATAGTTTCTAATATTTATTATTATTAATTTATAATTCTTTTCTATATTTATAAAGAAGTAAGCGCTTCACCTAAGTGACCACTGACACTCATGATCAACTACAAATTACCTTTGAGAAATAATTATAACCTATTTTAAAGGTTTCCAATTCGTATTAATTCAGAAACAGCAGAACTCACAAGTGAACTGTACAAAAATGTTTTAATTTAATTTTTTTACAAAACAAATTATGGATTAAAAATTGTGGAAGTTTTGCCGCATATTAAATATATTTTTTGTTATCAGCTACTACAAGTAGTGTATTTAGGCTGAATGCAGATGCGATAGTGCGACGTTAAGCACATAACTCGTCTTTATTCAAGGTCGGTACAGAGCAGCAATGCGGTCAGTTCCACTGCGACAAACTGAACGCCCGATATTTGATCGATGCTCCTGTAATGCTGCAAAATTACGACTAGCTCTGTCTTACTTCGTAATTGTATTCGGGAGATATCGTTGGGCGCATCCAATTAATGTATGTGCTTCAAAAGCCTCTTTTCACCCACGTGCGAGCTGTGGAATGATTCAGAACTTTGGAGAAAGTCCAATGTTATAGAGGTTTTAAACTTACTCTTAGCTAAATAGTTTGGATTATGCAATAAAAAATTAATTCACTCAAAATGGAAAGGATTCACCGAACTCAAAGCGGACGCAGTCGTGTGTGCCAACTAGTGTAAGATATATTTGGTGTAATTTCGCGGCTGTCAAGTTCCTACAGATTACAATTAATAATTTGTCAAACACACACAGAATTAATCACTTTCTTAGTTTATCCGTTGTCGGCGTCGCGACGGCGTCGCGGCAGAACAAGTGAACTCGCTTTTATTTCTTCAATTGGGAAATGTTGTATAAGCTTTTAGTTATATGGCTAATATTATAACAATTATTTTAGTCATTTTTAACGTATTTAACCAGAACTCTTAAGTACATTTAGTTTTTATGTCGAACATTTTAAAGTGTTCTAATAAGGAATGTCAGGAATACTTAAAGGATGCCAGATACTATTGTTACTTGCAGCGGGATTCGAACCGAATACCTTGCAGATCCAAGATTACCAATCTATCGTTAAGGTTAGCGAAAGTTTTTCTTTCAAATTGTATCAAACTTTATAGTTTTAAGTACGAGACTTATTAATAAATACAGGATACGGCTTATTAATAAATTAATAATCGTATCGTAATTTTTGTGTGAATAATAAAAAAACCTTGGTAATAAAACGCCCGCTTTACACTAGACCTATCTAAAATATACAACAATGATATGATACTTATTCCCCTTATAACGCGGTACTTTTAACACGCATTAATATTATTCTATAACATATAATATTATATTACGCGCATTCGGGGACGTACAAGCGCGTTGTACGAAAATACTCCTACAACACATTTTCCTATAACGCGGAATAGCTTTACCATGTTATAGGAGGGATTTCAGTAACACAATGTACATCCGAATGAGTTTGATATGAGCTCTACACAGGTTCTAGTAAACTGTTCTTTGACAATGAATATAATATAAAATTAAAAAAATATAAATCTGAACTAAAAAATGACAATTTCGAAGGTGTTTAAAAGTAGCCAAATGGGGATGTTGACTGATCTATCCTTTCAATGTTGGGGTATAAGTCGTGACGATAACACGCGCTAATGACACTCGTTCTTGGCCGATTTCGCTAAAGCAGGCTACTTTCACAAGTTATTGGGTTAATCTTAACCTAATTTGTGTAGTTGCTGCAGTGAGCTGGGCTCGACCTTGTCTAGAGAGAACTGGGTCGAGAGACATCACTGATAGTTTTAACTAACAGTAGTCGTTGGGGGCCGAAAGTATAGGCGACATTTGACGCGGGTCTATGGTAAGCTCATCCACCCCGCTCAGGACAAAAAGGGCTTCAAAAATGGTGGCCAACCTCTTATAGTCTACTTATGGAGAGGCTCTTAAGATGATCAGTCAGTAAAATTAAATTATACGTACATAATTCTAGTGGACTCGGCAGGCGCAATTTTGATCGAAATAAGGATGAAAAATCTGAACATAAAAATTCGATCGCAACGGTCAAATAATAAAATATCTGTTAATTGTTAATTAAAATGTATTTTACTTAAGAATCAAGCGGTTCATTTGAAATAATCAGATATTTATTTGAACAAACGATATTAGGCGAGCTAATACTTCCTAAAACTCATATAGAAAGCTAATCATCGCCACGAGGAATAATCTAGTCGTTAAGAACTGTACTAGCCTGTTATGTAAATACTAAAATATTCTAGTATCTATTGAGAGACATGTTGAGAATTTTGTTTTACCAAACATTACTAAAACAATAGGTATATAGGAGAAACAGTAACGGTCGTCGAGATCCATATTAATCATGTTATTAAGTAAATATCTGGCGCTGAACATGGCGAGCACCTCACGGACGGGGTTGGTCGGTCGTTGCTCATGCGGTCCTCGTTGGCCGCTAAAGGGGACCTAATGACTGTTATTATAACTTTCGACCTCCAACCACTAACTATGTTTACACTACTATATTGGTATAATGTGATGCGGACAAACATCTACTTTACTGTAACCGAGATTATCTCCCTTTAGATGTTTTAAGTGTTCGGTTTCATGTCATGCTCGGCGAACGTATATTATATGAATTCGTTTTTATAGGTAAAACAGATATTTCAAATGATCAAAAAGAGTTGTAATTCATTGTCTAAATTGAGTCCCGTGATTTGAGTGTTACTAACCTTAAACATTGTTAAATTATGATGTTATACGTTTATATAATTTATCGTACGTAAAAATACACCTCGCAAAACATGCAAACTAACCTGCGGCAAATGCCTCGACTTGCGCGGCGCCGGTGTCTCGCCCCCCGATAAGCACTTCCCGTTCGGGAGGCTGCTCTTTATCTCTTCCTTTTTCTCCGGCAGGCGTATCGGTATGTTGTGCTTCTCGAAGTAACCGTTTTGTATCATTTGGTCCAACGATACCTCCAATTCTCTGACGGCGACCACCTTTCGACCTACGACCGGGTCGTCGATGACCATCTTCCGGCAGCCGGACACCTCCGAGAACTTGACTATCTTCTTTGTATCGTCCTTCTTCGGCTTCTTTATCTGATCTCTCTCTGGCACGTCGGTCGTCCAGTATTTGACGTTTTTCTCCGACAGTCGCAGCGGCTTGCAAACCGCAACGTTTTTCGGTTTGTTTCGCGCGCTCACTAATTCGTTCGAGTTGGGTCTGGAATAATTGTGGTCCGTTAACCTAATTGGATTGCGCTTCATCTCAGTTCGTTCGTCCCGTTTATATTCATAAGATTCCCGCGGCCTTCGTCTCTCCGTCTCGATTCTGAAGTCGTAGTAATCTTTTTTGTATCGACGTCGATCGTTGTAGTAGTGGTTCCGAGGCAAGGAACTGTACTTGGTGTCGTAGGACGTCTGCAGGTTCAGATACTCTGGTCGTATCGGCCTGAATAGGGACAGCTTTCCTTGAGCCTCGTCGAAGTCGGAGTATATGTCTTCAAACACGTACCCGTTTTTTCTTCTCGGTCGTTCTATTTGGTCGAAGCGTTCGGTTCGGGCGCGGCCTTGCTCTAGACGTTGCGCCTCCGCGCGAGCAATCTCGTGCCTTCGTCTCCTCTCATACTCGTAATCGAAATCTAAGTGCCGGTCGTAAAGCAATCTTTCTCGCGATCCCGCCATTCTCTTAATGTTCTCCCTGAAAAGAAAAATTGCATTTATTGAAGGCTTATAAAAATCCGTCGAATCTGGGACATGTAATCCTTAAATAATTAAAGGGAGGTTTCTTCGAATAATAAAGAAATCGCGGTTGTTACGTAAGAATTGGGTTTTAGAAGTAAAGCGAACCACGTTCCCCTTCTATAAGTAGAATAAATATTTTTCACTACTATATAAATTATTACCTCTCCTTGAGATACATTTGTTTTAAATATCAGATTTATCGCCAATAAAATATAACTGGGTCACGTCACCCACACGTTCGAGTTTAATATGCTCCATATTACCGTAACGCAATATTCATAACGCGATTTAATATTCAAATGCTGAATACCAAATTAATACAATCGGGCGGTGCTCGTTTGCATGCGGGATGCAATTACCGGGAACATGCATGCATGCGTCGCATTATGTCACTTTACGTATATTTGCATTTCGTTTTGGTCCCATCCGATCGCGCTGATCATATTATGTTTTGCGGGTATTATCTTGCGTTGCATCTTAGGGCAGTTGTATTTTATTTAAAGATCCGCAACAAAAGAAACCCCTGTCTCCACTTTACGTCCACCACCGTACCGACAGACGTCACGATTTCCTTACTTGTTACTAATTATCCAGTAACACGAACATGACACTGCTTTTTTGCTTTCAATGCAAACCTTCAACCGACATCTGATTTTTTGTTACACGTACGACCTGGGTACCTTTTGGATAACTGAGTGTGATTTTGTAACTTCTAGACAAACTCAGAGCTATAAAAGCTGGCTAAGGAGACAACGTGCGTAAAAATGTGGTAGAAAATCTGTTTCGATTTGTTTTCTTTATAAATCACAGATTAATACATAGATTTCCCTTTGAAATGTATTTTCTCTATTTTCAAATAAAAGCCAAGGATTTATTTTACGGTCACGAGGGGAAAAGACATATAAATAAGTTCACAAAAACATAATTCCTTAGACCCTCGTAACAAATTGACGAGCTAAAAATTTAGGAAGAGACGGTCGCAGGTTTGAATGTTCAAGAGCTCTCTTCCTGCATAAACTTGCCACAAAAAATTGTCAAATCTCAAATAACTAAAACAATAAAATACAATAGTTATGTTGCAATAAATAATGTACGGACACTATGACCATAAATGAATTCGAAAGTGTATGTAGTTTCGCCACTTTCCCTGAACCCAAGTCCTTGAATTGAATTGAATAAAGATGTACGTAAAATTAAATAAAAAAGTTTCAAAAATAAAGCAGGCTCGACGCAGCGGAGGGAAGGCAGCCGAAGTTGGTCGTTTATAACAAATGTTTGAATATAATGTAGCGGCTGTCGCAATGCGGGCCGCGCGCTGCCAGCTTATTGTATTAATTGACGCGCCTCTAGCCCGCCCGCGCGCACTGCCCGGCCCGAACCGGACCGGGCCGAACCGGGCCGTACCTGGCTGTGCTAGAAGTGATAAAGATTTTTCTGTTGTTAAAATGAACCTCGAGATTACGTCACACACATAAAGACATAAATAACAGCCCATTTTATATTGTCGATGAGGTAACCGATCTTCTTGGAACATCGCAGCTTATTGTTTTAATTCATGTTCCTTTAGCCAGTCCGCACACTGCCCGGATCGGACCGGACCGGACATCCGTGTGAAAATGTTTTTTTAAATAGTAAATGTTATTGCACAAAATTATGAAATTATTTAAAAGTTTCACTTATTTATTCGTTGCTTATTAGTTTCTTGGTATTTTTTGAAGGCGGTTTTCTTGTTATTTTAAAAATAATTTATTTGTGATCTATATCATTTAGATAATTAATCATCTATCTATTAATATCTATTAACTTTTCTGTCCGGTTATAAAGTATCGAAAACCGGATAGTATATGCGAGGTTTATAATATGTTGGTATTTTCCTCATTTTGCCTAAAACGCTTTGAATTCTTCGGACAAATTGGGAAATTCTAGATGCGGACCCAATTCTGACATTACGGGATTTTTACGAGGACCCTTTGTGAACACTTCTAAAAATAACTTAGTTAAAATATGAATTATTTTAATATTAGCTAGTTCCCCATCTCACTGTCTGCCATATTTATACATATTTAAAATAACAGACATGCTAAATTTTAAAAGAAGATTTATTTTAGAATAGTTATTCATGTCAGCGTAATATTCTCTTTCCTCAGCAGATATTTAAGAGCCCACTCCGCTCTCGTGCCATTCGGCTATCAATAACATAGAGTATTGTAATCGAAGGCCGGCAATGAATTTCTGGACTTCTGGTAGGGCAACAGTCCACAGGCGTCCATAGCCACTTACGTAAACATTTGTTATTTACGTAAGCTTGCCAAAATTTATGAAAGGCTATATTATATAATTTTATGTTTACTCTATATTTTAGTTGAAAAGGCTATGCAGCTAGGAACTTTAAAAGGCACGAGTAGTATATAATGAAATGTAACATTTAGGGAGGAATTGTTTCGTGAAATACATTTTAGGAGGAATCATACGTAAATTCAAAATTTTTGTTTTAAAATCTGGGAACTTGAAATTCTCCTTGCATAGCAACCCCGGCGGCCGATATTGGCAAAGATTGTTCTACTCCCGACCCTGGCCTACAACTTCACACGTACACAAAGGAGATGAGAAAATCTCGCTCCATGTACCGGCAGCTAGTTTATACCAGCCTATATGGCACACTCTTAGGCGCCGTCCTAATAGAAAGCGAATACGCGATGCGATCAAACATATTGATGTCTAAGAAGTGTCCTAATTAAAGACGATGCCATCGCGTGAATTTCAGTTAGTATACTTTTTATTTATAAATATGTTTGATCGCACATTCGTTCGAAGTAAGGTTACTTGCATCGCGCATTCGCGTTCTATTCGGACGTCGCGACTTATAGTCCATCAATATACACCTATTAAAATTGCACATAACAAAAATCACATGTGTTACCTGTCTGTTTACTTTTTGCGGGTAATGACATGGCTGAACCAATTTTAATGAGACATTCCCGAGCAATGGTGGCAAAAAGGTAAGTTTAAGAAGCCCAAACAGGCTAATTGAAGTTAATAAACTTCAATTAGAAAATTATTTCGATTGCAGTCCGTCCTTCTATCTGAGCATCAACTAGCTCAGAGTTTGCAATCGAAAACGTTTAAAGTTGATAAGAAATAATATTTAAATAATTAATTGTACAAATCTCAGTCACTGGAAGCTGAGAAAGTAAAATGTCCGGCTTCCGATGTTTTACTTTGTGCTCTTCTCGTTCTTTGTGTTTCTGGTATTTCCTTTTATAAATTTCTTTTTGTTTCAAATGTTAGTCCGCCGAAGCATAGACAATTATTTATTAAAATCAAATAATCTATATCTCAAATTCGAAAAAGGACAAAATATACTTTACAAGAAACAAATTCAGTAACGTTACGAGTACGAATAACCTTTGTAAAACCTAATGATATAACAGAGTCTGAACAAAACTTGCGTTGAGGTACAACAGAAAATCTGTGGCATGTTGTGCTCTGGTAGCCTAGCATTCGGTTTACAGCATTGTCACAGCACCTTCTTATCTTTGAATTAAACCGTTTAGAGATTATGTCGCTATTGGGGATACAAACGCATTAGATGACGTTTGAAGTATTATAGTGTCAAGTGCCTCAAACGTACAGGGGTACTTTGCTACCACCAGCACCAGGTTACTCACTAGTAATCTGTTCTGTCGTCTCATAAATAATAAAATGATATCATAAATTAAAAAAATGGCGTGAGACTATTGCTTATTAACAAAGTTTAATCTTTAATCGGTAATTTAAACTCTGTAAAACAGTAAAGTAGTAGTTTTTCTTTTCGTGACTACTAAAATATCACGTGTTATTTTAATACTTATCGCAAAAGGTTACATAAATAGTTACAAAATTAATCATAAAAATTAGAAATCTACTAAATCAGTTTCCTGGTACGACTTTCTCGGTAGTAAAACTAATATGCGCATAAATATTGTTTCACTGAGATTGCTGAGATTGACAACGAGATACGAAGATTTATAATCGTTCTCGAATTACTGCTAACGTGCGTTTTTACTGTCAACAACGACAAAATAGTCAAAATCTTATTCTTTCGTCGTTTTTGACAGTAAAAGTTGCTGTTGGCAGTAATTCGAGAAAGAATATAAAACATGAAATGTTCTTATCAATCTCCGTTCTATCAAATTACAAATTAAGCTTGTACGAGTTGCAATTTAGTAACTTTATAACACCTTCCCTTAATTTTCCGAATATCATAATATACAATACATTTAAAGCCGATATTAACAAAATATTATAATTTATTTCATATATAAATAAATTATCATAAAACTATAAGGCGTTATATACATAATTTTTTTTAAATATTTTTATTGATTCTTAAGATAAAGCTCACGTTTGCAACTTAGTTATTAAGTCAACATCCCAGTTTATCGTATACGGCGGTAGAATTGGATTCCAAGACATGTACATTTACGAGGTCATAAATCTGGGCAGACGTATCGACCGAACGGATATAGATTTCCACATACATATCCACGCACAAGATTCCCGTAATTGAGTTTGTTTTGATTTATTGTTTAACGGTCGCAATACATCTCTAACTACGATATTAATGAGAATATTACTGATGTACGAGTACTCAAAGTTATACGATTTAGAGTCTCCAAGTTCAACAGAGGAGAGTGTGATCAGATATCCGTAAGTGTGACACTTGGAACCACTGTGCTATTGTCGCGCCCACTCCTTGAAAAAACTTATTAAGATTTGCAAGAAAAAAACCTGCTTAATTTCGCTGATTTACGTGAAATTTTCCTGATGGTTTTTGACAAGGTAACGCCTGTTACTAACAATTATTCGCAAGAGTTTTGGTTTCTTCCAATCGTTTAAAAAATTATTGTTTCCTGTATATTATTTGATATCTCCTTTTGTGTTTGTTTCCCTATAAATTTGCTGCTTTTAAATAGTTGATGTGCCCTTACCAGGCTTTGATGAAAATGAATTAATTTAAATATGATTGGAAGAGTAGACGTCCCGCGTTGTTTACAACCTGAATTGGTTGGTTTTTATAAATAATTTACTGTTAACGAGAACAACAATGGGAAGCATAAATAAATAATTATTCTTTCACAGGATCAAAGCTCGTTGTACCGTCGTAAAATTCGTCGGGGTTCCCTTTTAAAAGCTTCGCTACAAAACAGGCTCGCGAAAGCTTGCCGCGACTTTGATAAATGGCCGACGTGACACAAAAGGTATAGCGCGGTTACTTTGTGAATTTTATAATTTATAAGATAATGGCATTTTATATGGAGCTCGTGCGAAATTATGTTGCTTCGCGTTATTGCTAAACGATATAAAGAGACGCATACAACCTTCTTGATTTCGGACTCGACCTAAAGGTCGGCCCAAAAGTAATTGGGGAATTAATATTATTAACTTTATAATATTGAATATTTTTGCAAGTTAAGAGTTGAGTCAAGAGCATTACAGAGGGTCAAATAGGGTTTGAATGGAAACCGTATCTATACTAATATATAAAGCTGAAGAGTTTGTTTGTTTGCTTGAACGCGCTAAACTCAGGAACAACTAGTCCGATTTGAAAAATCTGACAGTGTTAGATAGCCTATTTATACAGGCAATAAAAAACGAATAAATAAATAAATCTAACTTTTTACCACCTTTTACGCGGAACAAATCGCGGATACAGCTAGTATTTAAATACACGTTATAATCATATTTGCTTACTAAAGTCCTCCAAATAAAATGTCTTTTTTGTGAGATGCTGATTTTTTGTTCTTCCTAATAGATTGATAACCCGCGAATTTCTTACTGACTCTTGCTTGTCTATTTGAATAAAACCTTTTCTTTTAAAATGAATCTGGTTAACTATTTTATTAGTTTGAGGATAGTAAAGTTTATCTCAGGATATTTACACTCACACTCACTTTGCGTGCCTCAGTAGCCGAATTGAAAATTGATAATCAAAATAGAAAATAGCATTTTTCTATCCCCCATCATTCGGCCCATCCTTCGCAAATTCATGCATTCGCCCATCATTCAGATAACTTAACCAACGATGACCATGAAATAAATTTGTCGATTACTATTCCGATTTCGAATAAATGTGCCCAAGTTTTAATACAATTCACATTTAAGTAGAGTTTGAGGAAAAACGCCGTAACCGTTTTCTTACTCACCAAGCTGTAAGGGTTAGTTTGAAGGAGAGAGGGAATATAATAATTAACTAAAAGTATAGCAAGTCAACATTTGTTTAAAAATTGCCTATTGGGGACATATGTGTACATACATTGTAGAATTATATCATCTATAATTTTTTTGAGACGTGCCTCAAGGACATCAGTAATCCACAAAACGGTACCAAAAATTCTTCTCTTGGGAACTCCAAATGTGACAGGTTTTGCTTGCAAATAGTGGAATATTTTGAAAATGTAACGTTTAGATGAGAAAATCTTTTGATATCAATTCCTTACAAAACAATACTAAACAAATATTTAATGTATATTACAAGGGAAATAATAATTGAGTATAAGTTTATAATTTAATCGAAAAATACATTACTTTAACAATAGAGTTGTAAAAATTAACCAATGAAGGTGGTGACCAATCTTTGTAATTTCAAGCTAGAAATCGAACCTTGGCCCGAAAAGGACCTTTGTACTATAGGGTTCGCCTCAATCGAATATGTGAGCGTATTGTGAGTATTAAAAATCATACACAAAAGAGTTTTGTTTACGTTTTCATATTGAAACATACTGTGAACAAAGAGTGAGCACAACAAATGGACCGGCAATCAGTCGCTGAATGAAAGAGCAATGCTTTGATAAACAAATCGTTTTCATTCACTCAGCGGAATGGATTTTATCGGAACAATCAATGGAGGCCGGAGTAATTGAAATGAAATAAAAATACCGATCAAAAGGTCACCTACGAGTGCATTATTTTATTTTAAGCCTCTTTAGCTCAGCAAAAGGTTGGGCTGTATCCATGACGTGAGGTCTGTCACCACTGGGCTATTGTCCCGGCCACGACTAGGCTTTACCTCCTGTGTCCAGCTAAGAGTTTCAACCTCCCAAGACCCACGCACTCACAGATAATTGTTTTTCAAATCAGTTTAACTGTATAGGAGTTCAGACACATGTATGTACATATTATATTATGCACTAGCGGAACCGACAGACGTTGTCTTTCACGAATAGTTAGTCTTTTTAGTTAACCGAACGGGTACAATTTGACAAATCCTAGATAAGGTTTAAATATTTTTTTATTCAATTCAAAGGAACTTTGTAGAGGAACCGTGACAGGCAAAGAGATGTTTTTAATTTACTTCTTTGAGCTACTTACTTTGAGCTAAGGCGAACATCGCAGACGTGCATAAAATCAAGACAAAATACTTTAAAATAATAATCATTGTAGAGTCTAGACCCTGATCAATCTGGCTCTTGGGCGAACGGGTACTGAGCACAAATGAGTGCAAGGTTTTCGGTGGTTGGTTGTCTTTCAGACTATATAAACATTTCTGGTAAAGCAAACGATAAGTGCGAGCTGATTCTTTACAAAATTAAAAATATTACGTAAACCGAACATAAAAAATGGTGTACGTTGAATTGATTAAAACAATTGAGTAAAACCGTAAGTAATTACCGTGTATACGATGAGATGAACGACGCTTAAACAATCAATAACTCTAAATTAACTTACTCGTTTTTCACTCATCCAAGGCAACAGGAATTGACTAAAATTCACCATCGGGCCCCATCTCTCCAGCACCACAGCTTGCGAAAATGTGAATAGCTCGGAATAAATTAAATACGAGTGAATATTAAAAGAAACTTGTTACAATTCTATTTCCATTAAATCGAAAATTGTTAATTGAAGTGCAGTCCAATTTTGAATTTTTTTTTGTAAACGTGTGAGGTACGCCTCGCTACCGTTTGGCGGCGATGCGCCGCGGCGACTGGCTCTAACCACCCCAGTAGGGGGAGGGTTGCTCTATACCTATGTGTTTACATCTTAAATGGGGTGGCCACAGACTAACTTGTCACACATTATTTTTCAAGATATCAAGCTCCTTTGATGTTCGAACCCTTCATCATATTTTCTTATGTGGCTAAGCTGTGCTTTTTAGAATAATTATGAATTTCACTCACAAAAGATCGAAAATTGTCATACAAAAAAGGTGCCATCAACATATTATATTTATAACAATAGAAGAAAAAATCGTAGGACCATTTCAAAATCAATTTATGGAATCCAGCAAAATCTAAATTCCATAAATACCAGTTCGAGATTAGCTTAATGAAATTGAAAACTCAAAAATTTACTACTTCGTGACATTATTTTTGGCATATCCATTTATACATAATATCAACGTCTACCATCATTCACGAACTTGTAATGAATATCTAATATATCCTATATTAGATAGATAATAAATAACTATAGGATTTGAACAGAAAAGTAATAGTTTCTAGTTCCACTTTGACTTCCAGCTCCTCGCATTTACTGGCGTCTGTTGGCAGATCGTTGCAGATTCCTGATGCATGCTTTAACTTTTTACTTAGGGAACACTGGTGCTTTGAAGGTTTTCTTCCGCTGTTTGTTGATTTTCCACCAACTTCTATGAAGCATCTTGCTTCTACGTCTCTCAAGCAAAAAACCAAGCTGTGTAATGCTGTTCCAACGTCTTTGTTTCCTGACTATTATGAAAGGGTAAGACAGTTCGCCTATGGACAACCGCACTAAAAGCAGGATCAGAAAGGAATGGCTAGTTTTTGGGAAATATACGTTCTTAACTTGGAAGTCCCAAAGTGGTATTTTTATATATACAAATAGCTATTGACCTAGTAAATCACACAGTTTTATGGAATTTTATTGGAAATTATTTACCTACTTTCGCATTAAACATGGTTAATTTTTTCACAGGCTCTAGCGTTTGTTACTCTGCGGCAACCAGCAGGAACAGTATAGGTATAAAGCTGCAAGGGAACGGATGTTATTATTACTGGTGGCTACAATTGTTATGAATACGCCAATACCCTGACCCAGGCTTATCCGGCTCGTGCCGTCAATTACACTCTTTGAGCCCTCAGCAAATTATTTAAAGCCTCTTAGACCGAATCTTAAGTAGAAGAGGATCCAGAGTTAATTTGTCAACGTGATTTTTAGGGGGTCCGTACCTAAAAGGAAAAAAAAGAACCCGTCTAAGATCATTTTGCAGTCCGTCTATTTGTCAACACTTTCTCAGGAATGCGTGAATCTATGAAGTTGAAATTAATACTAAATACTGAGGCATGCAGTCCCTTAAAAGTCCCAAAATAAACCCTCTATGTATGCTAAGAAGGTTCATTTTTGGGTTTTTTCCTTCACATGGTATTAGGAGTGGGTGCGACAATACCGGACGGACAACACGGAACTGTTTTGGGGCTTGAACCGGGTACCTTTGCGGATTTCAGTCCATACTTTACACGGTTGAGCTATTGAGGCTCTGCCCAAGTAGAAGACCAATAAAGAGTCAGAAATCGCATTTTATAAGCTAGTGAAAGCGACAATGCCCTTTGATGAGATTATTCTCTCTACCTGCCGTTATCCTGGTCTAGTGTAACTAGTTTGAAGTTTAGAAGAATTTCTTTATAACGAGATTTCAATATATAACGAGATGGCAATGATGTCGAGTGGAAAAGGTTACACCGAAGCAAAACTAGATGGCGCTGTACGGATGACGACGACCGCAGTACAAACACTGAAAATCTCCATACAAACTAACTCACGCTGTTTCAGCGTTTCCGAACCGATTCTATTCTCAAAGGCCGGCTAAGCATCTGCGAGCCTTATTGTGTTTCAGCTGTCCATGGGCGTCATTTGTAACTCAGAGGACCTGCCTGACCGTTGGCCCTTTGTTACATAAAAGAAGAGGTTTATTAATTAACTAAAGCAGTCTAAGAATAATTATATATTATCTCTATTATGTAATTATTAATCTGTGATGTTTATTATGTGAATTCAACGCAATATACATCTAATTTTATGATACCTAAAATTTATAATGACTAAAATGTATGATCTAACTTTATGATACCTAATTTTATGATACCTAAAATTCATAGTGACTAAAAGCGTATGAGTCACGCTCTAGTAAAAGCTGCTTATCTGTTCGGGCCGTGTGTGTTTTTGGATTAACGCAAAAAATGCTTTCGTCTCTACTTATCTGTGTGTCGCGGGTGGTCTGTAGCTCAGACATTTCAATAATGACGGCGCAATGTGACCGCTCTTTACGGATGGAACGAGAAAAAATGTATTGCAAGAATCGGCTTAAGCACAATACAGCCGCATTTAAGTAAATATGCTTAAACTATTACTTCCTTCAAATTGGTTTGGTAATTCTATTCATTGTTCCTGGGAATTGTAAACATTGTTGCTTTGAAGTTTAATAAACGCCGACACTCTTTTGGTCACTTCGTTCCTGCCTATTACTATATAGTTACCTGTGCATTATTCCTGTTATTATTATGCATTGACTTAGTTTATTTGGCCTCTCTAAAATTTCGTTTATATTAATACTTGCTTGTTTATTGCCAAATATAAAATTAAATTTTATAGGTTTTATATAATATATCCGAGAAGGCATTGGTTTAATAACGTTTCGTAGTCCTATAAGGAACGCTTTTATTTCGCTCTTAACTAACTTCCACAATTGTGAACATAAATCCTTGAAATTCGGATAAGTACTGCGTATAGATTTTCTTCTTAGCATTTTTAAAATTAATTTAGCATTTTAAGGGTTGGTTCCCATACATATGAAGTGGAACTGATTTTTTTTTATTCAACCCTTTTGTGTGGGGTATCATTGGATAAATCTTTTAAAATAAAGGCGAGGTTTCTTACACATATTGGTATTTATGATACCATTTTAGAGTACTTGGCCTTTAAAATGTTTTGCAAGGTATTAGATATTAGGCATTTCCAAAGTATTAGATATGAAGACTTGAATTTTTATTGTTCAACCCTAGGGTATAAATGCTAAAACTCACTAGGAAAATTATTTAGAGCGAAATCAGGAAACAACTTTTATAGTTATTTTTTTAAATACTTTTATCGCGTATCAGATACGGAACCCTTTTATATAAACTTGTCTTAACACCCCCTTGCCCACTTTTTTATTTTAATTATTTACGTAAAACGACATATATAGTTGTATTAACAGAAAAGTTTGACAATTTATGGTAAACGTACATACAATGATTACGCTTTGACACCATCTAATACATGTGTGTGTAAATGGTGTAAATCGTTAGGCATTGGTGTGCGTATGGTTTTATTTTAAAAAAAATATATACTAATATTGCATATTATAAAAGAAATATTAGCATTTGCACACCTTCCTGTACAGTTGAGCATATTGACCTTCGCTCCCACCTTTCATTCCTCGCCGAAAGCCTCCCACCTTGGTGTGCCTTTCCCACACATTACAATATATTAAAATAAAACCACACGCACACCAATGCCAAACGATTTATACACACATGCATACACTTTATTAGATTGTTGTAGCAATAAGCCCGCTTTGGAATCTAATTTATTTCTTTTAAAAACTGTTCTGTGTGATATAAAGAATTTGCTTACTTATTTTTAGTAAATAGAAAGCTATTTTTATATTTTCAGATATGCCATGACGTTTTTCCTTCGAGACAACGGCACATACGGCTATGCCTTACCCAGTGACAAGGTATTACCGACTTGCAAAGAGATGTTGGTGGGATTGTTAGAAATTATGACAGTTCGTCACAGGCATGTTGCAAGGGAGCTTTTTAGTTCCGCCGTCACATTCAAATTGCATTACAGAAATCTGTTTATGTTTTTGATACTTGTTATAATTAATTAAAATGTTCGAATTTTGTATGTTCATTTATCCTTACTTCTTATTAACAGTATAAACGTGAAAGTAATTTCTGTTACGTTTTAAATACGTTATAAATTGGACCATGGGGCTGTTTTTGTTGCGAAAATGAAATTTCAAAGGTGTGAAGTAGGGGCTAGAAGATTGTATGAAAGTCGAAGAAAACAACGCGGACGAAGTCTCGTGTTGAGGCTAGTTTTACTTAAAATCGTCTAATCTCCAGTAATCTTATTTTTAACCGACTTCAGAATATGTTCGACGTGTTTAGTTTTTTTGCCTTCCGTGTTGTAAAAGAATAAGGGTCGTCGAATCAGGCGAATTATGGCATAAAACAAATTATTGTGATTTTGACTGTTTATAATTGATCAGTTGTTTCACCTTAAGTCTTTGACAGAAATAATGACGATAGTTCTATAGATATTAAGTTATTTAAACTCACATAACATCGGCGTAAAGCCGCGGCAATATTATCACGTCAAGTGATGGTATTGTTGTCGCGTTTCGTTCGAAACGAAACCCCTTTTTTAAGGCTGGCAAGGCATCTGCGAGCCCTCTGGCATTGCAGACATCCTTGGGCGTCGGTGCTAACTTAGGTGATGAACCGCCTGCTCGTTTGCTCCTTGTAGTATAAAAAAAACTCATATGGTGTGTGATTTAGCTTCTCATTTTATATATAACTAAAATGAAGAGTAAAAAATTTTTCATGAAAAAATAATATTCCTGCTTTTAATTTTAATAAAATACTTAAAAACAATATTCCCGCCTAAAATAAATCTTCTCAAGCGCTTACCATAATGCCGGTGCTAGATAACTCAAAGGGTTTGTACATTTTTGTCCTTAAAGACAAGAAAGTACTACAAAACTTTACGTAGTTACAAACTATATGATCATTGAGATGTTCACTCAAGTTAAGCTATGTCCGGCTCCGACATAAGCATCGTATTAAAATAAAAGAAGAGAAATAAAAACTTATCTTTGACCTAAAATTTTATCTGTGAAGTTTCATGTCAAAATGACGATGGAATCGTTGAAAATCTCAGCGGCTTTTCTCATCGTATGAAAATCGTATTACATACTAATGGCGTGGAAACATAATCAAATTTATTTAGGGCTCGCAGATGCGTTGCCGAGATTGGAGGATCGAGTATACCCTTGAGGGCCCTTGAATCGAGTATGCCCTTTTCTTGAAGGTCCCTAAGTCTGCATGATACGTTTGAAAAAATGCCTATTTCGATATAGTCTTGTGTCTTTTTTCGCTGTTTGTAAAACAGTATTTAGGGTTCCCTAGCCCTTCAAGGAACCTACTAGTTTCGCACTATCTGTCCGTTCGTCTGTCCGTCCACAAAGCCCTAGGATTTCAAAACTATTAGACGCAGGAACGTAAAATTTTCCATATTGATAGGACATGCTAAAAACTGATTAGAAAAATATTTTGAACGAAATCGGACAACAAGTTTTGAAGTTGTTTAACAAATACGTTTATCGCGTATCAGATACGGAACCCTTCTATTTAAGCGTGTCTTAACACTCTCTTGGCCACTTTTAATATAAAGTTTAAGTAATAAATAATTTATTTGACTTTGAAGTTAACAAAGAATCTACGAGCAAAAGATATAGGCTCCTAAAATACATCAAAGTACTTTCGAAATACTGTACAACACAATTGTACTATACTAATATATAAACCTGAAGAGTTTGTTTGTTTGCTTGAACGCACTAATTTCAGGAACTACTAGTCCGATGTGAAAAATTAATTCAGTTTTAGATAGCCCATTTATCAAGGAAAGCTACATAACATCCCGATAAAATTGAATCTATTCTTTTACCTAATATTACGCGGACGCAGTCGCGGGCACAGCTAGTTTTAAAATATCGAAGAGAGTTAAGACATATTGAGTAAAATTAGGGCGTCTATAGGATATGTTAGCTATTTTTAATCAGGTATTTATATGCCACCATACTTCGCATAAAAATAAATTATATGGAGGTTTACATTTCGTTTGGACACCGGCTACTTGACATCTTATATGCGAACAGAATATAAGATAAATGTGTAACGTTCGTACATTCATTACTCTGTGTCGTCGAAAAATAAAAAAAAACCGTGTCAGTGCCATGTAAAGACAACAACATGCAGCCTTTGGACTAGATTTGTGACCAATATTCGTTTAAAGTAACATATTGAATGGCTTTAAGTTGAGGCTGTTTTAATTGTGTGTTATCTAGGTTTTCTGGTCGTGCATACATTTGGAAATGACGTCAAAAGAATGAGTGTTTACAAATCTTTAAATTTTTTAATACGTGTTGTACATGTTTACTTACTACATTTACAAGACTTTATTCAAATTGGCGATTTCTGCTTTTGTTAGTAACTTTTTAAAGTATATAATTAAATATTATTATTATTATATAAAATTAAAGCTAAAATTACGAGGGTTCCTTCTGAGAAAAAGTTCTGTTGTTGGACGAAAAGTGCCCCAAAAAGCTTCTAGAGCTTTGACCATTACTCAATATAATGTACCAGGCGCTCAAAATTCGCGAGGAGATCTAAGCAAAAACAATCTTGTCAATTATTACAATAACAGCATTGCCAACACATTTTTTGTCCTTAATTGTGTCCGAAGTGTTACAACGTTCAAAAACATTGGCATCGTTTCTCAAATTTCATCTTAATGTTATTGTAATAGAGTAGGTATTCTAATGGAGTAATTTCTCCGTTGCGTAACTTTGTTGGAGTTGAATGTAATTTAAGAGGGGATTATTCATTATCCGATTATAAAGGAAAAGATTAGACAAATAAAACTTGAAAAGCTTTTACCGAACTCGGCGATATCTTTCATAATACTGAACCTCAATCTTTTATAATATTGAAACTGAAGGGATTTGATTGAATTTGCTTAAATAAATGAATTTTCTTGATGCCTATCCAGTTACGAAAGTTACTAAGGTATTAAACAAATTTATCATTAGATAAACATGCGTAAGCATTATTATTAAGATTTGATTAATAAAGTAAATAGATAGGAGTATAGTACACCTTTAACTTAAAACATTGAATATTGCTTCTTGATGATTTATAATTTCGTTCCTTTATACTGTAATCATCTTTTGATCAGTGGTCTTATGGGCAAGAACAATCAACAATCAATTCAAAAGAACAATCAACTCCTGATCAACATTTGAAAACTGTTTGGTTGAGGGTCGGGTATTAAAGATATTGTGACATGCAAAAGTATAGTCGACCAAAAAAGTGCTTTACCATTTTGGATGACAGCTCCTAGTTAAATCAAATGTTCCTAAGGGCTATTGTTTGAAATAAATGTGTGCACAAAAAGCAAAAATAAGCCTTATAACTAATTGACGTGCAAACGACATTCGACCTTAGCGTGTCAAACCAATTTCTTGGTTGACTATATATACGTGTAAATACTGCTACGGCACAAGTCTGGCTAAAACTTAATTATAGCTACAGAAAAAGATTCCCTGTCTCAGTACAGACTTACAGAAACGAAGGCTAATTTAAATAAAACCAACTTCTTTTCAGGTCTAATGATACCCTGGGGACGTCTTAAAGTCGAGTAGTGAACCAACTGCGCTTTTGAAATGTTTCTATAATTCAAAAGACCTCGTAATTTAAATAGGGCCAGTGTAAATACTCTCGGGCTTTTATTTCCATTATGATTCTTACCCCGCGGCCACCAATTGGACCAAAACTAAATTTAGATTTGCTTAAGTGAAGGAAAGCTTTAGGAAACCCCAAATAATTGCTTTCTCCACGAAAGATCTTTCTAATTGTTATAATTTTCGTGGAAAGCGGAATGTACATCATGGCTATGTTTTTCTTATAATGCTTTTTCAATTTTGTTTAATAGGATCCACGTGTCACGATTTAATTAAAACAGTCTATGGTTATGATGCCACTGTTTTTTTCTTTTCACGCCAAGTATTGGATGTATTTTTAATATAAGTGTTTATCCGAATATATAACACTAGCTGTGTCCGCAACCTCGTTCGCGTAAAATTAGGTAAAAAAAAGATTCAATTTTAACGTGATGATATATATCCTATAGACAGTTTATGTATAGATTAAAAATATATATATTAACCGTAAGGTAGTAGTATAGTCATGCTTATATTATTCTGCTATATAATATTATCTTAAATGTAGTTCTTTTTTTTGGTTTTCTTTTTAATGTATTTTATTTTTAATTGTTTGCGTGAATTGGTTCGTGACTTCAACGAGGAATTGGCCGCCCCTGAAAATCAGCGCTGCAGGATAAATTCTGCAGCATTACGCTGAGGTGGGGCCCATTTCAAGTAAAGCACCAACCAATAACGTTCTCTTAAACCTATACCTGGGTCACAAGTCCCAGGCCCTGCCTTGGATTCTTCCTCTACAATCCTATGGATCCGATACCTGCACGTGCTGTCCGAGTTAATCCGAACATATAAGATTATAAACCAGAGGGCCTAGCACGAACATTCTCGATAGTTTTACTTACTTTTATGTTCGAAACGAAACGTCAAATGCAAGTGCTTCCATTTTACACGACCTACGAGGGTTCAACATGTGCAAGTTCTGATTTCATTAGTGCTAGCAATATTTAGTAACTAAGTTGTGTAAAACTGTAGAATTTATGTTTCGTTTGTCGTTCGGTTTCGAACGCAAAAGTAAGTAAAACTATCGAGAATGTTCTTGCTAGACCCTCATATAAACGAACCAAACCGCTAAGGTCATTAAATACGGCCCTTTCTTATGAGCCATTAAGTTTCTTAAATTAAGTAAACACATCTATACTTAATATATAAAGCTGAAGAGTTTGTTTATTTGAAGGCGCTAATCTCAGGAAAAATTCTTTCAGTGTTAGATAGCCCGATCGAGGAAGGCTATAGGCTATATATCATCACGCTAAAATTGTACTTTACCTAAATTTACGCGGAAAAAGTCACACGCACAGCTAGTGTTTTATATTCGTCTTGATATTTTTTGTATGCCCATATCACCAACATGAGTTTTACCCCCATTTTTTAATAACATGAAAATTTACTATCGTGTGACGTTATTTAAATTTATTAGAAAATATTAGTTTTTTATTTATATTGAAAGATATGAGAAAAACAATATCCCTATTGCTCATAGTTAATCATAAACATGACCCTAGTTGCAATAAAAAGGACATTAAAATGTTATTAAAGTCAGTTTAATTATAAGCAGTAAGTTGTTGAGCTATAAGTTCTTATATCTACAATTACGATACATCCTCTATGTTTCAAAAGCGTGGAAGAGCGTGAAAGTGGAAAAGAGTTAGCTAAACTAATGTAAACGAAGCATTTACATAAATTACTTAAAAGGAGTTCTCCGGCTGTAATAGGTAAGCTAAGGTCTATGTAAGTTACAGAAATATATATTTTTTTATTTACCTGTACTATTCTTACTTTATTTTCAAAATGGCCCTGGCCTGGGCATACTACTATATGGGGAACGGAACGGCCACTCCAGGCTTCAAGTCCCAGGGGGCGCCTCAACTAGGGGAGACCCTTAATATGCCATTATTTTATATGTATTTTGTATTAATAAATATGAATAGAGCAAGAGGGCGCGATAATAAGATCTCGCTCCATTCTAAAATTTACCTCGGGCCAGCACTGGTTCCGGCTTTCAAGAACACACGTAGTATGTGTCTCTCTTGTCAACTCTCCATTTAAGCCGTCTTTTCTTGGGTATCAATGTGTATTATGAAGCTGTCGAACCTACTATACTAATAAACTACAAGGCAACTTAGAAGAGCCAGGGTCCAAATTTCATTAGAGGCAGGGCCACGCTTGCAGTCCTATTGGACTGCAGACGAATTGTTTTGGCGCGTCCTGGTACCAGGTGATATCATTTGGTATCTGTTCTGTATATTTTTTGTCATAACTTAATAGACGAGTTCAATGACCTCTCTACTATGTAGCCCATTTATGGAGGACGGCTATAGGCTATATATCATCACGGTAAAATTGAATCTATTTTTTTATTACGTAATCTTACGCGCACGAAGTCTTGGGCACAGTTAGTAAAGTATATAAGAGAAGAAGATTATGAAAATCTAAATTATTTAACGTTCCGACTCTAGGGTATATGGTAAAAGGGACGTTTAAAAGAGGCCACTATAAGTCGACCCAGAATAGTTTTCGTTTCAGACGTACAAAACAGTTTAAAAGGGTCATTTGGAGCGAAATGCGTTGAGGTTATGAATCGACGAGCGTTTGAATGCGATGCGGTGAATTGGAATTCCAGCCCCCTGTATCCGCTACCCTTTTCTCATCAGCGGCTTTAATTACTGAACGTTGATTATTCCATTACAGTGACATGTTTTTAGAATCCTATCCCGGCGGCTATATACCGGCCAACACTACCCCATAACTCTATTGCTTTATAAATTCAACTCGGATTTTCCGTTCAACAGTAGACCCGAAAAAGCGATGATCTCAATAAATATCATCTTTCTATATAACCTATAGTTGCGGACATTAATATTTCTGCAACTATATGATTATAGTGTATTTTGCAACAGTTGTATAAGAGGATTCAAAAAAGGCGAGTGGCGTGAGAGACGCCGCAAGCCTTTTTTGACCTAGTTATACAGGGTTGCATACAATACTTTTTCTACAACTAGACTACGTGTATTAAATAAAACACTAAATAAAAGAAGGAAATATATTATGTCGTAAGCCTTGTTATATATGTGCCGATTTTGAAGACTTCAAATTTCCCGTAACTTTTCGAACTGTGGTCAAATTCCTTTAGTTTTATAGGTAAATTTATCAGCATCCATATTTATTCACTGGATTAAGCATTAGAAACTAAATAGAACAGCAAAATTTTAATTAAAAATTTTTGTGCGGCTGTTTGTACGTATACCTTTACATTTAAAAAATGAACGCGCGGGAAACGTAATTACATGTTTTTCTTTTTTTTTTTTCGTCATGGCACCTGCCAGGCTCTTTTACAGTTTTCATATATTTCGCAGTCTACGGCACCATAAGTTTGTTATTGTAGCTTCATAATGTTTCTGTTAACAGTGCTATTATGGGTCATAGAGTATAGACTTTTGCGTCGATTTGATAATAGATATACTTACGTTGTTGTTCGTAAGTATATAAATGACAGATAAAAGTACAGGAGTAGAAAAAACATAATATATTGTCCCTTGGTGATTCGACTACTCGGCGTTCATAGAGACGCGACCACATGGGACGTATTTCAATCAGGTATCGAATAACGATGACTATTTTAAAACTATACGTCTAACGGCTATTCTTTGAAACACCTACTGATTATACCCATTCGCATTTATCAAGAAACTGTGTTTATCTAAATTCTTGTCTTATTCGCATACTCGCTATAAAAGTACGTGACGTGCCAAAAATTTCATGGTTCTTGTATGAATGACTAAATGCAATATCAGCCAAAAAGATTTTGTTTATCGACAGACTATAGGGGTAATATAAATGGGCTATCTAACACTGAGCAGTAGTTCCTGAAATTAGTGCCTTCAAGCAAGGAAACAAACTCTTCAGCTTTATTACATCACACTTCTACTAGACCATTTTTTAGATATCGACCGTCACCTTTAGATAATATATAGACCTTATGGTATGACAACCTACAATATATATTCATGCCTAAGGTTACATTTAGAAAATTACAGAACAGCTATATATTAGTAGAAAATGGCTGATATTTGTTTTCTTTTCAATATTGCTAAAGGTACTATTGACTTGCTCTCTAAGTTGAATGTAAAAGCTAATCTACCTGTGTATAGAACAAAACGTATTTTACATATGTAACTGTAAATAATATTGAGAATAAATACTATTTATATAATATGTCTAATATTCATGTTTCTTCTCCTAGTAAGCTTGTGCTAAGGTGGGTAAAATAATACTCCAGCGCAGTCAGGGCTTAAACCGGGTACCTTGAGGATTTCAGTCCATCCCTTCTACCGTTGAACTGTTGAGGCTCTAATTGATAATAATATTTAAAAAAAATTGTGTCTGTCAGCTCCGACACACGACTGGAGTCTTTTCCTTACATCTTCGCCCACCCTCACCTGTCTTAGCCCACCTTCACTCACCCTTGCACACTCTCAACCACTTTCACCCACTTTAGCCCACTTTCGTCCACCTTCGCCCATTTTCGCCCACCTTTGCCCGCCTGTCCCTCTACACTATGCGTAATATTGGAACACATAACATCTGATTCGATTTCACTACCCATATATTTTCATATCACGAGCCTTATATCGTTTCTAAAAGTAGAGAATGAAAACTCCAGAAATTATTAAAATCGGTCAGTATAAAGAAGTTCAGAAGTCACAGCTGCGGTTAGAGCGTGTAATACTGGAGCGGAGCGCTATCAAAACATCACTACTGCCGATATCTGCTCTTTGTTAAGATAATAACACAATACAATTCAACGACAAGGTTTGCTCATTTGGTACCATTTTTAATTCAGGTAGCTTAAAATGCTATTGGACCATCTTATCTCATCCATCCATAAACTATGACACACGAATTTTACGATTTTGTACTCCCCCGTTTTTGTCACAGGTTGTCTTTATATGACATCATATATCCTACTAATATAATAAACGCGAAAGTTTGTACATATGGATGTATGGATGTATGTTTGACGCGCTTTGACGAAAAAAGTACTGAATGGATATTAATAAAACTTTACAACAATGTAGTTTATACATCAGAATAACATAGGCTATAAATTATAAAGATATTGTGTGAATTGTCCAAAATATAACGATAAATGTCAAGTAGGAGAAAAATCTGCCATCTACGAGCTATTCTGGCGTGCACTGCAAAAACCGTTAGAGCTACACGTATATAGTGTATGAAGGAAATAGTCAAAAAAGCCAAATTAAATTAAGGCCAAAATAGTGAACCATTATAGAACGAAAGGAAAGGGGACAATACTATAGGATAATAGAATGTAGTAAATAGTAAGTAACCCAACGTTCGGTCAGGACAGCGTCTTCTGAGTTCGCTAGTGTATTATAAATTATGTAGTAAAAGCAAAACAGCAGTCTTAATATAGAAGCTTCTTTCAAATCTTTTGCAGTACTTTTCTTCATTTCTTCTAGAGCTCTGTAGTAAACGTCTTTTAAATTACTTTTCATTGTATCGTTCGAAATATTCGTGCTAGAGGCTCTGATCATTTTTTTGGGTATTAATCGGGGAAGGCAGGGGCACTGCCCACTGCGCCAATAGGACAGTCAGAGACTTCGTTTGATTTATTTAAATATAGATTAAGTATGAAATAAATATAAATATATAAAGGACAACATAACATGCGGACGTCTGTTCCTAAAGTAGACAACTTAATGTCTGTGTTATAGATAACAGACGCCTGTTATACACAATTATTTTTTTTGAAATATATAAATACGTACATATGGATAATACAACCAGACTCGAGGCTGGAATCGAAACCACGACCCCCGGAGCGAAAGTCAGGGTCACTACCCAATGCGCCAATAGGACAGTCAAAGACATTGATTGATTTACTTGTGTACAGATTAGGTATAGGTATTACGAAATAACAACTACAGATATGTTCGATGTTCCTAAATCTACAAGCTTTATGTAATATTCATGAATCTAATTGAAATTTTATATCGCCATTTTGACTGAAATTATAAATCGAGGAGCAATCAGAATTTATTGTCATCGAATATTACAAATTCAGGAGGCGAGTTAATATTACAACTGCCATTTTCACTAACATCAATTTAATAAATATTGAAGCTTTGCTATTTTCGTCGTTCATATTTATGTGATTTTCTTTAGTAATGATATAACCTCCAGATTTGTATAGTTTGCAGTCATTGACTATACGTAGAAAATGAGCTAGTGCAATTATATTGTGAATTTATTTAAAAATAATCTGCCTCAAATATTTAAAATCTAATATATGAAGCTGAAGACTTTCTTTCTTTATTTGAACGCACTAAGGAGCTACTGGTCCAAATTGAAAGATTCTTTCAGTGTTAGTTAGCCTATTTATCGAGGAAGGCTATAGGCTATGTATCAGCACGCTAAAAATTTTTACCTAATTTTACGCGGATGAAGTCGCGGGTAACAACTAATATAAAACAATTTTCAATTAGAAAAAATTAAGTATAATTATTAATTTTTATTATTGTCATTTAGTCTGGATTTGAGTTCTTATTGTATGACCAACTGTTTGTCTTGATGGGTCAGCAGGGCACCTAGCAACACGGACTTGTGCCTAGTACAGGGGCTCTTGCCACAACTTGTAATTAACTTCGAAATGAACTAAACTAAACCAAACCACACCATACTGCACCGCGCCTCACCGCTCCGCACCGCTCCGCGCCGCTCTGCACCGCTCCGCACAGTACGGTGCGGTGCGGTACACCACACCGCACGTTACAATATAAAATACACAATATACAAAATTAAATTTATAAACTATCTCGTTGTCGATAACCATCGATATTAAATTCGAATCAGGACTTGTCATCTTTCAGATCTTTTTTTTTAATGACGACAAAAATAAAGCTGATACAATATCGTGAACATATTTCGAATATCAAATATTTGACATAGTTATATTTGCGCTACTAAAAAATCATTTGAGCACAGAATTTATGCCATGCCTATCTTGAGATTTGGCGTGAAAATTTACGTTGCTAATGTGCTGTTTTACGAGGCTGCGGCGTAATTAAAATTTTTACTGACGTCGTAGGTTTCGTTAATGGTGAACCAGGAATGTAAAACCAGACTGAAACCCGCAAGGTACCCGGTTCAAACCCCACCGCCGTTGAGGCATCGCATCCACTCCTAATACAAGCTTTTAATTTAAGCTTAGTAGGAGGGGAAGAAGGGAATATTAGACATACCTAAAAGGTATTCCTAATATTCTTTAAAAAAATCAATGTAGCGAAGAAGAAAATAATGTCCGATTATTCTAAATCTATACTAAATATATAAAGCTAAAGAGTTTGTTTGTTTGCTTGAACGCGCAAATCGCAGGAACTACTAATCCAATTTGAAACTCTATTTCAGTGTTAGATAGACCATTTATCGAGGAAAACTGTGGGCTATTTAACATAACGTTTTTTATTTTACCTAATTTTACGCGGTTGAACTCGCGGGCACAGCTAGTATTTAATACAAATATTGCTTTGATCTCTACCACTGAGCTATCGAGCTTTTAACCTTATCAAAATCTGAACACGATCCCTGTGGAAGTCTATGGAGGAGGCCTACGTCCAGCAGTGGACGTCAGCGGGCTCAAAGAAGAAGAAGAAGAACAAAGTCTGAAGTCCAAAATCAAACTTAATAACATCGTTTGAACCTTAATCGATATGGTCCATCACTAGCACGTTCGGAAACTCATGCGCATTTGATTTGGATCGCCCGATCTATTCTGGGAAACGTGTCATGGAGTCATAGTTTAAACAATGAGTGTAGTACATTATGGCAAAGGTGTGAAACGTAGATGTGTCACATCTATTAAGAGGATAATTTGATAAATAAATATATACAGGACTACTATATGACACACGGACGTCTGTTCCTAAGGTAGCCAACTTAATGTTAAAAAAGGTTCAATATAAAACAGAAAACAATTTGGAGTCCATAGTCTCACAAAGTCATATATATGATGATAATTTTATATCTATGTGTTTTATAAGTATAATGTTACAAAATATTTCAATGAAAATACACAACAAATATCTACATAGTCAGTTGAATATTTAATTCACTTAGATACTTCCTATTTACATACTTATCTTAAGTGTTAATTTAATTAACTTAATTAATTCATAATCGGAATATAACGAAATTTATACCTGTTCCTGTATTTGTTTTTATTTTTGTAATTTATATACTGGCGTACAATATGCATAAGAAATCTCTGTAAAAAGTAATAACATATTACAATTCAATCAAAACCCTAACCACTATACTAGACAAAGTAATTTGTGTATTTCTCTGTGAGGCGTTACGTTTGTAGGCATAATCTATGCATTAATAAGGTGAATCGTCTATACAATTGTTCTATTATTGTATTATGGATCATCTGTAAGACGCGCGTGGGCGCCATTGAGGCGTGAGCGCGCATTTGTATCGATCTTAATCCAATTGTATCATGGAATTAGTGTTACGTAATTAAACATGTCGGTCTGTATCGTTTTTTTTAATTAGCAAACGTTTAGGCTAAGATTTATTTACACAGTATGACATTAAAAATGTGAAATCCATATATCACCATAACACAATCTGGTAGAAATTCGACAACTAATCAATATATTAGTGTACTCTATAAGCAATATTTTAATTGTCTGTGCAAAGACTGTTATATTTGACAATTAAAATACCTATATTTTCCCATTCCTACCGCTGGTTTTCAGAGGCCACCTCACGTATCCACGAATGGCAGTAACATGAACGAATTATATTACAAAATACGAATTTGCAACATTACAAAAAAGGAGTAATTAATTATTTTGCTGAAAAAGAACGAAACGTCGAGGCACTATACAAAAGGTAAATTGGAATTGCATCTTATTTATAAAACTGTCTTAAATTTGAAATAGTTTTTGTACTAAAATTAAAAATATTTAAGTTGAGAAATAATAATTTAATGCAATTAACTTCTTGTTTAGTTTTAGCTTACTTAAACTTTCAAACCCACGAATTCGTTCTAGTTGCGTTCATTATCTAGTTTTTTATTTGTGCGGAATCTTTTAACACTTTTATTAAAATAGAAAGTGTTTTAGTAAGAAGAATGTCATTAATTTTAACATATATACTGCCAGCTATGCTGCCAGCTCTCCCTGCATACATAATTCACTCGTATTAAAATAAATATGCTTAGTACATCGGTTGGCTGTTAGATATAATGCAGTGACAGTCATCTTGGGCCCGTCATTAGATAGCTAACTAGTTGTTACCAGCGACTTCGTACGCGTAAAATTAGGTGATAATTTTAAGCCTTCCTCGATAAATGGTCTATCTAACGTTGAAAGAATTTTTCAATCAAGCATTAGCGCGTACAATTAAACTAAAAACAAACTCTTCAGCTTTATCTATTAGTATAGATAATGTTGTAAAAATAGGCATTAAGCCCCTAGACTCGGGTGGGAATCTAACCCGAAGCCAAGGAGCAAAAGGCAGACTGACCGCCAATTGCGCCACCGGGCCAAGCTATATTGACTGGCGCAAATTACGAGTGTTCGCGATGCTGACATTTTAACATCCCACTGATAAATTAAACACAGCCTGCGTTTTCATCATCATATTATCTGTCGGCACTGAGTTATTTTTAAACGTGCGAAGGTCGCTTAAGGACACTGCGCACGTATACGCATGCATGCAACGTTGTCAACTGTATCGATTTGTGTAATTAATCTAATTAGACGCGATTTTCTAATAACAGTTCTAAATAATTGTGCGTTTTAGAAGCACTTTTATTTACATACCTTTATATATGATTAGATATTCGTGAAGACAAGTTGGCGAAGTTTCGTCACGCCTTCTATTCTTCCCCAAAGACCTCACAATAAACTCAATAAGGTTATCAAATAGGTTTATCTGCTAAACATATAGAAGATAAACCTTTACCTTTTTTGGTTAAATTTTATTACTTTTATCTTTCATACGAACTGTCTCCTGACAAATAGAAATACAGAAAAAAAAAGGAATTAGCGAAATCGACTCACGCGTCATCACGCATCATCTAGGAAAATAGAGACAGTTCTTATAAAAGAAAAAAAGTAATAAAATTTAAGAATACTTAACTGCCATATTAGATTATTTTTAAAGCCTTTTGACAATTTAATGTGACCTTATGGCGTTTGACATAACATTGACCGAATGCGTGCTGCAAATATCGTCAAAGAGGATGTAATAAACTGAATGTCGTTTAAAACAGATGCTTCGGTGGAATTTATCTATATTAATAAAAATGAGTTGCCAAAATGTACATTTGACAATATGAGGGCTTAATATCTTAAATATTAACCCCTCCAGCCCACTAGAGATTTTTTACCGCGCGATATAAAAACGTTCAAATAGATCATATTAACTCCGCAGTTTGTGTTCACACGGCATCGCTTTTATAACGCGACGATTTTATATCAAGTAATGTTCTATTGTCATATACGATATATTTTCGTATCGACGACGCTGAAAAAGCGCCAATGTTGACATTTAACGCAACGTTTTTTTAACTCTCGTGCGAATGAGGGCTTAATTTCTTTAAATATTAAGTCCTCTTTTGTTCACACGAGAGTTAAAAAAACGTTGCGTTAACATCTCGATGTTGGCGCTTTTTCAGCTTCATCGATACTTAAATATTAGACAGACACAGATATTTCTATGATTGTTACAACTAAATAAAATATTGTTTAAGCCGGATGAAAAATGTTTTCCATTTTTCATCACTCAAGGGTATAATCCTTTGGGCTCCGTTTGATTGTTGTTCCGACAATTTGCCTAATTGAACATAATCTCTCGAGTGTTTGTCTGTCCGTTTTTGAATCGCTCAACCTGCCCATGCAATCAATACGACTAAGAGGATTATTAATAGCGGAGATTTCAACTAATTGCTATTTTATATTGCGCGCTTCTACCTGAAGAGCGATTGGTAGATTTTGAGTGTTACGATTTCTTTTTCTTTTTTTATTTAGAGGCTTTTATACAGTTATGTATATGCCAGTCTCGTATTTAAGCTGTTACGATATTGTAAGTGATATATCTTTATATACTACAGATCGCCGGCTGGTCGAAATTCGCCCGAAAACCTTTTTGTTCTATTCACAGATTAATCAAATTTGACAATTAATATATCATAAGCTTGTGTGTGTGTGGTTTTATTTTAATAATTTAATAATAAATAAATATATACAAGACTATATGACACACGGACGTCTATTCCTAAGGTAGACAACTTAATGCCTGTGTTATAGGTGACAGACGCCTGTTATACACAAACATTTTTTTTTAGAAATATATAAATACATACATATGGATAATACACCCGGACTCGAGGTGGGAATCGAACCCACGACCCCCGGAGCAGAAGGCAGGATCACTGCCCACTGCGCCAACGGGACAGCCAAATTAATATATTAATGTATTAATAATGCATATTATAAAAAAAATATTAGCATTCGTGATGTAGCCAATAATTCTAACCTCCTTTTTCATAAGAAATACTGGCAGCAGTGGTACATAAGAAGTGCATTGACGTCAAAGATTTAAAAAAAGAAGACCATTTTGGAATAATGGCGGGAATTAGAGTTTTTATCTGTCAACTGTCAATTGTAATTCTTATGTTGTTAGAGGAATTAGTAAAGGAAGTAAAATAAGAATTAGTGAATAGATTAATAATCTGAAAGATAAACAATTGTATGGCGGAGTCCAGCCAGTATTACATAGCGTAAAAATATTCTAGTTGCATAATATTCTAATAAAAATGTTAACAGTAATTGACTACCATATCATTCGCATTTCTTCCTCTATATAATAATAATTAATAAATAAATATATACAGGACTATATGACACACGGACGTCTGTTCCTAAGGTAGACAACTTAATGCCTGTGTTAACTTATTTGAAAAAGGCTATATTTCGAAGCCGGTTTGTGAGACTTCCCGGTGGCCTAAACTCGTCATTAAAGGCTGGCAACGCACCTGCTTGCCTTCTGATCGTGCAAATGTCCATGGGCGTCATTAGACACTGAGGTGCCTGCTGCCTGCTCGTTTGTCCCTTATAACATGAAAAAAATACATATCAATTGTAAATTAAATATATATGTATTTCTAAATATATACAGCCATAGATAAAATTTCTACGAGTTTATAGGTATCTATGCTTATTTATTAGCAAATTAAATAGAAAGACCACTTTCATTACTTATCAGTAACCACTCCTTAGGTCCCAATCTCCTTTCATTTCTTGCTTAAACATAATGCAAAGTGAAAAACAAAAAGTGCAAGCCCTTTACGAATCAGATATGGTAGGTTACGAACATTTTTTATTTAATTTATATGTTCGATTATCTTTTCTTTTTTTATATCACACAATACTACATAAATAAGCTATTACTTTTTTGGAGGGTAGTAGGTACTTCCCTGGTCTGGCATTTTCAAGTTACGAACGATAAATCGAATAGTGTCTTACTTCTATGTTCATGCTATATTGTTAGGGAATATGAAATGTTAGTACTTTAGTAACACTTAAGTACTTCTTTGTTACCGTGCTTCATTCAATTTCAAACGTTTGTAGTACAAAAGCCGTGACCACACGAGCGTCGACCTTGAGACTGTGTAAACCTTGTTACGTGCTGAATGTAACTAGGCCAGCCGCCTGGCGTTGCTTAAATAAATTTAACAAGAATACTAATGTGTGCCGAACTCTACAATTGTTTTATTTTGACCTGGCAAATGAGTTACATAACTAAATTATATGCAGTGAAAGTGGGAGCGAGGGATGTAAATTAAATCAAAATAAGTTTTATTCATATAGACTTTTACAAGCCCTATTTAATCATCAAATATTTTATAAGCTACAACTGATTCGGAGAACGAAGCCACGAGAAGAATCAGCAAGAAACTCGTTTAAATAATAATTCTTGCAATAAATTAGTAGAATACATTTCTATCTTAAATATAGGGCTCAACTCCAAGCAGTTTTATCTTTAATATATAGTGTGTAATATAAGTGTGTTCATAAAATGTCGTTACAATTTATTAGTTGAGGCAAACTTGACACCTCAGTGGTAAAAGATAGGGTTGTAAATCGTAAGGTGTTCGGTTCAAACTTGACTTCTCTGCACGATATCCCGTTGTGGTCAGACCTAATATAAACTTAGAATTAAATCGCAGATGTTCTGCTGGTCTTTTAGAAATAGAGGGGTTTTATAAGTGTCTAAATAGTATCGTTTTTGAAATACCTGAGCTGGCAACTGAATCCATAGAGATGTTGTGCGGGGCACATTTTTCGCATGGTTGCAGATATTTGTATAGTCGGCTAAGAAAGTGCTTTACCATTTTGGATGACACCGCCTAGTTAAAGAAAATTTTGTTAAGGGTTATTGTTAAAAGTTAACGTAATACATAAACAAGCAAAATTAAGCCTTGTAATTAATTGACGTGCAAACGACATTTGTGGCAAATCAATTTCTTGGTCGACTATACATAGAAGCGTTGAGATTCCGAGCTATACTAAGCAATGGAAACATGAAAATACTAATTTAATAACAGTCACAATACAATTTTAGTTTGAAGTTAAAAATAACGTTAAAGATTTTAAATTTAAGTCTCACATCAAATCGTACGTTATAGATTATTTTTATTACTAAGGTTGCGATCTTTTCATTTTACTAGCCTAGTAATTTCATTATTAAGTTTCTTATATACTTCTCTCACTCTATCTTAAATTTTTTTTTTAATTTTATTTATTTAGGGCACCAACAGGCTGCAATACAATATGACTTAAACTAAATTATAAGTTATTATTTAAATACTGTGCTATAGTAAAGACTCACAGACATATAGGAAATCACTAGGTTAGTGGAACAGTTTGTAAAAATTTAGAGACAAAAGATAAAAACACAAAACAAAAGTAATAATAGTAATAATAAAGTAGAGTTAGATAAATTATATATTATATACAGTTTTATTGTTATAAGCAAATTTTGTAATTAGGTTAAGTAAATTGAATAAATGGTTTTTATTATTATTATAGTATAGTATCGGTAGTCACTGGCTTAGTCATCCAAAGAGGATATTGTCCTTTAACAAAAGAAACCGCAAACAGCCTAGTCTAGTTCAAGAATCTAACGGACTGCATTCAACGTAGAGCGGCACGAATCGTCGGTTACCTCGTTCTTTCCGATCGGCTCCATCCTTTACCTTTGCGGAGAGATGTGGGTTCACTCTGCATCTTTTACCGCATGTACTATTTACAGCATTGCATCGTTTTCCCTCGTATTCATTTGGAGATTTAAGCAAACAAATTTAGTTTATAATGCATGGTGATTTCATGAATCTGTCCATAACAATACAAAAACTCTGAAACAGTAAGTAGTTTTAACACAATAATTAAAATAATGGCCCGTTGGCGCAGTGGGCAGTGACCTTGCCTTCCGCCCCGGGAGTCGTAGGTTCGATCCCCTCCTCGAGTCTGGGTGTATTATCTATATGTATATATTTCCAAAGAAAAATATTTTTGTATAAAAGGCTTCTTTTACCTATAACAAAGGCATTAAATTGTCTACCTTAGGAATAGACGACCGTGTGTCATATAGTCCAATATTAAAAATAATAATAACAATTAAATAAGTGTATAAATAGCAAGGTTCGTTTAGACAGATCTGGTCCTCCCTCCTCAAAAAACCCTGGGAATCAAACTCACGAGCTAAAACGCAAAACTATGCGAATGATTGTTCGGCTGTGGTATTCTGAAGTGTGATAGATGTAATGTGTGGCAGGAAATGACTTGCAAATGGCACGCAATAATACTCAATAAATCCAATAAGGTGGGCAGGTTCTAAGTGTTGATGGTCGCTACGCTTTGGCATGTAAGTATCACTCTGGCGCCCGGCCCGGCGACACGTGGACGACGATTTATGCCGCCCGGCGACTGCACATATAGTGACATTACTCATCTACATGTAGATAGCATATCCTTACTAATATTGTAAAAGGAAATCGATGTTTTGTGGGCTTAAGTATACAGTCTACATATTATGTAAATGCCACTCCTCTTTCCTGCCATCCCACTCCGTCTTATCCCTGGCGGCATATCTGAGTTGCAATCTTTTACAGCAGCAACTTTCGAATTGCATTCGGAGTTGAAGAAATAAGGTATTTCATTCCTGACGGGTCCCCCAACCACAAAATTTTTTTTACGTATCTTAGAATAACAGTAATTTTACATTTTGGAACTGTGTCCCATTGTATGGAATATCACAACATAGTACTTTTAAACTGAAGGCGAGGTTCATAGAATCCTTTAGCCAAATTTGGCTCGTTAAACTCGGATCCCAGAGATTGTTAAATATAATTTCTATTTTGTTCTATGGTCACCACTCTGAACTGTTAACTAAAAGGAGCAAGGTTTTTATTACAGGTCTATATAAAATGTACTTAAACGTCAGATGTTTTGATTAACGGAACGTTGCTTCTGCTACAAACTCTCTGATCAGTTTCAAAGAGAAACTCGACCTGTGCCATTAAATAAATTGTTGTACATTTCACAAATCCCAGCTTGATTTGTGAAATGGGACTGATTATGAAGTCTCTCTGTTCTGAGCGCAACCGTAGAATTGTACTTTATCTGGTTTCGTTGGAAGTGAATTATATTTGATCTTATCTCTGTTTACAATAATATTTAATTAAGTAACTCCCAACCTTTTGAAGAGTACCTACATAGAATTCAGTTAAAATTTAAGTTTTTAGCAGTAAATATTGTGTTAAAACAATTCATTATTTATTATTACTATTAGGACTAATATTGAGGTGGTCGTGGCCTCAATCTGTGGTCGGCATTTGAGTCGTTCGCTAGGTTAAGTAGCTATTGTTGCGATCGTAGGGATTCCGTGGATGACGTCAGATGGCAATCGGTCATCTTAACTCACCCCCAGCCGCATCCTCTGCAATCTAAGCGGACCCTGGTACTAGACTGGGATAAAGCTAGAAAGAAAAAGAAGAAACTTATTACAGAATCAAAAGCCGAAAATTTATCATTAAAACCGAGCTTGTTTCATATGACTATATCTGTTACCGTTCTTACAATTACTGTGCCATTTTTGCGTGATTAAGGTATATTTAAAAGTCTAATAAAATGTATATACCAAAATGTTTTTATGAATGAAAGAATGATGTTACGCTGTCATTCTCCCATTCATGGTAACAATTATCCTTTCAAATGAAAGTCGTAAATAAAGCGTGCCCTTTGGAGGCATTTAGAACAATTTTAACTCAATGGTTAAGAGAGAACAATAACCGTTTTCGCAAAGTTATTGAACGTATAATAGCATCGGAACGTTTCTAATATCTGTGTAATAACTGATCGGAAAACCAATAAGCGTTGCTCTTTGCGTACTTAGCCGTTCTGGATAACGCAGTAAAACGATTTCAAAAAAAAATTGGACACTCTGTTTTTAGTTATTTTTCTTAATTATATAATTATTATTTAATTTACAGAAATACGCAATTATTATTAAAGTCAATGTAGTGTAAATAATATATTAATAATGTCAACAATAAAAAATTTAACTTTCACTTTTCTCCGCGCAATCACCGCCTAAAGAAACGGCGCCCATCAGAGCTCAATTGGCAGCCTCTTCAGCTTTTTTAACTATTGGCAGGGCCCTTCTGAAAGTGCATCTTCTAATGCCGAAGCCAGACATAGTTCAAAGTGTTTGCACATGTTTGTTTTTGAAGACCGCCATCTAGTTTGCTTTGGTGTAACCTTTTCCACTTGACATCATTGCCATCTAGTTATGTAGCAGCCGCTACAGTATTTTATCTTACACTGTACAAAAAATAGCCAAATTCAAATATCATATTAGTATTGAGTAGCTTTTTATAGCTATTGTATTCTACAATACTACTAGAAAACCACGTGTCTAGTACTGATTTATCAAACACTGATTACTTCACATGTTAAAGTCACATATGGTGATTCCCTATCACCATATGTGACTTTATGTGACAACTTCAAAAGCTGTGTGACGTAACATGTCTCAATAATGTCTATTATCTAAAATATTTCAAATTCAAATGATATTTTATTCAAGTAGACTTTTACAAGCTGTTTTGAATCTTCAAATATTTTGAAATTGGAATTTTATGTTGATTTTATTAAATAATATATATCTATACTTTTTAATACATAAAGCTGGAGAGTTTGTTTGTTTGTATGCTCGAACGCGCTAATCTCTGGAACTACTTTTCCGATTTGAAAAATTCTTTCAGTGTTAGATTGTCCATTTATGAAAGAAGGCTATAGGCTATCATCACCTTTTCCTTTGGTTATTGTTAATACAGAAATGAAATTGAAAAATATGTGATGTCTTACCAAAAATAATTGTAAAATTTTTGTGACGTAATTTATGAGTTCCCCTAACAAAACTGACAAAATGCTTGAAACTCCATAATTCCTTACATAAAAAATTCATGAACTTGGCAACCCTTTAATAACAACGTGCAAAGAATAAAGCATCCAAAATGGAGTGTTACGCATTACTTAGTGTTTTACTGTTCATTAAAATACCTCCTTGTACTTAACGTGAATCATAAGTGTGGTTACCGAGTTATTTATATAATTACACGTAATTGCAATTAAAGTGTACTCAGCGTATTTGAGTAAAATTAAACAACAAAATTTTGCTCCAGAGCCTTGACCCGAAGAATCTTCAGATCTTGGACAGATCTCATTTTTTGGGTTCCGTAGTCCTACAAGGTACCTTTATAGTTCTGCTCTCTTTGTCCGTCCTTTTGTCCGCCCGTAAGTTGGATTTCCAAACTATAGTATAGAAAATTTCTAGTAGAGACTAGAAATTTTCCATGTCATACTTGGAGCGGAATCGATCAATAAGTTTTGAAGTTATTCAACAAACACCTTATTTTTATATATATAAAAGGCAAAACGAGCAGGTTTCATGTGTGCATTTAGGTGAACCTCCCTTGGACATCTGCACAACGAAAAAGCTGGCAGATACGTTGCCGGCCTTTAAAGAGGGATTAAGGCCACCAGGAACTCTCGCAAACCGAACGAAACGCGACAACAATACCATCACGTGACTTAACAGCATTTCCGCCACGTCACGCCGATCTTATGTGATAAAGAGGTAGTGGTACCCGTACCGAATTCGGCTGCAGACCAAAAGGACTGCACGCGTGGCGCTACTTCTAATTGCATAAATAGATAGCAGTAAGGAAAGGGGTAGAGTCTTTTACTCCACCCCTTTCCTTGAAAAGGCTTCTTGAGATCGTCACCGAACTTTTTTATCACTATTTTAGTTTAAAAGCGCCATCTATTGCTTATTTATAGTTCCATAAAAATAATTATATCTGCTTTAGTTAGTCCTTTGATGGATTAGATGGCTTATACTTTTCAACCGACTTCAAAAAAGAAGAAGGTTCTCAATTCGGCTGTAGTTATGTTATGTTTTTTTTACATCAGAACTTTCGACTTGGTGCCATTTTATTGATTCTTTTTTTTATTCGAAAACTGCTTTTCGTGTAGTCTCGTTTCGATTTGGTCCAGTTCTGACAATTAAAGTTGGTTTGTTTTTTAAAAATAGAGTTTATATTACGGTCGATCGTGCAATCTATAAAGGCCTATTTACATTAGACGAGCGAATGCTACTAATTCTACCAATACTTTATCAAATTTTTATAAAATTAAACAGACGTAGAGCATTTATTCATTGTTCTGTGTGCTTTTACAAAGATTCTGAGTCTGCTTTAAAGCGAAGAACGAACTATTGGTTACACTAAATGATTGAGAATGAAAGCTCTTGTTCTAGCTCTATGTTCGCTTGGTCTGAACCCATCTTAAGATGAACATTCATCGGATTATAAGTAACATGATTTTAAAAATGTAATAATAATTTTCCAGGATACAATTCTCAGCTCTTCGACGGACTTTAAAGTATTCCTCTCCTTCCATAGTTATTTTGAGTTGATTTTATTTCCATGGGGGCACAAACCTGATCCCTGCCCAGACTATCTGCGGCTGCTAGAAGGTGGTGCGGTAATGGCAAGGGTAACAAGTGCACGTAAGAACATAGTAGAATAGTAATTAATCTATATATCTATAGATATAAATAAAATTGAAATGCCTTTTATAACGTCATAATAAAATTCTTTCACTAATTTATTGCGACTATATACATATACATATATGTATACGATGCTAATAACAAAATCGCAAGTAACAAAAATTTCGTCTGTTTGTTCCGGGTAATCTCCGGAAAATCTGGACTGATTTTGATGAGACTTTTACTAAAAGACAGCTGATGTTGCAAGAAGTAACACAGTTTACTTCAATCTTAGAATAATAATTAGGGTTTCGCAAAAAAAATTAAATTTCCAATAATTTTGCAATATGGCTAAACTCACGCGGAAAAAGTCGCGGAGTAAAACTAGTACTCAAACATAAGTTTAGGTCCTTGCAACAACATTGTAGTCTCATAGAGATATTGCACCACGAAAATATGTCTTGGTAATTATGTCGAAGAACTGCGTCCTTTATGTTAAATGTTCTTCTTATATTAATCATAATGTCATTTATATTAATCGGTAAAGAACACATTAAAAAGACCCTACACATGATGCCACTTAATATTGCACAGAAGAAAACATTATAAGAGAACATAATTTCAGAAGTGCGTATGAATCAGTTAACACACAAACAATAAACATAATTGTTTAACATTTGAAAGTTAATTAGAAATATGATTTATCTATTGTCAAGGTCCGTGATATTCCAAAATAGCAAAAACGATATAATAATTAAAAGAAATTTGATGGAAACTTACTTATTAACGATTAAAGTAAAATTGAAATAATTTTTAAGAGAGTCTAAAGCGTAATTAATATTTCAGGCGATATATGACACAACTGGAATGATATATAAAGTGGGCTGCACAAAAGATTTGACGTATTATAAGTTAATTAATCTTTTTGATTGGAAATCAAATATACTGGCAACGGCCTACCCTCTCATAGACCACTCTCCTCTATCCAGAGCTGCCCCACTCTACTTATTTCCCGCAAAGGCGTCCAAGTCGTCGCGTCACCTCTTCCTCGGCCTACCTGGTCTTCGGCGGCCGTTGGTGGGATTCCAAATAGTCGCAACATTGGCCCACCTTTGTGCCATGTCTAATAGGCTATATACAGCCATGGGCTATGTAAAAATGACAGGGAATTCAAAATGAAAACAAAAATAACAAATTAACATTAATTAACTGAAATTTGATACAACTTCTCGTTAAAAACAGAAAATTTGTCCACAACAATATCTAAATTTAGACACCTTTTATTATAATTATGACAAACTCGATTAATGAACCAACAAAATGATTATATTTGACCACGTTGTTTTCTTCGACTTTCATACAATCTCTCAACCCCTATTCAGCCCTTTCGAAATTCACTTTCGCTATAAAAAGTAGCCTATATCCTTCTCCAAGGTCTCACCTATCTCTATACAGAAATTCGTCAAAATTGGTTCACCGGTTTAGGCATGAAGACGTAACAGACACTTCCACATTTATAATGTTAAGTAAGGATTATTAAGAATCGCCATGACAATAGCCCAGTGGGGTTTGAAGCGAACAGCAAAATCCTCAGATTTTATTTTAATTTTATTTCTTCTGATGCTATGCAAAAATCGACGCTTCTAAATTTTTTTCTAAATATTGACGCTTGTTTCGTCTAGAAATGGGAGAGAATCGGAAACGTAATGGGAATTATAAAATACATCAAACAGGATAGCATAACAAAAGCTTTTCCCTTTATTTCAATTAAATTAATCAAATTTACTTTGTTAAATGATAAAGTATAATTAATTTTATTCTGTCTCATATGCCAACAGCATAAGATAATTTAAAATGCTACTGTACCCCCCTTCCCCCCACTTCACTGTACTGTTATAATACATTATTTTATTATATATAATATTGTAGTCCCCCCCCCATTACACGGTACTGTTATAACACATTAATATTTATTCTATTATATGTAATATAATATTCCGCGCATTCGGGGACGTACAAAGCGCGTTGTACGAGATTACTCCTACAACTCGTGTTCCTATAACGCTGAAAAAATCTGCCGTGTTATAGGGAGGATTACAGTATTAAGTAATTAAAATGATTGAAATTTTTTTACCAAGCTATGGTATAAAGTTAAAAATAGCTTTGTATGTTTAAATAATTAATTTACATTTCCTTTAGCCAAGTTCGAAACGGGTTCGTATTTTGTTGACATTCAACAGATTGTTGATATGGCGCCATGTTGTTTTGTAAGAGCCTCAATGTTCCCATGCAAACTACAAACATCGGTTTATACGAGACTAGGCGTTTCCCACGACCTCGTCCGCGAAAAATTTAACTTGCGAGAACCAAAAGACCTCAATTTGACTCTATCGAAAAATACTTTCTTGGCGGATTTCTACTAACTATAAAGTACCACCAGTGAACCTGTGGGCAGAAATAAGTCGTAACAAAGTAGAGGTACTGGAAAGTGTTTCTAGAAAACAAATTAGAGCTTGATAAAGTGGTACTGACCCCAGAATATTCTAGCTGCTATTGTCACTCCTCCTACATCGTCCCTGACAATAGTTTCCGTATCCTTTCTCTCCCCTCCATCTACCTTTATATTCTTTTATTTCATTCCTTTCCTTTACTCTTATTTTCTAATTAGAGGTAACGCTATGCTTGCAGTTCTTTTGGTCTGCAGCCAAAATAGGCCAATGCGACCGGGTATCAGTACCTCTTTCTCACATAAGATCGACAAGTGATGATATTGTTGTCGTGTTTCATTGGGTTTGTGAGATTTCCCAGTGGCCTAAACTCGTCATTAAAGGCCGGCAACGTATCAACTACCCTCCTGGTCGTGTAGATGTCAAAACTTTTGTAGGTTCGTTCGAACCACATACCTACTCTAGCTTTGCTAATGGCAGCATTTTCTTTTATTTACTTGAAATTTATCGTTAAGTTTTGGACAATTCACACAATATCTTTATAATTTATAGCCTATGTGCTATTCTGATGTGAGATTACCCATGTATTTTGTCCAATAAAAAAGAATTTGATTTGATTTGATGTATAAACTAAGTAATTGTAACGTTTTATTAAGTTCCTTTCAGTAGTTTTACCGTGAAAGAGCGTCAGACAGACAACCATACATCCATGTATACAAACTTATTACGTTTATAATATTATAAGAATTTAAAGCACTTTCCAATCATTATCCATTCAAGCAATCAGAGGAGGAAGATTATTTATCTACAAAATAAATAAAATTTGCATTCTGATCATTTACCCCCAGGACTAGTAAGATAAAAGCCGGCGAAATCCTCCGAGTGCTGAAATTCTTCGAGCGCGGTCGGGAAACCGTCTTTGCTCAACGGGCGGTAGTAAAAACGGCTTAAATAGGATTTTGACCGCGAGTTTCTCGCCTTAATTAAATTGGATTTGTGAGCGAACGAAATATACGTGGCGAAAAAATCGCGTCGATTATGTCGTGGCAATTTGTATTCGTTAAAATTAATTAAATATAATATCTGTTTGATATTTCGCATACAGATACAAAACATTTTGTGAAGTCAAATAGAATTTTTCAAATATCTATCTCCAAGCACACTTAACCGTGTCCCAAAGGAGCGGCCCCATGTTTATCCTCAATTCAAAACGATTCGGCTAATCCTTCCAACCCGATAAACTTATCCCCATATGCTATATCCACTTGAATATTGTGCTTAACTTTTTAATTTTACCGTACAAGGTTTCTAAGTAACAATGTTATTTCATCGTAAAATTTTTAAGATGTTATAAACTAGCTTTCGACTAATTCCGTAAACATTTTTTTTTTACAAAAGTTTAGAAGAGGTACAAATTTTAAAAGTAAAAAATGTTATATAAAAAAAACAATTATGATTGAAATCTATAATAAATCTTACGATAATTATAATGTATTGAACGTGTGGGAAAGGCACACAAAGGTTTCGGCGAGGAGTGAAAGGTGGGAGCGAAGGTTTTAAGTATATTTGGACTAAAGGGGGTCGAATATTCGTTCGTCGGGATTCTAACAATAAAGTAAATCGAATTCGTAGTGAAAATGATATAAAAAAAATCTTCGGCATGAGTGATATTTAAATCATGTAATATTTTTAAAAACTCGGTGCCATAATAAATCACGTTTCAACCAGAAAAGATTTGCTTCCTCCTTCCTAAGTGAACGGCCAAGGTGTGAAACATTCCGACGTATCCGTTTCCGGATCATTATTAAATGTGTATCCTTAAAAGCCTCATTCATCATTAGCGAGAGTTAAAAACTAAATGCACTAATTTCATTCCCCCCTCTCCACTGATTCAGTATTATGAATTATACAAGTAAAAAAAATTTACAAAAACGCCAAGGAACTAAAGAGCAAACGATAACTAGTACTTTCTTACGATTTTAGTAGACACCTGCTGGTGTGTTAAGGTTGGTACCAAGCCAAAAAGGTTCCCCGCTAAAACGATGGCACCATAACATACATACATAAAAATAAACAAAGTAAAAAAGTAACCTCATAATAAAATTGCAAAGATTAACTGCTCTAATAATACTTAAAGACCGCTAATCATAGTTTTTTTCTACGAACTGAGTTGATAATTATAATTAATTGGAGTTATCAGGAATGATGTATCTGATGACGTCATTATCAGGTACTTTATGTATCTATATCAGCGGATGTTGCGCGACCGACAAGAAAAGTTTATCTGGAGCTTAAGTCCATTTACTCATGCCCGCTACATTCGTATCGATAAATCGTTGCGATCATACTGTGCACTTAAATCGCAACTATTTATCGATACGTATGTAGCAGCTATTAATTTTTTTAAGTACATCGCGATCAACACTAAAAATAGTGAATTCATTAAATTTCTAAACATCAGCGGACCTCCGCCCTCTGGTAATCCCTTTAACATTTTGCAAGGTGGTGTCCAACTATGAAATTTGTCGGATTGTAGAGTATGGATACATTAGCGAAGATATCAAAAATATTGAGTCTAGACTAAATATAGATTAAAAAAAATAGTTTCAATTTTAGCGTGATGATATATAGCCTATAAGCCTTCCTTGATAAATGGGCTATCTAACACTGAAAGAATTTTTAAAATCGAACCAGTAATACCTGTGATTAGCGCGTTCAAGCGAACAAACAAACTCTGCAGCTTTATATATTTGTATAGATTTCCCATACATTTGCAAAAGGTACCAACACCTGCAGAGTAGAGTCATGATTTGGCAAGAAGTACAGATATATCATAAAAACAATGCAAAGTTCTTGTCAATTTAAAAGAAATCGTATGAAAACTATAAATCTTAAAATACCTTGGTAATGTATTGATGGTACGGAACCCGAAGTGCGCGAGTATGACTCGCACTTACCTGGTCCATCTACTGTAGGAAAACATTCTAATTCTCGTGTTGGCATGTGTTTGCTAGATGATATTTGTCTCAATGGTTTGCACAGTTGAGGCAATCGGCGAGTTTGTCTCTTATCAACGATAAATATAACGTTATCACACATCTAGATAAATCTAGACGTATTTTACAACTGATTTTCTTCAAAGAATACAAGGGAGGCCTGTTTATATACGGCTACGGCCTAATATCCGTTTCACGCGATAGCGTGCGCGTAAAATTGAAAGTGGCCTCATGAAAAATCAAATATCTTCTTTGTTTAAAAAGTGTCCTATTTGAAATTAGACTCCATCGCGCGAATACAGTCAGGACAATAAAATATAATAAAAATAATTTTCTAATACCATTAATCACATCATTAACTATCATTAAACTACATAATTTGCTACTAAAATACCTTTTTTTATATAAGTCGTAAATGATAAAATGTTTTTTTGTGATATCCCAAAAATTTGCTTTTTTGAGTCACGTCAGTTTATGACTATGCGTGCGATATTTTAACGATTTAAGTTGACTATTTTATTTTATTGATCGAATAAAACATACTGATACAAATTTGAATAAAATTAAGTGTCTGTCTCCTATCCCTCTATTAGTCCAAGTCAATCATCAGCAATGCTAATTTAATTTTGATGGGATTTTCTTAGAAAGATGAAGGAGTGCATCAGGTACTTTTTATCGTAGAAATATTTAGGATTGAACAGGCGAATGGATAAAAAATGTATAAAATTATAAGTGTAAACTATCGTAGTATTAATAACTAAATTTACGATTGTAAATCTTTACGTATTTTTAAAGAAAGAAATCTTAATTTACTTTAAAATAGTCATCAACATTCTCGGCTAGTTTCAATTAATAATCAAAAAGTCACAGCACGTTAATAAAAAGGAATACGTATTGATATACAGATATAAATGTTATATCAAAAAGAAAAAATCATTCATCCTATTTATCATCTAAATGATAAATACAGGAACGATAAGTATCATGAATGATATCTGATAACAATAGATGTCAAAATATGATTCAAACTCTTAGATATCAAAATGCATTACATCATTTGTTTAGAGAAATATATGTGCAATAAAAATATGAATAATTTTCTCAATACATCGCACGCTTAGTCATAAACTGACTGATTACGTTTTATTTGCGAATTAATAATATAAGCAGCTTCGTTTCAACGTCCATCCAACACTGAGATACAGCTATTTTTGTATTTTTAACTAAAATAAGTTTTTAGTTTATAAGACAAACAAATAATAAAATATCATTAATGATATTGGAATGTTATTTTAATGACCTTCTTTTTTTGTTATTTTAATCCTTAACTTAGTATTATTCAAATACATAATTTGCAGCAATAATGCCGTTTTTGTCGAAAGTAAGTCGTAAATGACAAAATGTTTTTTGCTACTTCCCAAAATCAGCTTTTTTGAGTTAGGTCAGTTTATGATTGAAGAGTGCGACATATATAATATGTAAATTTACAAAGATTTATATGTAAAGACATTTTGTGATTTATCTTTCGAATAATTTAATAATGAGATGCTTCGATTCGATACTATATGAATATGATCAAATATTTTTCAATGTACAAAGTTTGATCAAAGAGTAAAAGGCGAAATTTTTTACGTAAGTTAGCTGGAAACAAATAATATACGTATTGACATATACTAACATATTATAAAATACGTAACGAAAATCTACTTATTAAGAAAAATAGTAATATTAAGATCTCGAAAAACATGACGATATATTACTTTAGCAAAAAGGTTATGTAAAACAAACAGAATCAAATTTAGTCTACAATTATCTTCTCACAGTTCATGTGTTTCTTCTAGGCGAAGATGATTTATATTTCTTTATATACCTGTGTATAAACAATTTATGGATGCATATTCAGGCGTAAAATTGTAAGAGTCAAAAATTATTTAGAGTCGTATCGTACGGCTGAAATGGTTTTATGATTCGCGTCGGACATTCGTGGTAGAACTTTGCAAGGAACAGCAATCCCCTCTTTCGCATCTAACCACTCGAGGATACTCCGCCCTGTTTCAGCGTGTACCGTTCGGTATCTCGTTACTAGTATTTGAGTACTTCACAATAACATCTGATTGTTAGGTAAGTCTTGGTTGAAATTAGATTATTCTGCTCGTACTGTGTCTACCTGATATTTATGTTCAAATTAGAGAATCAGAGTTTTAACATAAAACCACAATAACCATAAAGATTTTAACTCGTCGTTTAATAACATTTTGATATACTTGTAACAAGTGGGTACCACGATAATTAAATTAATTGAAACAATAGGAAAATTAATTAAAAAAATGAATTTTCATGGTACGTACTCGTTACAAATATTCACCAATTTAGAAAATTTGGGTACCGAAAATATCTGCACACAGCAGGCATGACAACGGATATATTCTGATAGGTCAACGTCTGCAGTCTGCACGAGTTTACGGTAATACAGATATTTATTATTTAATTTATTAGAACAAATAATATTGACTGGCCCAGGGGCGCAGTGACACTGCCTTCCGCCCCGGGGGTCATGGGCTTGATTCCCGCCTTGAGTCGGGGTGTATTATCTATATGTATGTAATTATATATTTCTACAAAAAATATAATAATAGTGTACACAGGCGTCTGTTACCTATAACACAAACATTAAGTTGTCTACTTTAGGAACTGAAGTACGTGTGTCAACAGTCCCGTATATATTTATGAATAAACATGGAGGTAGAAGCTTAATCAGTGGTCGGTATGTAAAGCGAACGCTACTTTAAGCAGATCTTACCGCTACTGGATGATAGATGGGTGACCCAATCTAACACTGGTTTTCAACTATTCGACCTCCTCCGTGTTTCGGAAGGCACGTTAAACATTGGGCCTCGATTAATGTCACTGAGTGATTATTAGTCGAGATTGTAGAGATCGGGGGGTTCCTTAGCATCTGCAATTTAAGCGGACCCCGGTTCTAGACGGGGATAACGGCCAGGTAGAAGAAGACGACTGAATAATAAACATACATATTTAGTATTTTTAACTTAATAAATTCTCATTTTAAAAGGCACTAAACTTAACGAAAAATTACTACTTAAGCATAGTTCTTAATGAGTCTTGTATAAATTGGTGCTTGTCAAATAATTTAAAAATTCCGCCAAACTTTCGGCAGTTAGTACTTTTATGACGTGTTCTTATCTTTTACGTGTGCTGTAGGATTGTTCTCTGGGACCAAGTGGAAAATGCGACTGGATACCGGACTTGTATTAATTTGTATTCTATATCATTGAAATAAGGTTTAAATTGGTAAGATGTGTGCGTTTAGGTTGCGTGATAAGGTTGTATTTGACGCGAGCGCTGTATTGTGGCAGTGCGCTTTGTGGAGGTGTCGCCGATATATCTGAAGTTGTGCTGGTTCTATGCAGACGCACCCCAAACTTTCACGTTGCTTGCACACTTCGTATAAAAAGATAAGGGAACGTGATTTGATTTATACCAAGAGTCAGTTGAGTAGACTGTAAAGGTAGAACATAACGTCATTTTTTGTTCGTAATGTAGGTCAGCTCGCCTGGATGTACCTCTAACCTACAGAGAATTACAGCCAATTCCATACGACATTATAAAATTGTATAATGCATTTATAAAAAACGGGACTCATCATCTCTTACCATGACTACTCACACCATGTATATTGAAGAAGAAAAGAAAGCATTTTAAAACAGAAATGTAAATAAAATGCGTAAAAAGAAATATGGAAAAACCTAGCAAAACGATGTTACTTGAATGATACTTGGTGCAATACTCGTGGCGGTGTTACGTACCGCTTACGACAAGTGGACGCACTCTGAACTTTAACACCTCTTTATTGCGCTTGTGTGATGTTCTTTGTGTTTGATGTGTTTTTCTAGCGTTGTAGTAGCGCAAAAAATTGTTCTATATTAATGTGACGTCACAAACATAATTATTTTTATCTTTTATTAATATACTATATTAAAAAAATAATTAAAAGAAACTGCGGTTTTCTTGATGTCACTCCAAGTGGCTTTCGATGGCAACAAGGACGGAGGGGAGGATTTAAAAAATCGTAAAATTAATTTGACCTAATTATTGGATGATGGTTTATATTAATTTACACAATGTACTTTCGATGTCTCGACTAGAATTTAGGAAATTTTTCATAAATGAAAGATTTAAAACTGGATTAAAGCCGAAACTACACGATGTCACGTTTTACGATACAGAAGGCATAAATTGAAATGTGTTAGTGAAGTTGAAAAGATCTATCGTTATCGGCTCGGACATGTCGAATTCCTTTTAATACGTTCTGCTTCGGTCGGAGTTGCAATGTTTGCTCCAATTCCCGGCCGACTGCATCCGGTTTCTATTTGATGAATCTTGTTTACTCCCAAGTTAATGTTTTGCTATCTGTTCCGACTGACGGCGTTTGATTACCCCTCCCCAAGTCTGGTGCTTTTCATTTGCGGAAATGTAGACGAAATTAAAATACACAAATTCAGTTGATTATTTTATTTGTGAAGGAAACATATAGTCGTAGTACACCTTAATATTTTATAAACGTAAATTGTAAAAAATGTGCTTAGCAAGTAATGTATAAAAGTAACTAATCTAACGAAATATTTTTTTTTTAATTATGTCAGTTCCTTATTAGAATTGTTTATGTTATTTAAATTGGATTCGTTTTTTGTTCATAATGATTTTTGCGGGAATTTTAAAGAGCTACCTTAAGACCGAATTCGTTAGTGTTTGAATACGAATTTCCAGTCTTTAACTACTTGTAGCTTTTGTACTAATTTTTGGAAAGCTAAGAATACGGACATGTTTTAAAATAACTTCCAAGACAACGTTTTATAACGTCTTTTTTCTCGCATTTTAAAATTTAGACTGTAAATTATTATTTTAGTGTTGAGAAATAACCAGTATTTAATCGTTTTTGTAAATCAAAAGAAAAAAATTGAGATTGAAAATGATTCTTTTTAAAATAAATTCTTAAAGTTGCATCTTAGACTTATTTTAAAAAAAAGCTAAAAAACGTGATAAAATAAAAGTCGTTCATTTTTGCAAAATGCAAATATAATTGGGGGTTAATAATATCGCAAATGGTCACCCTATCATCACTTTACGATAATACGTCGAGTTACCAATAAACGTATATAAAGATTTATAGTTACTATTATATCTATTAAGAATAAATTGTGATATCTCACCAAGTATTTCCTTGATGCAGTGAGCGTTATTTTGCTTTAAGTGTGCCTTCGCTTGTCGCGTCGCGTGAGGCAGCCGATGCGGAAGACGCGTTAATGGGTCCTCGGCCGGCAGCCGTCGGATGAGTGTCTCTCCGCTGCGGATCACGACCACGGCACAGATTCCTGCAAAGTTTTATACGAGTAGTCATGAACACAAACTCATTTACAGCTTCCTTTAATATTAGGACTTTTAAATGTTGTCACATTTAGTGCACAGAAAACTGCACATAGTAATGACGATACTAATACACAGCATGTTAACCAAATCCATTTTTTTACCGAATATTGTCAAAAGTTTCGACTTTACATTACTAGTTTCGTAAACTCATTGTACTTGATATTGATATTAAATAATGGATTGCAAGAAATTTCTATCAAAAGTTATATTAATGGTAGTCATAAGTTACACTAGGCCCCACGCATTTTATTTTGCGTTTGGTCAATACCTCAGATTGATGAGGAAAGTGGCGTGATGACTGGTACCTAGGATCTATCAAATTATTTTTTATATTTAGTACATTTACATTAAAAAACTTTTTTATTTTTAAAGTTTTATTTTTTTTGTCACTTAAGGGCAATGTTGTAGGCTGCACTACCAAAAGGCTCAAGGTGTCAGGGTGAACCCTGTTCAACTGAAGCTCTTATGCCTCTATTATGGACTTCTGGGGGGTTGGATCGTTTTTTTATAACGGAGGTCCTCTGGTCCACTTCCAGCTCCATCATCAGACCCTGCATACCATTTAAAATACTCGTGAAAAAGAATCAAACGACCCTAAATATGATAAGATTACGTTGTTTTATAACAAATTTCTTATGCCCACCATCCAGCTTCATTTTCTGACCCTGGGTACCATTTTAAAAGAAACTACTCCTCAAGACGAAATATATGAGTCCAAACTCGATGCGGTTACGTCGTTTTATAGCCTAATCGAAAATGAGGAAGTGGTTCTAGTTTCGCTTTTAAGATTTGATCCAACAAACACGCTAAATTAAATAAAAGCATTTAAAAACATAGTTTTTGCAATAATAGGAACTTCGGGTATTTTAAACAAGAAGTTGCTTATACTAAAACCACAAGCTAGTTATTTAATAATCGAAAACGCTTCAATGTATATGAACCTAATAGATGTTGCACAAAGCCTTATTGAAAGCCTGAGCGTACAGAACAAACATTTCAGTATCGGTTTGGTTGAGAGTTTCGCCACTACATCTTGTAGCGTACCCTTGTTTTAATAATTCGACAACGCCGGTCCGTATTCAAATAACTTCCTCTTCTTGTCTGGTACAGCCCCGCTCGGGGGTTGGCTCGTTCGCAATATGGTCGGAGCTGGCGTAACTTGCCCCAAGACTGTTTGCTTTTTGTTAATATTCAACTTGACCTTAGTTGCGAGTTTGCGACTGCGGTTATGCGCTCATCTATCTTATTATTTGTATTTGGGACATACGTGACTCCGTCTTATATGTAGCGGTTTTGGTGAAAGTTAAGAGTTGAGAAGACAATGGGCGATGAGATAGGCGGTATATTTGATCATGCTGATTGCCAAAAAGCTAGCAGATGCTTGCTGGCTTTTAAAAATTAATACGCCTTTTTATTTTAATTAATGAATAATATGACAACTGCCCTTTTTTGGAAAATTTTAGTACAGGCATAATATAGAAGCTGTGAGAAACAACATTATTTGTTAAATAAGCACAATTCGATTTGTGAAATCGAGTGACATTGAAAGAATTAAAAAAATAGATACTGACGGACATATTTCAAACGTTGTGGTATTAGAAATTAAAAGGCTTGAAGTAATGCATCCATAAATCCGCAGGCTTTAAGCGACGTGTTCCAATTATTTCCGTATGGCGTTGCCGCGGTCGTATGTTCTATAAAATTTCGCGCCACTTCCATGCAATTTATCCCTTATGTCGGGTAATCGATACCTGCATACAATTCTAAGGCTTTCAAATCACTACATTGTAACAAACTAGTATTAGAACTTTATTAATTACTTTCAAGTTTATTAAAAGCCTGGTATTTGCCTTTCACTTTGGATCAGTATTTACCCGTACATACTTAAATAGTTGAAAGTGCTCAAGAAACTAAGGGGAATTAAATAAATAAACAAATTAATAATAAATACATAGGACTATATGACACACGGGCGTCTGTTCCCAAGGTAGACAACTTAATGCCTACGTTATAGGTAACAGCCGCCTGCTGCTGCTATACACAAATATTTTTTTTATAAATATATTCATAAAGATACTACATAAACGCCCTAGAGGCAGACCACCAGTCTAAGGGGCTAACGTCATCATATTCCCAGTAGGTGCACGATGGATTGGGTTAGCACAGGATCGACAACTGTAGTGTATGGGGGAGGAAATCTATACCCCTTCATAATGAATTTAAAACTTTAATAGGACCAAATAGTTTTAATGGATCAACTTTTATTTTTATTTCATTATTTTTTTTTATTTTATTTAATAATTTTTTAGGATTATTTCCATATATTTTTGTCCTGTATATATACTAGTGATGGTGATGTTTATTTGTAAGATGGCGAAAATGTTAAGTCCCAGCAAATCAATTCTACGCAAAAAGGTACTCGGACTGAAAAGATGGGATGCCAAAGAAGAGAACCTTTCTTTGAGGCGATCAAGCAAAAATCTCTCCCCAAAAACTTTGCGCATTATGTTTTTGGTCAAAAAAGAGCTTTTTCGTCGTCACCTTGCTTACATTAAAAATAATGAAATAAATATATAAGGACTATTTGTCACAGGACGTCTGTTCCTAAAGTAGACAACTTAATGCCTGTGTTATAGATAACAAACGCCTGTTGTACACAAATTTTTTTTGTAGAAATATTTAAACATATACATATAGACTATACACCCAGACTCGAGTCTGGAACTGGAGTTCCAGCTGCGAGGCGGGAATCGAACCCACAACCACCGGAGCAGAAGACAAAGTGACCGCCAAGGGGCCAGTCAAAAATAATACACATAGCAGTAAAGAACTTGACCTTAAATACCACACAAATTTCCCTCGGAATACCCTTTTCCATTTTTGATAAACGCGTCACTTGATCAGAGGGTTGTAGGTTCTGTGATAATATCGGGACAAATTCGTTCCAGAGCGGACTTGGAGGATAAAGGACAAAAACCCTTGTAAGTTTACCAATATAGCGGGATATTTTATACGAATAAAAATATAGAATACGATGTTATTGGTACAGTATTCCCGAGGCATCCATTGTTGGTTATGTTACATGTTATGACTGTATTGAATTTCATAAATACTTGTAAAAATCTAGTTGAATATATTTTGACTTTACTTCTAAGCTTAATAACTGTCATTTTAGTTAATAATTATTATAATTAACTGTTTGAATTCAGTTAAATACCATTAAAAATAGTTTTTAGTCTGTCTGTAAAATGTTTGTCCGACTATTTAGCAGTCATTCGTTTGTTGTTGCTCAACTACGAAGCAGCTGGACAGATTTTGACGAAACTGTCACTGGCGCATAGTTGTCTTTTAACAGATAAAAATTACATCGAAATTGATCAAAACGAATTAGTCTAGGGCGCAGTATTGAATAATAGGTAGCTAAATTAATAAAAGATTTTAAACATACATATCCTAATGATGTAATGAATAATCTATATTAGAATGTAAATGTTCAAATATGTTAACGTGTTTTTATTGCATTGAATATTTGATGAGAAATTTTCCTCATGTTAATTACGTATTTTTAGTATCGTTACTTACAAGAATTTGAATAGGTTTTTTTGTATAGCATAATAAGAAAAATTATGTTATACTAAAAAAATGTATAATATAATTTTTTATATAATATACATACAAAAAAATGTGAAAAAACATAAGAAAAAATATGCAAAATTTTGCTGAATAATGCTATTTTTATATATTTAAATGAAACTTAAAAAACAACTTTTATAAAAACCGCTAATGCACTATCAGCTTTGTAGGCGTCCATGGGCAACGATGATCACTTTCTATTAGGCGACAAGTATGCGCGTTTACCCGCTTAAACTATTTAAAAAAGCTTCTAGTTTAATATTGGATATATTAAAAATATCAAGAAAATCCCTCCATAGTATCCGACTATCTCCACTAACCTGATTGCTGGTATTACGCCGCCGAAGAACTCCAGTCTCGATGTAGGCTGTGACCTTCCGCACCAAATAACACGGGGTCCAGCTTCGAACACTCCGAAAAGAACCTTTTTGTGCCGAAATTGCACGGGTCCGGCTGGCTGTTCGAACTTAACGACGACGACTTTTTTAACTACTTCTTCACTGCTATACCAGCGCGGGCGCTTAGCGCCACCTCGCGGTGGACGCGCGATTCAAGTCGTGGGATACAGATTCCAACAAATACATTCAATGTCGACAATTCGAATAGCTGAGTTTAATAACATCGAACATATTTCCGAACAATACCTTTTCTATGTATATTTTATATTTCACGATCAAAATAAAAATGTAGGTTTTGCTTGGTAAATGCTACGGCTAGAATTTATATAAATTGAACTATGTACACCGTGTTCGTGTCCGTTTCCGATTGTTTGTTTCTGTTTCAATTTTTTTTCTTTCTGTATCCCCTAGATGGGGCATAGGGCGTCGATAGTGCATCTCCATTTCGTTCGATCTTGAGCTTCCCTCTTTATTTCGCTCCAGGTCTTTCCAATGAACTTCGCGTCATCAATGACCGTTCGCCGCCAAGTCTGTTTTATACGCAGATATACAAATATAGTATTGTTTTAATACAGCATTTCAGAACTATGACATTTTTAACACAGCAACAAACGTGTTTAAAATAACAAAGGCGGCTACTGCGCAGCTGTTAAATTACGACAAACAAACAGACCCTTACAATTTCCAAATAGTTGCGCAAAAACTATTAACACAAGATCCTAGATATTCTAATTGCTAATACATATTTCATATCTATCTGCTCCACAATCGCTGTGTTATAAAGCTTGGCCTACACTACGGATCCAAATGTTTGTAATCGAAATATGAGTTCATTGAAAGAAAGTTGTTTTATGACGTCTAAAAGTACATAAGTGACTGCTCCTGACTATGAAAACTACATAGTTGCAATGCGCTATATAGAAAACTAGTTAAGGCAACGCGATGAATTATTGGTCCTACAAACATCTAGAAACCAATAGAACATCTGTGACTGTTTTAGCTACTACTTTACTTAGTTAATACTATTTAGGTTAGGTTTAAGGATATTTATTCTTAATAAGACAAAACAGTCACTTACTTATTAATATAGTTAATATACAATTATTGTATCTCGTTCGTTCACAATACATTCATAGTTTTGAGGTTAGATGTTTTGCTAAGAAAAATTTGAATGCATTGCGTGAACGCATGCGTCTTTTATGTATAGAAAGTTTATTGTGAAGCTGTGCTCTTTCAAAAGTTAGCGTTTTTTTGCTGAAATGAAATGTTCTTGGTCTAGGAACAACCAATAAACTAACACGTCTAATACTATGTTTGCTAACCTGCTTAGTAAATGTGATATTAACACAAAAAGCTTAAAAAACGCCATAGGACTTAGGTGTCATGCATGAATTATGTCAAATGTTAAGGGGGAAGAGGGTCATCGAAATGTGACATTGTGTAACAATGGACAGGGGGTAACTTTAACATAAAACGTAAAAGAAGTTTCACACAAAAGATAAAAGAGTACAGGCTGATCATCCTAGCTACACCTGTCACCTTAATACTCCCTTCCGCATCGTCCGACACGCCAGCTCGCAAAATTTAAAACAACGCCCGGCCTCTTTATAGAAGAGTTTTCTAAAACAAAAGGCTGGCCTGAGTTTCTGTTTGAATAGCGATCGAACAGTATCGTGGCGTTGCAGCCGGCCGATATCAGCGTTGCGAATGTTGAAAAACTTGGACGCTTCACTGAAATTATATAGAATACGAGTGGCCCTCAGCTTCGCTCAGATAACACTAATAGTTAAAGCATTTGCAGGAAAAAATTATATTAAATTACAAAGAAATAAAACTATTGTTCGAAAAGAGTAATATAATTGATTATTTCGATACTGAATCGAGCCGAGATTAGCCTCGATCTATAGTTATACATTAACTGATGATGTGTTCTGAATATCAGGGTCAGTTTTTAATGATCTTTTGTAGGATCACTTACTAGTTTCTGATGATAATGTGGCGACTGTCACAACGTTTACGCAATTTTCATAAAAATAGTAAAAAAATAGAATGTTATTTTTATTTAAACTGCACATGAGTTGTTTTTTGAGGAGATCGTAGGTTAATCAGTGGCCGGCATTTGAGTTGATCGCTAGGCTAAGCAGTTCTGACCACGACAACGTGGCAGATGGGTGACCCATTCTTACACTGGTTTTCAAAATATCTGACCTCCTCCGTGTTTCGGAAGGCACGTAAAACAGTGGGTTCTAATTAATTCGCCCCTCAACCACATCTTCTGCAATTAAAGCGGAATATGGTAACGCTGGGTAGAAGAAGAATAAATATGTTATTTTAGATGTTTAAGACTTTCTTCCTTCTTTAATTTCAGAACAAGTAAGAGGGAATATAATGTTAGAATCCTTTCATCACTATTTGGTTGATGTGATCATCTAGTATATTCATTCTAAAATATACACGATTAATAACCCACTCGTAAATAAACACAGGTAAAACATTGTAACGAATAACAACGGTGGAAATGTTGAAAAAGTTGGACATCTCGTTCTGGTATTAAATTTAAACTTCTATTCTATTTCTGTTGGATAAACTAGTTTACGGCAGTTTCATTCCCGATATAATTTACGATTTTAGCGATGAAGCTGTTTGCATTGGTTTTGTGAAGAACAAATCGATATGTGTGCAACTTTCCGAAAAACCTCGTCTTAGTTGCAGGGTTATGGAGTCAATAAGTAAATATGGACGGTTAAGGATGGTGGCATTTAGAAAAATTAATGAAATTTTACAATAAAAGCGACAAGTGAAACGTAAGGCTTTGAACCAATATTAAAAAGGTTAGCAGACGTTCCAATTTTTATAATATTAATTTTTATTCAAATTTCAATAGTTTCTTACATTGAACAATCTCTGTAAAGCCACTTGCCGGCTGTGGTGTTTCCCAAACGAAACGATAAGAAACACATGGTAGTTATATAATTTATTTAATGAATTTAATCGATTAGATCATGTTAAAGCCAGATTGAGAAAATTCTCTGCGCAATTTTAATTCATTTGAAGCACGAAATATATACTAATAGTTGATAACGAATTTAAAACTAAAGCAATAACTTTATAAAACTTCACCATCATGTTAATTTTCTAGTTGATAGTAATGAACTTATGATAGTTCTTGACAAGCCAAGGTCTTTTAGTAGGTTGTATAGGGATTTTGCTGGTATACCCCAAAAGCAAAATAAACAATAGAATGTAAATAGAATAGACATTTTATCCGATAGCTTACAGAAGCTGATATAAACATTTATGCCATTTAAAGACTTAGCTTCATACAAATTAATAACAATATCATGGTCAAAGAAGTACTATTAAAATGTTTAGTTTTCTAATCACATAACAGTACACTGTTATGAAATTCTAATTATGTATAAAATTATATCGTATTTTTAACTTATCCGGACGATCTCGTGTTTCATATTCCAAGGTACGAGGCGTGTAGAGTACAATTTGAAAACTTTGAATGGCGTAGCATTTAATAGTTCGCACAGCTATTCAATGGTAGGAGCGCTCGGCCGCAACTCCCGAGGGTGAACATTTTGACCGTAATCACAGTAATGGAGGAACCCTGCTCCCGATCCGCACAAGAGGTCTATTCATCTGACACCTAACACACTCGGGTTTTATTTGAGCGTAACCCTTTGCATGACCGCACAAAGCAATTATTTTTGGCAATAAAACATTAACGGCTGTGCGAACAATATGGTAGAGCTATTTCACATTACACGGTTAACTAAGTCTTACTGATTTCTAAGAATAATCTCTTTGCGAAATAATCCTTTTCCACAGTATAAGATAAGTTGCCTTTTTATACGAATTTGTTTGCGCTTGTTACTTTTATGCCACGTAATGTTTTTTTTATAACGTTCTGCCTATCTTTTTAGGATATAACTATTTCAAGAAATAGGTATATATTATAATATGTGCTAAACATTCCTAATAATATTCTCCACGTGTAACAGAAAAGTCATTTTTTGTTCTTCATTTCATATAGTAAAGACAGCTTCTATACCGAAGAAGTTGTACTTTATTATATCAGAAACCTTATAAAAGATAAATGAAAAACAATTTTACAATTATCTAACGATAAATTATCATCTCCATTTCATTAACGTAATTACTTTTCCCCCTAAATTGCTTTACCTTTTTCAGTTCTTATTAAGCATTTAAAAGGTTACTTCTCCAAATAAGTTCTAATTAACCCTTTCAAAGAATCCTCGAAGAGCCACCGTTTCCGATGAGGTATCTTTTTTATTTAACTGCGATGGATTGCGGCAAACAGACGTGTTCTTTTACATTTATAAGGTCGCCTTTACAAAAACTGAGATAACCGTTATTCATAGAATAAATTAAAAATTTTCGGTGTAGAAGTGAGTAGTTTTTTAGTAGAGTAAGACTTTCGTTTTGTTTGTGAGAAAAGTGTTTTAGTATCTTCTTTAATGAGAAAAATATTATTTCTAATATAAATAAATTTAAAAGAAAGTCAATTTCTTTTTCTCGAGAGAACTTTCCAAAAGCGGAAATTGTCGGACTCGTTTAGTTCTGGCCTCTGGCCAAAAATAATTAATGTTGAAAGATGTAGACATGCTCTTTCGTGTGGGCAAAATCTGAATTCTGTATTTTATATTCTTGAAGATTCGATCCTATTTCAATTAAAAAAATAAATAACCAGCCACAAAGTAACGTTAAATATAACGTTCTCACAATAATACAAATGTACATATGTTCAACAAATGTAGAATTTATTCCAGTTGTTTAATACACTCTAACTCATGTTTAAAGTTCCAAGGAACAAGTGGAATCAAGACAGATTATAAAAATAAATGATCATCTAAATCACATTACACTTTATTAACTACAATTTTTATATTCTACATATCTTTTTTTACACAAGTATGTTTTACTGTACTTTTGCTAAAATAATATAAACTACTCCCAAAATACTCTTCAACTGTAATAATGAATTTGTAAACCTCATGGAAAAGGGCCTCATCATGGGCAAGAGGTGCTCAGGTTGTTTGAGATCGAGGCTTGTGACTTCATCACCTCTACAGTAGCACTTGTGTTCCATGGTCATTTTTGCCGATGACACTTGAAGATTTCAGCTGCTATTAATGATACTTAATTAAATGTATTTAAAGAACAACAAAACGAAGCAATGACATTCTTGCTTTCTTTTATTGATAAGTTTAATAATCTTTGGTAGTTAGAGGTTATTGGGAGTATATCATAATAATAACATACTGTTTATACAAACAAATTGCTTTAACCTTATCTGAATTATTGTGAAATAATGGTAACAATGATTAAAAAAAATGTAACAAATAAACAACCGACTTTAAGTTCTGTGTCAAATAAAAAAAAGAATTATCAAAATCGTTTCATCCAATCAAAGGCCTTAAAAAACAGCCTTTTTAAGGGCCCCCTTCCCTTTTTTTCAAGTCGGTTGAAAAATATACCAGACTGAATTTGTTGTAGGCTCTTATCAGACACGGGAACCCTCATAAACTTTGCTCTATGTACCTTAAAAGTGACTTTTCATTGATTTGATTAATCTATTACATCATTAAAATGAAAGTTGGATAAGAAATGACAAATATAAATAAGCTTGTCTCTGTTTAATAAGAAATAGCATTCTTGTGTTAATTCTGTTTAGAACTCACCATTTAGAACAATATTCCTTGCAAGCAATTTTATATTGTAGTATGAGATTTAAAAATATATTATTCCTTGCATTATTATATTAACAAGTAGGTATACCCACAATGTACAAAATATTATAATTATAAATCCATTTCATTATTAATAAATGCAAAATCCTTATAAAGATCTGAATTCCTATTACAATATTATAAAAATTTGTAACGGAGCAAAAGAAAAGTTAGCAATTTTATATGATTATATGCCCTTGTAAGTTTACAATAATGTATCTGATTATTAATTATTTAGAGTAAGGAAAAGAATATTTATTAGTCTAACAAGGCATCTTTCTTTCGATTTTTTTTTTACATATCACATGTTTAAACAATTACTTCATCTTCTCAATTAAGTATAATAAATGATGTTTTGATAAGATTATATTCTATGAAAATCATACAATAAGTTTCATAAAAAAATTTAAAATGTTTTATCAACCACTATTGACTTTATCAGAGATAGAAATATCTTGATAAACACTTTGGAACACTATGATACCATCATTTTCAAAAATAAATATTACCCTAAATTTAACAATTCAAACCAATTCAGTAGAGAGACGAATTTCTTAGCATTCCATGGATTCACCGTGCGGGTGCCGGGTCCATCGCGTTGCAGAGGAAGGAACTGGGAACACTGGAAAATAAATATCACAGATGAAACTTTTTTTTTTGAAATCATTATAAAAATTGGGAAACCTTCAATGCCTCTGCAGCGCGATGGACCCGGCACCCGCGCGGCGAATCCATGGAATGCTAAGAAATTCGTCTCTCTTTTTTAGATTCGTGTGATAAATAAAATTATATTTCATTTTCAAAAAATTATAATCAAAAATGTAAACTTAATAATCTGTAGAAACATAGGAATTTCTATATTAAAATATAAAAATATATAACAAAAAACATTAAATTAGCACTTTAAAATCTTGCTGTGTTAGAAAATGTCCCAATTAATAAAAATATTAATCTCAAAATAACAAAATTTTAATAATAAAAATCTTTCGAGATTTGATGTAATAAACAAGACAGTTGAATATAAAATATAACCAGGCATTCACCGAAAGATGAATGGGCTACTCCAATTATATACTGGTATGTAACAAAATTTAAAAAAAAATATTAAAAAAATAAAATAAAGCGAATGATACATTCGTTGATCTTATCGCTAAAAGAGCGATCTATTCGAAATATGCGACATGAAAATTTCCAGCCCTTATTAAATTATAGTACTTTAACATAGGCGTCTTATACGTGGTTACTGAATAATTTATGAGCTGCGATGGCCTAGTGGTTGGAGTGCATAGATTCTAACATAAGCAGCAAGTTCGATACCGAAGGAAATACCTCAAAGTTGTTTCATAGTGTGTTTTACATTTAAAAACTTTATATGATAAAAGGTAAGTTACTTTAAGAAAGGCATTTTTTCAAACAAAATTGCAGCTTTATAGCTTAAATATCTAGTATTGGATAAAAATTCAAACCCCATACTATAAAAAAACAAAGAAATATTCCCCCAAATAAAATAAAATTTATAAAATGTTATATTCTTTTCATAAGAAAATAATAATAAAAATATCAGTGTGACATCCTTTAAACAAAACAAAAATATCGAAACCTACACTAGTTTGCTCGCTAAATAATGCATCGACAGATCGATATACATCATACGGAACAACACTACTGGATATTAAATAAGATGACGTTTCAGGCGTCGACTTAACTACGTGATTAATCTTTTTTATTGCCCAAGCCTAGTTCTGGACTAGAGTGCACCTGTTTACGATGCAATAGGGATGTGCTAGTACTTCTTTAAACGTCGTTTATTTGTTTTTAATAATGTTAATACTGTTAACAGTGAAACCCAAGAATTCATTGCAAACTCTTATTATTGAGACTCTATTAATACTAGTCTCCACGCTCAGAGCTCCAATAGTTTAATGGTAAAGGAGCTGTTTCATATACGGGTACTTGATTCGATTCTCGGACCTAATACAATAGCCAATATATTCACTGGGAATCCCAGCACCTAGTTTTACATTTAGTTAGAAAACCCGAACATTTGCTATACATAATATAATAAAAAGTCTGTCTAACTTACATACCGCCAACCCTATATCAAGTACATATCCACTAAATGAACATATATTTGCATTACCTAATAGATCGGCATTTGAGTCGATCGCTAAGTTAAGTTGCTCTGGCTGCGACCGAGTGATAGATGGGTGACCCATTCTAGCACTGGTTCAATACCCCAACGGCGGTGGGGTTTGAACCGGGTACCTTGCGGAATTCAGTCCATACCTTATACCGTTGAGCTATTTAATCTTTATTTATACTTTTGAAACGTATTTTTAAAGACACATAAATCTGAAAAATGAAAATAAGGCAATCTTGATTTTTTTATGAACTAATAAAGAAAATAAAAAGGCGCAAAAATTAAGTTAATCTTTTTAACTCGTGCAATATTTTTAGATATGAAGAGCTTTTCACTACTAATTTTAATAAATTTTGAATATTGTTTTATCATTACGTAGGTAAATAGGTCTTTCAAATTTCGTTAAGGGACCCTAATTATTTTAAGGACAAAAAGTATTTTATCCGTAAGAATACTTAGAGGTACATATCTCAAAATATCCGTAATAACCTTTATATAATGATATAATTTTAACAAATAATAAATAAACCCATTTCAAATTGTCACAACTGGACTGAATTGAAATGGGGCCAAACGGGAAGCACTAACTTTCAAATAAAAAACAATCATCAAAATCGGTTCACCCAGAAATAGAGGTAGGGAAAGGAGAAATATCTGAGGTAACAGACTTAAAAGATATAATAAATTTTTAACCTCCTTCTTTGGAGACGGTTGAAAATATTTAAGCGGTAACTTCTTTTGGCGCGTTATGCAATTTTTGAGATGTGAAGAATAATTGAACTCGCGACACTGATACCGTTACCGTAACCGACACATACGTGTACGTGTGTGTGTCTGTACGTTTTCTGTCGGCACCAATGTAATGCCATATTTTATACCATTATTGGTTGACTATTATTAACAAGAATGACAAATATTTACTTACCAGGTTATATATATTCAATTTATAATAACAAGTGACTCACTTAACAATAACTTTTACAGTAAGCATTATTATGAGGCAATTTCAATACAACGAATCGATTATCGTCTTTAACTTCTAGCAAATAAAACGTTATTTCCCTTAAAGGCTTTTAGAAGCGTATAACATTTGTGACGGTGAATTAAAGAGGTAATTTTAATTCAAGGATTCTAGGTTTTACCACCATGGAATAAAGACTTATTTTTCTTGCTCTTATTTTTGAAATTGTATTAAAATTTTTGTTGCACTTAGGCAAATTAAATTATTTACAATTGCTCATAAATATTACACTGTATTGATTATGTCAGTAGAAGGTGATTTTAATTTTATTTTAAGGTTCCGTACAAGTTAAGCAAAAAGAAACCCTTACAAGATCACTTCGTTGTCCGTCTGTCTGTCCGTCAGGACGCTTTATCTCAGAAACGTTGTACAGACCTTGTCCAACTCGTCCTCCAGGGTTGGACCTACTGGGATTAAATTTTGTGTGTATACCACAAGGGGTTCGTAGATGTTTCGAAAAGATAATTGGACCCGGTAAGTGTCGCCGCTATCGGTAGGTAACCTAAATTCGTTGCTTCCCGCAACAACTCAAAAATGACTAAGATTTCCCTAGTTTTGTTTTTTTTTATGTTACAAGGGGGGCAGACGAGCAGGCAGTAGGGATCCAAGTGCCTACCGGCGCCCATGGACATCTGCACGACCAGAAGGCCAGTAGATGCGCTGCCGGCCCTTAATGACGAGTTTTTTCTAGCCGAACGCTAAACTGGTCTTTTTAGGGTTCTCTACTAAAGTAAATGTGATTACTGCCTATAATTAAGGATTAGAGGCTTTTAATTTCTCGGTGTTCAGCTGAACATCCATTTTTTAATAGTTTGAATGTCATTGTGTACTCAAAAGCGAGTAAATTAACAGAGAAATTATTCTTTTGAACGAATGAAGACCACCTAGTCCATTTAGAATTCTAAAATAGATTTTATTCATTTATCTATTTCAAAACCTATATAGTAAATTATTTTATGAATTTCATGTATGCCAACATTCATTCAAATCTGTGCAGCAGTTCTTTTATACTTACCAAATTTAAATCTCCAAATCCTTGTATATTTGGAGATTTAAAATTGTAGTAACTAAAAATTGATTTCAAGCACAGATTATATTTTATAAAAATATTAAACCTAACGCAAAAACATACCTTTGACGGTGCGCAAAAAGTCGTAGAAAAAAAACCGAAAACCCTTCTCCTATAAAACATTATCTTCAATTCTATTTTCAATTTATGCCGGTTATAATTTTTAAACTTCCTTTGTGGACGCTGTTTGTAAACAGGCCGCGGCAAATAAAGGAATTCCATTCAGAGCGAAGCTTTGCGGTGCAAAAAATTGGGCCGCAAATAAAAACAAAAGAGCTATGAGTTCGCAATTAGCGTGATTTAACGGCCATTTAATTACAGAATGATTAATGTGACATTATCCCGAATATTATTTTTCGTGGATACCCTATTTAATTTATATGATATTAATTTCATGCTTTAGCATTATTTATTTTTAAATTATATTTTATATATTTTGTTTTTTAATTTAATTCGTATATTTACTGTTATTTGTACAGAATTTTATAATGGCCGGTTTTGTAATTATTTATTCAAATAAATTACACAACCGGTCATAATAAAATTCTGTATAAATATAGTCACGATTAAACAGCAAGTAATAAAGTGCGGCACGTGAAAAGGAACCTTTTTCATACATATCGATACAGGATACATATCGATACCTCCCACGTAATTTGTTGTAAGCCCAAATTCCCAGCTTTACAGTAGAGCGTTACAAACAATTAAATTGTAATATAACAGGCACTTTTTAATATATAATTGTATACTATAAAGTTGTCTTCATTATTTTATTTATAATTTTATACACAAATGTGTTACATAATGACGATTTTATCTCAATTTACGTTTGTAACGCTCTATTGTGATGTTGGGAATTTGGGGTTACAACAATTTACGTGGGAAGTATCGATACATGCTTTAAACACCACTATCAACGCGCGCGAAGCTACGGGTAAAAGCTGATTATTTATAAATTCAAAAGTTAAACTTAAAAGCGCGTCAACACAAAAGCACGTTCGCGAAAAGACGACTTCAATTACACTAATGGCAGCGTGTTAATTACGATAGAGAAACGGGCGACGACTCAAATGAAGATCTATGACGTATTAGCATTGTTCTCTATTACAGGATTGGATTATCATAATACATCAACGCTACAAATGCGCGGAATGAAAATAAATCGCAAAAAGGTTCTTTAAGATGTCTTGATCACTCTTTTAACGATCGTTATGCCGAGAACTCATGGATCACAAACCGAACGAAACGCGACAACAACACCATCACTAGACGTGACAGCATTGCCGCCACTTCACGCCGATCTCCTCGACCTCCTCGATTATCCAAAAAATTCATTTGTACTGTTTTTTTTTAAATCTAATAACACTGATGTGTGTTATTTTTATCGCTAGCCGGTTTCGCCATTGGCACAAGTGATTTTAGTCAAGGTCTTGAATTTAATTATTAAATGTTTGTAAACAAAAAATGCTTCACAGGTAAAAAATCCCTGTAAGAATTAAATATAGTAATTAATAACACCTCTACCGCGGAACAGTGTATTTTGGTCGCTGGTTATAACAAAAAATCATAACGAAATATAAAATATAAATAAAAATAAGTCGATTTTACTCTGTTGAAACATCTTGTTGCAAACTAAAAATTACGCGAAATATCAAGACAAACTATCTGAATTCATTCTAAAAAGAGGTAAATATTCTTTAAAATATTTACTTTTACAGTGGTTGTAGCGGTTTACAATTTTTATAAAGTGCCTATCTAATGTATTTTACAGATTTTAACGATAAAAGCATGGAGCACATTCACCTTTAATAAATAAGAGAAAACAATTGTTTACCTGTGAAATATTTCATAAGCATTTCCGCTACTTCCGGTTCTACGTCTTTGATTTCCCATGGATAATTATTATTTAACTTCTCCATTTTCACTTTTCGCGCCCTATTTTATTTTGAATATTTTTTTTTTTAAATTGGCAGTTCGACAACGAACGCACGCGCACGGCTAACAGTATCGCGCCCGACTGTTGATTTTTAATACGAAGCAAAGCGTGCCACTTTAAGTTCCAATTACAATACACTCAAACATCGTTAATAGCTAATAAGTTTACTGTCAAATCATAAAAAAAGTTTAATTGTAAAGTAATCAAACATCATTTCCTTATACAATAAATCAATACCTTTAAAAGAATTTCATAACGACATATAAATGGACTTACGAAAACTTTATCAGTAAATTTTCTACAGATATATTACATGAATATATTTTTAATAATAACTCCATATAAAGATCGGGTCGCTTCTTAAATCTTAAAAAAATCTGAAATTATAAATCTGTTAATGATTCAAATATTTACGCAACTTTAGGAAGACTTAAAATGAAGCGAACTCTTTTATGGCGCTTTCACTTTTAACTTTCTTTAAACCGGCCGGTTGAAAGTCCAATACAATAATTAATATCTACCTTAAAAGTCTGCTATTATTAAACACTAATAACTGTTAATTTTTTATTTACAGAACTATAAATCATGTTTTCAAGTCCAGTTATATAATGTATAATACCAGAGCGAGACATAGCTCAAAGTGTTTATACATTTTTGACCTTGAAGTCTTCAAAGTTCTGCAAAACTTTGTGAAGTTACCCAAAGTCTCCGGCCACACTACATGATCACTGGAATGATTATTCAAATGAAGGCTATGTCTGGCTTCGGCATAACGGTTGCCCTACTTGCTAATCTACAAGCAACTCGACATGTCGAATATTTAAGAATATTAAAACTCTAGACTCTTCTAACATTGCCGCTCCCCGTGTATGAGTGTGGCAATGGCCTTGCCAGGTAATGATTTCAACGTGGTCTCTTCTCAGATCACTCTTAGTAAATGCACACTTAACTTTTAATTAAAAATTTTGTCATTAAGATAACACTGAACTTTAATTCAATCGGCAGTTAAGAAAACTATGGTTTCCCCGCCGAAGCGGCTAACTTTCAAATAGCTCAAACCGTTAACCATTAAGACTATTACGGTTACCCACGTCTATTATATTATGTACACAAAAAATATATTAATAAAGCAACATTAACCACAGCACGTTCGCAGTAGCCTCTATAGTCTATACAATAAATAAATGTATCTGTACTAACTGCCTTATATTGAGTATTTTAATTTTTGTACCAATTACCAAAAAATACCTACAAGCTTCGTCCGCGTTAAATTTATTTAAATATGGATCCGTAATTCTTGTGCCTCAATTTAAGTTAACTAAGTTACACCTTATAACATCAACTATCTGTAAGTAAAAGTTCCATTAAAACTGACAAATAGCTTCTGAGATTACCCGTTACAAAGAGACAGACAAAAATAATAAAAAGTTTCATAATAAGTATGACATGTACCGTTATGTCATATGCAAAAAAAAAACATTCGACAGGCAGAAACTTTAATTTGGTTGTTTATAAACAGTTTTTATTACTTTATTTACTTCATAAATGAAAGAAATACATTATGAAATAATACTTTGTTTTATTGTATACCATATTATATGTCACTTTTTTGAATCTAGGTATAGTCACTTTTTATCAAACTCTACCAAATGGCTTTTCAAGAAACAGGATCACATATATGGACAATATGTATTATAAATTAGTCCTTCAACTTAAAACTAGAGCTGTAACAATCAAAATGTATATTTCGATATCAAATAAACGACCAATGCGTTTAATAATTAAATTATAAAATAATAAATTGATCTTTAATGGCTCTTATATTCTTTGTAAGGCCAAAATGTTAAACATGCAGATTTACTCAATCGCGCATTTATTTTTTTATTCAATCAATAATATTTAATTTTTTGTCACGCGGGGAGACCGATGCTTCTACATAGTTAAATTACATTAAAATATTCTTCTAGATTCTAAAAGTAACTTTCAATTAAATGTTTTTTTAATTCTCGAATATAATAATTATTTATTTATTTCAGGTAAAGTACACCCATAAATTAATTCAATTGAAAAAAAAAATGATTTTATCATTAAATAATTAAAAGTTAAGGGAAAAAATGAATACAATGTCGAAGATAATTAAAAATAGAAGTTTTAATCCTGTAATAATATAGCAAAGTTATTTAAAAAGTTGAATAACCCTTAAAAATAATAATATAAAACAATATTTTAATGCCTGTCCACATTTTCATGATTTGTAGATGTATTCTAGCAAGGCCAACCTTCAAATTTTTGATTGGCCTATTAAGGCCTACTTTTCTATGAACACTAGCTATATTTTAACTAAAATTGATCCTTATAAGAGACAATTTAAAGAAAAACCAATATAATTATAGGATATTTACTTAAAAATCTACGTTTTGCTGTGCGCGCCTATATTGACAATTCGTATATTGACGAATAAAGCCTAAGTAGCGATAAGCCCCACTAAAAAAATTAGCGACCCCCTCATTATCCTGATGTTTTAAGTAGTCCACTGGCATCCATTTTCCGCTGACCAGTCAGTGCTTCCATCGCGTCAGGCCAAGGTTTGGATGAACCCAATTGCAACATCTTGCTGGAACATAATACATATATAATAAATTATTTTTTTTTTTCATTTTAAACAGTTTTATGTTAGATACGGGAACAAGTGAAACGGTCCGATGCTATACTTGCACTGATTTATTATTTGACGTTTTTATAAGCCCCGCGGTACGCGCAGGCACGCGCATATATATTACTTACTAACATAACATCTGTATAAAGACAAAAACGTAGATAGAAGAATAGTTACTCTGTCGAGTTTTATTTCCGGACGAGTATGTTGATTGTTGACAAAGGCTTGTACAGTCTATTTTTCTGTATAAAGACCAAAGAGTAGATAGAAGGATCATTATTCTGTCGAGTTTTATTTTCGGACGAGTATAATGACAAAAAGCTTGTACAGTTGATATTTCTATATAACGACCAAAGAGTAGATACAAGGATAATTATTTTGTCGAATTTTATTTTCGGATGAGTACATATGTTGACAAAGGCTTGTACAGTCTATTTTTCTACATAAAGACAAAAAAGTAGATAGAAGAATAATTATTCTGTCGCGTATTTATTTAAATTACGAGTTTCTCTAGACAGAGCATTGAAATGTATTGTTAAAACACATATAGTTTTATGAATAAATGGAAGCGTCCCTTCGACATTCCGCGAGAGAAAGTATTTCTCTTTAATACGAAAATTGTTCGCTGAAAACGGCCCGGTCCTTTTTAATATTTCATCAGATAGACATTCTTTGAGTATCTCTCTCGTAGATAATGTTGTGTCACATTTATATAAACAGACAAAGCTGTTTATTCATAAACTAGATGTGACCCGTGAATTTGGGATTCGGGGTTTGTTTGTTATTTTTAATGTAAAAAATATCTGTGTATTATTTTTAGACAAGGTCTCAAATGGTACCACTTTCAATGCGTCAATAAATAGGCCCGTCTCTTCAATATTGATTGTAAAGAGAATTTCCCCAGTGAGTTTTTAGTATCTCCTATCAACATGGCAAATTTCAAGTCTGTACATCTAATATTTTAGAAATCTTGGAGGGTGGGACACTTTGCGGGGGACAGACGGACGGACAGAAGGACGAATGGCCTGAGCGGTACTATAAACCCTCATTCGCACCAGAGTTTAAAAAGCGTTGCGTTAAATCTTGACGTTGGCACTTTTTCAACGTCATCGATACAAAAATATACCTTATAATATACGCTACGATAACGTTTTATGTATATGTATATATGTATATACATATACATGACATGACGCGAAAAAAAAAGCGTCGCGTTAGAAAAGCGTTGCCGTGTGAACATGTACTTGGGAATCCATATGTTCAATTTCGACTTTTTAGCGCACATCAAAAAAGCTTTCGTGCGAACGGGGGCTAAAGATTCCTTGTAGGACTACAGAACCCTAAAAAACTCGAAATTGTACAAAATCATGGCAATCAGCTGCATGTTACAGGTAGCTAGTAACAAAATGGTACGTATAACCTAATGAGTTAGTACAATGAGCGTATAACAGACTTATTTCCATTGTTGCTCCGTTTACTTTACTTGAAGCTAAAAGCTACAAATGATTATGCCTATTTATGTAAGAACATAAACCTCCCGCTAAGGGCTCTAGATTCAGGATAAAACATAAAGTCGGCTAAAAGCCGGGGCACTAAAGGAAAAAGCTAGGTGCTATAAAAATTTATTTGAAAGCGCCGGCGTAGTTGTTAGGTCATGCAAACGTTACTGGGTGAGGTATTGCATATTTTATATGGTATAGCGCTTTAGTAGTGCGAAATAAACGTAAAAATTCAGTTATTGTTTACTAAGAGCTACCCGCGATCCTGTTAGCTTTGAATTCAAAGATTTCATAAATTATTTTGTGAAACTGTAAATCATCTTTGTTACCATTAAAGTACCATGATATTTATCTATATATAGTAGAGAACGCCTGGTACTTAAAATTAGGCCACAAAACCGAATAAAGGTCGCAAGCGAGACCGCGACAAGCGACCGAGACCGAAGACAGTGAAGGTTACTTGACAATGAAATGTCTCCTGTCTCGTGTCTCGCTCGCAGACCGATGCTCATGCATTGCTATATGACCAGTCAGTTTCGCGGTCTCTAGTCGCAGTCTCATAATCACATTTAAAATTTATTATTATTTATAACATAAATAATCAGACTCGAACTTGACCGAAACAGCCACGGCAATACCCGAACAAAGGAAATAATCGTAAGTTTGCGAAACCGGTAATAAATTTGACACCTCATCGCACGAAATGTATCTCGATTACCAATAGCGGCACAATGGGACCATATTGAATGGGGGCGCGTTGGCACCTGCTTTGCCAATAATACTGCCTCTTAAGTACAATCCCCTACACAAAGCATTAAAATTTTACATGTTAAAGTTAAATTAAACACAATAACCTGACAGTAGAATTGGTAAATACTTATGGGCAGTAAGCAACATAAAATCTCTAATCTAATCTTAATATAATAATATATAATAAAGATAATCCTTAAATGTTAGTAGAATCATTTAAATTATAGACACACACTCTTCATTAAAAAAAATGATACTAGAGATCGCCGACTAGTCAATATTCGCCCACAAACCTTTAGATTTGCATACTATATGCTTGTTTTGAAACTAAATATGATGAGAATTATTTGATTCTTTAAAGAACGAAATTATTATATTTGACAATTAATATACATACGTCATTACTACGCTTTGACACAATCTTATAGTAAAATGTATACATGTGTGTATAAATCGTTTGACATTGGTGTGCGCAAAATATGCATTATAAACACTTTAATAATTAAAAATATCAATCAGACATATTTTATAAAAATATTACTATTAGCACACTCTCCAACCAAGAAAACCAGCCAGCCGGACATCACCAATTTGGAACATCTATGCTATGAAGTCTAAACATTGACACCTTGTTGTGCTTGCTTTAACACCTACACATAGAAAGACTAAATATCAAATGAAGCATTTGGTGTTGCTTCATTTTGGGTGTCGAAAATGTAAACCCTATTAATATTCCCAAAAGTATACACAGACTACTTCGTCACTGAAATGATAAGAAGCAGAATATATCTGTTAAATTATTTTTGAATTTTCTATACAAGTATACATTGACGAGTTTCGCTATATACCATTCTGCAGTCAGCTACTGCTTGTGTTCCATATTGTCAATGACTTCAATGTAGTCTTTAATAAAATACTGAGTCCTGAGAAAATGTATGACATTTTTATACTTATAATTACGTTCAATATCTTATATAGACTTGCTTCATCGAGTAATAAAATACTGAGTTTTGAGAAAATGTATGACATTTTTATACTTATAATTAAGTTCAATATCTTATACAAACTGGCTACATCAAGTAATAAAATACTGAGTTTTGAGAAAATGTATGACATTTTATACTTATAATTACGTTCAATATCTTATATAGATTATTACATCAAGTAATAAAATACTGACTTTTGAGAAAATGTATGACATTTTTATACTTAAAATTATGTTCAATCTTTATATAGACATGCTACATCCAGTACTAAAAAGGGGAAATGAAGTTTACAGTACTTCTAAAGATACATTAGACAAGAGCCAGTTCAAAACGAAATACAATAATTAGAAGAAATTTCTTGCTTGTTCATATAAAACACATGTTTTGGTGTATCAAAATTATTTTTATACAAATTAGGCTTAATATAAGTTTTAGAACCTGACAGAGTAAAGAAACTTCTTTAGCATTCCATATATTAACATAGCGAATGCCGGGACCACCAGGTTACAGAGAAACAACCTCAGGAGAAACATGGAGACTTAGATCCTCGATGTAGGTTTAAGGAATCCATTTATTATGCATCCACCTACACTGTCAGTTATCCTTCCTTGACCAGATATTAATTAGACTAAAGAGGTCAAAATCAAACCAGAAATCTCAAAATTTCTATCCACACTTACACCGATGAAATACTGAGAGCCTGCACCATAAAGTTTGAACCAAACTTTGCTCAGATTGGGGTCACAGTTATAATAAGTTGAGCAATTGTTTTCCATCATGAAATTTACCTTGAAAACTGTGGTAACTTCAGACTAGTATACTAATTTAGATTTAGTATAGACTTATTGCCCTTTTTATGCTCTATTATAGGCCTGATGGCCTTCATTTCCTCAGAACAGGGCATTAAAATTGTCTTTCATAGATATTTCATAAGTTTATACAGCCAATTTAATATCATATTTTTAAAAGAAAAATTGTCGGTCAGTATCTTCGGATCGAGCTCTTTCCGATGAACTAGACTTCGTCATCATCTATGTCTATACTAGTATACATATAAAGCTGAAGAGTTTGTTCATTTGCTTGCTTGAACATGCTACTCTTAGGAACGACTGATCCGACATGAAATATTCTTTAAGTGTTAGATAGCCCATTTATCAAGGAAGGAGATAGGCTATATATCATCACGCTAAAATTTTGCACTTAAAGTTTAAGTCCTTCGAAGCCGGCTAGTAGCGATGGCTCGGCATCATAGAAATGGGGATAAGATAAGTAGACGGGTGCATCTGAAATAAACCGAATAAAATTAAATGACATGCTTTAATTTTTTTTATAGCATTATTTTTTATGCTAACATGTACGTACTGTATTGACACGGGCTAATGTTTTGTAAGCCCCTGGGTGGGCACTTTTCCCCCTGGCAGTAACATTTGTTGTCTGGATTGACTTCAGCATCTTCTAGAGTGGAGCTGGGTGGTGTATAGAGCCCCGTTAAGATACCTGAAAACACGATATTAAATCTATCTATATATTTGTAAGCATAAATAAAATATTAAAAAAAAATTAAAAAAATATAAAAAAAAAGAACATTCGTAAGTAGATACTGCCAAAAGTTGCCGTGCAAAATATATAAATAATTTTACATATAAAAAAATCATTAATTACGGATATTGAATATTAAAAACAAATGTCAGAGATACTACCATAATAATAATGCAAGTATTGTATATACATACAATATGTCGCAATGTCATATGTAATCTTACTCAATTTTTGGTTTATTTAATTTTGACAGTATTTTTGAAAGAAAATTTCAATTTAGTCGTAAACTGTCTGTATATCCTTTCTTATTCATACAGACAAGCTATACATATTTCTATTTATATATTTAATAGTATAGATAAAAGACCTGTGGTTACTGCTTTCATAGCAACAAAGTGTAAAATATTATCAACCGAAAAGAACTATTAATGCCCAGGACTACAGGAAATTAACCAAATCTCAGGTACAGATAAACATTCCAAACCACATTGGTTTCACAATTTGATTTATGCCAGGACTTTTTTGTGGGGGCACGCGGCGCCCCGTTGATATTTTTAAACTATCGAAAAATTGCTATAAAAAGTGAAAAAAAAAGAAAACGGAATGGGCGCGTAGAATCTTGTCTATTTGGTAGAAGTTATACTTCTTAAACTTAATTTACGCGATTGTCGCTACTAATATCATTACTATCATGAAATGACGTTTCAAATATATTTTATTGCTTATAGACTTCGTTGTTTTGTATTTGTATGCATCTATGCTCAACATCAAAGCCCTACGGCTACGGGTGGAGAGGTCGGTAAAAAAGTTATGAGCTTATAATTTTCGAAAATTAACGTGTCACCAAAAAAGAAATGACAAAAAAGGCCTCTGCATACCTACCATCTTTATAAACGTCCTTCCTGTAGGTAAATGGCATGATCCTACACAAATCCTTGTCGTAAACTTAAACCAAAATCTGGAAATCGTTTAACAACAACAAAACTGCCTCAAATCCAAATTAAATTCGCGAATTACTTATTTGTCAATTCATCTGCTCTTGCTACACTCATACCCTTTGTCTACGCTAGCGACATTCTGGACAGTTTTTGAACAGTTATATGAGCTATAATGTTGGATACTTTTTAAACTTTTTTCCCATAAGAGATGTTACTCCTTATCTTCTAATCTCCATACTTAATAAAATTTTAGATAAAATGAAAAGTTATAATGATTTATTAAAGCGCTACAAAACATTATCCTTAGCTAGTCGTCGTGATATATTAGGCTTATGTTTTGTTCACAAATTAATAAATAAATGGTAGTGTAGATTGCCAAGATAGTTTAAATAAAATAAAATTAGTAGTCCCGAGACCCAATATGAGACCTAGAAGTAAACAAACTTTTTATGTTCAAATTTCAAGAACAAATTTAGGTATAAATGCTCCTCTTAACAGGACTATTATTTGTTTTAATAAACTTTCCTTAAAGGCTAATATTGACGTCTTTGGTGACAGTATCACTATTTTTAAGAATAAAATTAGAAAATATTACTATAACACTCTTCTAATGTAATAATTATTTTTTCATTTCGCATTTGCTGTTTTTATTATTATTATATTTTATCTTTACTTATTAACTATGTTTAGATTGTAGTTTTAGAACTGTATACATGTTGTGTTAGCTTGTAAGTGGGACGTACAATGTAATATGTTAACGTTGTACGTAACGTAAGCTATCCTTTTTTTTAATAAAATAAAATACATACTTCCAATGTAGCCAGTCTTATTCAAATTGGAGAAGCCGGTCCAAAGATTATCTGTTTCCCTAAACAAACAAGAGACACAATATTTTTTTTTGTTTCTACCCAATTTAAAAAAGAACGCTAGATTTATAAAACTCAGAAAACATAAGTAAAAACTTCAATTTTATTTACAAAACATACGTTGTATGAAATCTGATTATTCCAAAGACACTTAAATTTTACTTGTATCGCATTGAAATTTTAGCTTTTACAAGAAGTAGCGTTCCACAAAATGTACGGGCACATCTCATATTATGGTACGTGCCGTAAAAAAGACATTATGAGATACAGAATATAGCAGAGATCGAATATTCTAATCATGGTTATAACCTCGTCGCCAAAGATTTCGGTTATTGCCCGCCATTACAGTAAACATAAAATCTAACACCGACACCCGTTCGAATATTCTCAGACCGACAAAGTACACTCGGAAAAATAATCTTTTATATTCGCGGCGAAATCACAACGTGAAAACAAATTTTGCGATACAATAATCATATTACATTTGCATTTGCGCTTTGTTATGTGAGACGCAAGGTTTTTGCGTATAATAGGATGAGCTGGTTTTATGTATAAAGGTAGGATACGTTGTTTATCCAATTATTATAAGACCGGCTTACACTTGCGGCTTTGTTAGCGTTAAGTGTTAATGTATTTTTGAAACAAAAAAGATAATTAGAGGCATGCCTACACTCCTTTAGGTCTACAGCCGAATTGGTTCGGCGCATTCGGGTATTGTAAACTTGAAGAATAGAACCTCAATAGCTCAACGGTATAATTCATAATAAATTCCTCGTCCAATATGTAAATAAATACAAATAAAAAAAAAAGATGCTCCGTTTGCATGTAAAGGTATGATTATTCACACAATATTGTTTAATGTATTGGATATAATATGATCAGGTTTTCGATCTCAATAGACCGTGAAAGTGTGACGTCACAAGTATATTAGGGTGTTGGGTTTGCAATTTGTGCCTACCACGGCGTATCCGGATCTGGGAGGGACTGGTAGTGAAAGCGCAACCATGCGCAAACTTTTAGGGTCCTTCAAACCTGCACCTGCATCGTAAATCCTACGCGCTGCTAGAATCCTTTCCTGGACCTACCATAGATAAAGATAGATTTCTTATCTACACTCTTGGTTGTAACGCAACGTTGCGTTCTGCGGCATACGTTGCCGGATACATAATTGTAAGATTAACGTCCAGAATGCTCCTCTTGTTCCGTTGTTTTCGTCAGCGGTGATAGGCAAGCGCGGTACGCTGCGTCGTAAACAGTGCAACGCTGCATTGTGCGGTTCGAACGCAGCGTCACGACGCAGCGTTTACCGTCATTGCGGCGAATCGTTCATTTGATTTTGCCGCAGCTACCAATTATGTTCGAACTAGTCCATTGTTCAACCCGCGACACACGCCGCAAACCGCAGCGAATGGACGAAAACAACGTTGCTATATGCGGCGTACCCGATTCCCACTTCCCCGCGCGCGTTTTTCGCCGCTGACGCAGACTGTGACGGAACAAGAGAATATTCTTGACGTTTGCCATGCGATTATGAGTCTGACACCGCATGCCGCCCAACGCAGCGTTGTGCGTTACAATGAAAGAGGCCAAGGCTCAGAGACAAGTATCAAACTAAAACAAAGATGGCGTCTACTGAGACGCACTCAATTGAACAATTTCCCTGAGATACAGGCATAAACAAACTTAAGCATGCATAGAAGTAACAAGTACTTCCCCTTTGTGTACTGTATTTGTGACATGAACTGTACTTAGCAATCTACCGAACAATATATCCACATTTATAGTACTTACTCGCATTTACTAAGTAGCGTACTAGTGTGGGTAGACTTTTATAGTAGTTTTGTTATAGGTAATGCCGGAGCCAGACATAGCTTCATTTGAATGATCATTTAACTGATCATGCAGTGTGGCCGGAGAATTTGTGTAACTGCATAGTTTTGTGGAACTTTGTAGTCTTCAATGACAAAAATTTACAAACATTTTCACCGCACACCACAGCGTTTTGCGTTACGTTCAAGAGACGAAAGCTTCTATAGGAAGTTACTATAAAAGTGAACAACCTAGCTCAAGTCTCACGTACCGATAAATGCGCTGGCAGAGATCTCCAAATAAAGATTATATACTAGCTTCAACTCGCAACATCATCAACGTTTTCTTCGACTGTCATACAGTGACATGCTATGTCACTCCTTTTGGAAAAACCTATGTCCTTCTCCAAGGTTCAATCTATTCCTATACCGATATTCATCAAAATTCTAAGGCTCAACGGTTATACGTGAAAACGTTGTTTTCAAACTGTTATAATGAATATGTAGGTAGGAGCAAAATGCCCCGTGATTGTAACGGCTATTACAAGTTAGTGAGAATACAGCTTTACCGTTCAACAGTCTTGACTTGTTCGCCATCTCCCGCCGTGCAGTCAGTCCATCGCTCAACGTACACAGTGTATTCGCCGTCGTTTACCACTGGACCTGAAATAAACACTCATTAAATTGTTATGTTACGTGAGTGAAACTTATTAATGCCTGGCGATGGAGTTATGGTTTACGAACAGATTTTAGTGCAGGTTTGCCTGCGCAGATTGAAGAGAACTGCCGAAATAAGCCATCGCCATACAAACGATAAAACTGTGTAGTTTAATTGACAACGATTTTTCATACACACGAATCGATTTTTATCGATTTTCGCAACCAGTTATCGATACTAATAAGCTAGAGCTTCCACCCTTTGACGTTGTGAAGTTCACTCTGACCAACAGTACACACAATCAGAAAAAAAGCTGGAGCAACTAGTACTTATCGTCACTCATTATACATATGTGTTAGATATTGCTGTTTACGTTGCTCTACGATCGTTAAATCTTGTACGATGTATTCGTATACAAGTCTATAGAGTATACCGCAAGATTCCATTAGCGGGTGCAATAACAATTAAATGTGCATGCAGCCTTGCACGTAGTAATTTTCGCATTAATAATTTTCATGCGAAAAGTAGCATAAAAGGCAATTATATATAATTGATTTATAATATTACGAGCTCAAACAACTTGATCGGGACGGAATGAGGGATACATGTGCATGTGTTCAAAACACCAGACAACATTAACTGAAGTTTTCTTTGAGATGTAACTCAGACGATGCGATGACTCGTCTTGCGTCGAGCTCTTTTTCCCCTTTCACACATTCTTGATTGGCTGCCGTCATTATGCAAATTGGTTTTGCCAACGAAACAACTAGTATTTTTGCGGAGGAACGAAAAGTTAGCAGAGCAAATTGTTATGTGGCAACCTCTGAAGACTAAAATTATCAACAGTTGGAACCTTGTTGATAATGTGGTATACATTAATCCATTTGACTATACTAGAGATCGCTGGCTGGTCGAAATTCGGCCACAAAACTTTAGATTTGCGTACTATATACTTATTTCAAACTATACGTATACAAAATTTTAATTCTCGACATTGATTTAATGACAAGTAATATATGTAGATACGGTCGTCATGACTCAATCTTATAGTAAAAAGTCTACATGTATAAGTAATTTGTTAGGCATTGATATACTACAGGTTTTTTTAAATAATATAATAAATAAATAAATACATAGGACTATATGACATACGGACGTCTGTTTCTAAGGTAGATAGTGCCTGTGTTATAGGTAACAACTGCCCATTATACACAATAATTTTTTGTAAACATATATAATACATACGTATAAATAATATAATCAGACGCGAGGCGGGAATCGAATTCACTACCCCCGCATTAGAAGGCGGGATCACTGCCCATTGCGCCAACAGACCAGTCAAAGATAAGTAATAATTATTTATATTTTATAAAAAATATTAGCATTCGAACACTATACTAACCACACCATATAAACTATGTTAATGTTATTGCGCCAAAATTTCTCCTCCGTCCGCGCAATTTCCCTAAAATGGTATCGAAATTTTTCACTTCACGTTTTAATATATAGGTTTATTAATCAAATCGTCTACGGGCGATGTAATAACGCGGGGCGATCGGTGGTCGGTGAGTTAACTGACCAATAGATGGCGCTATGTTTTGGTATCTAACAGTAAGATCAAGCCAACCATCGGGCAGGACATCGTCTGCCGGGCCCTCCAGTACAAATGCCTCGCAGGTATCCAGGAGGGCGTGTGCATCACGCTGGACGGCGCGCGCGTGGTGGCCCTGGGGGAAACGCGGCTGGCGCTGGCGCTGCGCGGCGGGCAGTTGTACGTGCTCACGCTGCTGTCCGACTCCGTACGCAGCGTGCGCAGCTTCCACCTCGACCGCGCAGCCGCCTCTGTGCTCACCTCGTGCGTGAGTATACACCTGCTCACCGTCATGGGATGGAGTTAGATATGTGTAGTTGCTGATAGCCTCCGTTCTAACCTCGTGCGTGCTCATGTTAGATGGATTTAGATAGGTATAGCGGCTGATTGTCTCCGTGCTCACCTTGTGCGTGAGCATACACGTGCTCATGTGAGATAGAGTTGGATACGTGTAGCTGCTGGCAGTTTGCGTGCTCACCTCGTGCGTGAGTTTCCGTTTCCCGAGTGCTCAACAACATGGTTCAGACTTGGATATGTGTTGTTGCCGGCACGATCCGTGCTCCCCTCGTGTTAGTGTACACGTGCTTATCATTGCGGGACCGAGTTACAAACGTGTAACTACTGGCCTCTTGTTTGTTCACATCGTGTGTTAGTGTACATGCTGACACAGGACACCAATAGATAAGTATAATCTGCTTAATGTTTGTTTGAACACAGTACATACGTCAAAATATCTTCTTTTTTGGTTACGCCTAGGTTGGACCTAAGGCCTTATCAATATCTGTTTTAATCATATGGTCTATGATAACATCGGTGAGAGTGTTGTCAAAGGCTCCCTCAAGGTCCAGGAAGGCAGATAGGGAGTATTCTTTGTCCTCCAGGGTTTTTCTACCCGCTCAATGAATTCAACTAGGGCAAATTCTGTAGACTTGTAAATCAGGTATGTTTTGTAAGCGCGTTGTCTCATATGAAGTGGCCTTACAATAGGGTACTGTTCCATACGAATTTTAAAGTCTCTCAAATCAAATATTTGCAGATGTGTGTTATCGAGGAGGACTTCCTGTTCCTTGGCTCGCGTCTGGGCAACTCCCTCTTGTTGAGGGTCACCGAGAGGGAGAACCGGATGTTGTTTTCGGTGGACAAACCTCTGGAAGCAACCATTGATCTCACCGCACCGGAACCGGGTGGTACGTTGAATTAAAATTAAAGGTCTCGGATGAAATTTGGCTCAATTATAGTTTGTGCAGAGGTTGGTGGTTGGTTCTAATATTATGATGTTAACAATATTTTTTAACTAATCTTTGTACACCTGTAAAAAAGCTGCCAATTATTATTTTTTCTCTTGGTATTGTTTAGTATTTATTATTGAGCTGCTTTTTGGTGTTCTAATAAATAATAAAAAAATAATTCTATAGACGTTCCTGCACCTAGTAAGGAGACGTCTAAAGATATGTCCAAGGATACGTCTAAAGATACATCTAAAGACACGTCCAAGGACACTGGGGATCCAGCCGCTAAGAAACGCCGTCTGGAAAATTTAAGCGACTGTGAAACAGCGCAAAACAGAGCCGAGTGGCGACTTTTGGTGTTGGAGGCCAAGATCCTCTTCGGGTCACTGCGCCAGATTACCTACCTACCTACCATAGTATCAGGTTCATATGTTTATCTATGAAAACAACACTACGTTCCAAAACACAAATCGCGGATGTGGCCCAAACAGCTGCCCAGCTAAAGTACTATTGAGCTAGACATGTCTGCCGCATGTCAAATGTTCTTTGGGCCACTTTATAGACCTCAGATCGGAAACGAGCTCGCGGCAGATCAAAAATGAGATGGTGGATTGACTTGAATTGTTATAATAGAGACTCGCAACGCATAGCCTTAAAGAGAACAATATTGAAAAAGGGTAGTGAGGTCTTTGACCTGCAGTGGAAAAAATTATGCTCTAAATAATAATAATAACACTTGCCGCTTTATTAGGAAATTTCTAGACAGATTTAACTCACGCCAAATTTACTTCCGCAGTAGAATCAGCTCTGGCCCATCTGCATGCAGGCAACCCGGTCGAGAACATTATTTATATATGTATATTTGATTTATGTATGTATAAATCAGTCATGGTTCCTTAGTTTCGCTAAGAATTAAAAAAACGCTGAGAAGTTTTAAAATCTGTTTGTTTTGTTTCCTTGCTCTTAATTCAGGGAAGTTTAAAATTTGATCCCACAAAGTCCAACGAATTTAACAATATTTACCTAAACGGCATTCAAACACTTGTCCATAATACGGTCATTAAAAAATACAAAGACAACAGTTCAAGTACTGTTAAACAACCTTATGTGAGTCACAACAATATTTTACGAGCTTTTATTTAAGCTACAATGTTATGAACAGTTCGTATGTAAGCTTCACAAAAGTTTACTGCACTTTTGTAGCACTCTAACTTACACTTGCGGACCCAGCAGACGCTAGATTGCCCGAATTTTAGCTCACCTCATTTGGGTCTAGGCCGAATGTGTTATGAGTAATAATTTTACATAGCTCTTCTTCTTCTTCCTAGCGTTATCCCGGTTAAATATCAGGGTCCGCTTAGATTGTAGAGGATGTGGCTGTAGGGCGAGTTAAGATAACCGACTGCCATCTGACGTCATCCTCAGAACCCCTACGATCTCTACAACCTTACGACTAATATTAGTCAGTGACATTAATCGGGTCCCACTGTTTTACATGCCTTCCGAAACACTGAGGAGGTCGTATATCAAATATAAACCAGTGCTAGAATGTTTCACCCATCTGTCACCCGGTCGCAGCAAGAGCAACTTAATCTAGCGATCGACTTAAATGCGGACCACTGATTAGGTCACGACCTCCTCCATAATTTTACATAGCTCGTCAGTCAAAAATTTATTTGAAGCATTCTGCAACAATTCTGCATTTTATTGCAATTTTAAATGATGTTCCCTTTTTTCCTTTCTTTCTTTTCTTCTAAACCTTCCCTGAAATAAGAGGAATGAAACAAAAACAGAATTTATATCGGTCTTGCAGTTTTCGAGTTTTAGACTAACGAACCGCGATTGTTCTTTATATTTATATATAGATAGATAGATAGATAGATAAAAATACCTTACGCTCTGTATCTTACGTATTCAAGCACTTACTCTCTGACCTAATTAGCTCCTTTTACAACAGGAATTTAAAATTTAGTATGTTGGGATAAAATGAAATCATGTGGTTAATAAAGGATGTGCATTGAAATCTCAAGTTTGAGCTCGTCTTTTTATTTAATTCAAACACAGTGGTGCTCAATTTTAATCACAAAAGAGAAAAGAGAGTAAAGACACCAAAACAATAAGTAATCTTAAAATACACTTAACTAAAACTCAAATATCGCTTATGGAAATTACATTTATGGGAACGTCAGATCACAATAATGACTATCAGTTCAATCAACTTCTCAAAGTATTATTATGACCTTGGCTGCAAATTAATAAGTTATAACTTTATATATTTATTTATATATTTAAAAAGGAATTAAAATCAAACTTACAGATCAGATTTTTCAAAATACAAAAAAGAATTTAATCAGCAAGTGTAATTACCAATATCATAGTATCTGTTCTGTAAATTTAACACAAATGCTCCATCACCCGACAATGCTGGTCTCCCACATTAAAAGTAAAGTAAATTATTTAAAACTATGTTAACTAAATCGAAAAGTTTGTATTCGATATACTCAAATATAGGAAACTAAAGAAAACCACTATAGTATATCGATATCACAATCGAGCCATAACATCTCTCGATTTTTGCTTCCGTCAAAACCGAACCGAATCCGAATAAAAGTTAAAAAAAAAAAATACTATTATTTCGTTAGTTAATATTCATTAAGAAATCTATGATGACTAAAGCTTTCTGACGAAATGGTTGTGTTCGTCGAGACAAATGTTTGACATCTATGTTCGAGGACAATCGGTCTCCATTTACAAACGCTAGGTATCGCTACAAAATTCATCATCAATCAGGGTGGGAGGGGGTTCAAAAAGCTTTGCAACGTCTCATACTAATTTTTTTGCCTTTTATTAACATAATACATAAAAAAAGTTCAAAGGAACCAACCGGTTTTCTTAAAAATGTAATGTCTCACGCAAGGGTTAAAGGGTAGGTTTTTAAACATGTGACAACCTGTGACAGGGACGAGGAGTGGAGTTTAAAAATAGTAAAATTCCGGTGACGCAAAAAGGACCCCTAGTCGACGTGCGTTTTACGCGTGCGGCGACCAGCAGTGCGTTGCGACGGGCCGACGATAGACGAGGGACGCGCGGACGCGGACGGGGCGACGCTAACTCACCAGTGTGCACCCGCTTGTGCGTGTTGAGGCTGGACTTCTGCGTGAAGCGCTTGAGGCACAGCTCGCACTGGAAGGGGCGCTCGCCCGTGTGCGTGCGCATGTGCACCTCCAGGTACGGCTTGCGGCAAAACGCCGCGTCGCACACCTGCCGCACCGGACGACGTTATAACACGGCGTTAAAGCTTTGGTCTCTTGATCGTAACGCACAACGCTACGCTAAGCAAATAACTGATAGAATCAGGCGTTACTTTGCGGAAATCCATGACATGCATGAAATACTAAACTGCTTAAATCCGCGAATTAATACGAGGGAAAATCGGTGCAATGCTGCAACCCGGAAGCTACACCACCGAATCCGACTTTACGAATAACCTTTGTAGAGTCTATCTCCTTATGATGCTTCGGTGTCGAAGCGAAACGTGCGTTGAGGCACATAGACATCTGATAACTTTTTGACAGTACGAGAAATATAGACTCGTCGTGGCTATATTTTACATAAAAATGTTTTTGTTTCTTTTAAAAAAAAAAACAAAGGGTAAAAGGGCAGGCGGTTCTCCTAAACGACTACCGACGCCCATGGACAAAGGCAACATCAGAGGGCTCGCAGATACGTTTCCAGCCTTGGCCGTTTCGGTTGAGATATGAGTATGCTCTTTTCTTGAAGGTCCCGGAGTCGTATCCGTTCGGAAATACCGATAAATTGTGTCAGGCAAAAAGTTTCTAGAAAAGCGCACAGTTGCGGACTTTAGGACATCGAGGTGACGAGGGTAGAATTCCAAATTTTGATTCGTTGTCAGTACATGCATGTACTAAGCCTTTTGGTCGAAAGTGATAGTTATTTACCTATTTATATATAGTATTTAAATATATAATGGTGTAAATCGTTTGGCGTCGGTGTGCGTGTGAGTTTAATAATTTTATATGTTAATATTGCATATTGTAATAAAATATTAGCATTTGCACAAGTTCTATATTAACTACAATGGTGCAAAATTTCATGCTCATCCGTCCGTAGAATTATTGTAGAATTGTATCTAAAGAGTCACGTATTAACGTATAAATAACAAGGGACAAACTGGAGTGATTACCAACGCCTATGAACGACTGCAACACTAGGGAGCTCGCAAATTCTTTGCGGCCTTTGAGAAATGAGTAAGTACTCTGTTTTCTTGTTACTTGTAAGTCCCAAAGTCGTATCGGTTTGGAAATAACGAAGCTGTGGTAACTAATTCCGCAAAAGAATTGTTAACATTGGCTGTATTTGTTAACATTCGTAATTAGTACCTATTTCTACATTGATGTAAAACATCTATTACTACGGGTCAGACAGTCTATTGGCGTTGGTTCCCATTTTTTATAGATAATATTCATTTAGTAAAAGGAATATGTTTCGATGTTACGTCTCTAGGTCTTTTACAAATTGTCACTGGAGTATTTTCTTAATTGAGATGCTTAGCAGGTTTGTGTACGAATTCTTCTGCACACAGTTTCTCTTTCATATAGGAAGATTCTTAGTCGTATGGGACAAAAGTGAAGTGGAACTTAATTAGCTGGTTTGCAGTACGACACAATTGCTTACCTCTCATTAATAGAAGCATTCAATAGACTTCCTTGAATCTTGATGAGTTCGCTAACTTCCCTCGAGACCTGATGAAGGCCGTACTCAATACGTTTTTTTGTGGTCATCACATTGTCCGCTATTTGCAACATTACGTGCTCGTTTTTGGAGAAATCTTGAACCTGCGAACGGTAAGTTCATACACTGTTTTACTGATTCTATTATATTTTCAAACATCACACTATTGTTTAAGTTTTATTGTAAATACTTAATAAGGTCAAGTTAATGTAACGTAAGGAAATAATATAAATTGAAAAATAATTAGTTTGCAATAAAAGAAATTCGATTCTGCGTTTATTGTTATGTACATAACGAATACATAAGGATTGAAATCCTTTTTTGAGTACTGAGAAAAAATGTAATTTACTACTCATAATAAATCGGGAAAGTGTCAGTCAGACTAACACGCTAAGGATTCCGTACCATAACATAGGTAAAGCGGACCCTGGTCAGGTACCGGGACCACGCTAAGAAGAAGAAGAAGATATATAACCTATAGCCTTCCTCGATAAATGGGTTACCTAATCTAACACTGAAAGAAGATTTCAAATTGGACCAGTAGTTCCTGAGATTATCACATTCAAGCAAACAAACTAACTCTTTAGCTTCACATATTAGTATAGCTAATAAATAAAGGAGAAGCAGTTCACCTGAGTGACTGCAGACCCTAATATACCAGAAGGTTGGCAGATGCAATTGCCGGTCTTTGATCTGTACTCTTATTTGGGATTTGTTATAATCTTCTACCCTTAATGAATTTTTAAAGGTATCTATGGCGTCAAAATTTCTAATCCATAGCATCGCTTCCAAATATCATGATTTTGCGTATTTCCATTCATTTGAACATCCTCCCCCCCTTCTCCCTCCTTAAATGACCACCTTACTCACGTGAAATCTCGTACGCTCCAGCCCTCTTTATAATATATCTGAATTGATTATTTTTCCAAAGACTAGATATTTTTTTTTCAAGATTAACATGTTTAGGGATAGGAAATATTGGATACATGTATAACATACACGTATGGGTCGTATAGGACACGTTTATAATACGTGTATAGAGCGTATAGGATACATGTATAACATGAGATACTTGTATACATGTATAACACATTTTTCGTGCCACGTGGGCGTACTAACCTTTTCAATAAATCGTCAATAACGGATACACTTCACACTATTAATTTAATAGCTCGGGAAACCGATACATTTTGCGGTACGCTGAGTGAACTCACAAAGGCTGCCCTTTTCATTTTTATTATTAATTTTTATTTTATTATTTGGAATGATGTCTATTTAAGGTTTGATTTTTAAGTATAATTGTATATTATTTAACTTGTGGTTCCCAGTGTCGCATACGGTTTAACCTGTAAAGACAGTGTTAGAAATTTGAATAAATAAAAACCTATATAGATCGTATAGGATACTTGTATAACATTGCTGTATGGGTCGTATGGGATAAATGTATAACATACGTGTACAGGTCGAATAAAATACGTGTATAATACGTATAGGATACGTGTATAACATTCGTGTATTATCCGTAACAAGTACACAACTACCTAAATTGGTTTTCAAGCGTTATCTTAACATAAATAAATCATTTGCCGGCTATATATTGCCTGTTTGATGGTAATTAACCGTCATTTGTAAGCTAATGCCTACCACCGGAAATCCGTTACTGTTGCCGAATTTATTACCTACAATCTCGACATAAACCACCATAGCTCAACGGTGCAAGGACAGGCTATAAAGTGTTAGGTTCGAAACTCGACCTCGCTGGAATAGTACCTTTATAAAAAAGATAAACTGATTAAGAATAGTTTCAGGAAGTGGTCGTCAGCGGTCGTCAGTGTTCGACATCTGAGTCAATCGTTAAGTTAAGCAGATCTTACCGCGGACGGACGATAGATGGTTGATCCATTCTAACATTGGTTTTCAAATATTTAATAATATTTAATAATAATAAATATAATTTTGAGGAGGTCGTGGCCTAATCAGTGGTCGGCATTTGAGTCGATCGCTAAGTTAAGTTGCTTTGGCTGCGACCGGTATTTGTATTTGATGCTTGAGGCCACGAAGATGCTTTGCTGAAGATGCTTTTTGCGTAGCTAAATAAATATATACAGAACTATATGACACACGGACATCTGTTCCTAAGGTAGACAACTTAATGCCTGTGTTATAGGTAACAGTAGCCTGTTGTACAGAATTTTTTTTTTTAGAAATATATAAATACAAACATATGGATAATACGTCCAAACTCGAGGTGGGAATCGAACCCACAACCCCCGGAGCAGAAGGCAGGGTCTCTCCCCATCGCGCCAACGGGCCAGTCAAAGCCAGAAGAAGCCATAAAAGGCACAAGCGAAGTTTAAATGTTCATATATAATATGGAACTCCAGACTACGTCTTGGCCGCACAGAAGATTAACGTGTAAATATCATCGTCATCTAACGTCAATCTACCTCTCCCGATACCTACCTTCTAGAAGATAAAATATTACCTACCTTTTATTTTGAATTTGGTGGCTTCAGGTGGCAACTGTGGCTTCGTGATCTCTAGTCTGTCTAGATGTATCCTGATGCCCGCGTACCCGAACACAATGGTCTGAAGAAAACCTCCCATACCCGTCAAGAAGTTTACAGCGCCAGATCTAGGTCTTCGAAGCTCCGTCCAAACCTGAATGAATAAACTTGAGAAGTAAGTTAACGTGAAATAATAGGCATTTTTAATCTGCATTTCGAGAATAAAAGGCAATTTCTTATTTGCTTTATGCGATAGTTGCTTTTTTAGGTTTGGAGACTGCTATACAGCCCTGGATATCCCTATATCTGGAGATAATTGTTTCAAAGGAGTTCTTAGGATCCCGTAGGCCGTACCTGATACCTTCAAAGAAAAAGAGATCGCTTATAGAATCACTTCGTTATCCGTCTATCAGTCAAGACCCTTTTTTTTTAGGAAAGCTTAGAGCTAAAGAGTTGAAATTACTACCAAATACTGATATCTACGGTTTCTTGAAGCTGTAAAAAATCAACCCTCTCAAGTGTGTGCAATCAAAAGATATGGTCGTTTATGACACATTTCCCATACAATTGCAAAGTGGACCTATAGGGCACTTCAGGGAAAATCATGAAATTTGGCAAGAAGCTCTTATCTTCTAGCATAAGTATAGGAAAAAATTCGAAAACTGTAAATTTGTGAAACAAACAAATTACGGTGGCTTTGTCAATTTAAAAAGAACATCTAATAACAAGTTTAATCTTACCTTAAATGGCTCTCTGACATATCCTTCGTGGCTCTTATTGAACAAGATGGCGGCTCTGAGATTGTCATCTACCTGTAACTGACCGACGGTGTGCATGCTCCATGTCATGGCTGGTCCGTTGCTTCGTGTTACAGACTCGTAGTACGTGAGGTCATTCACTCGGGTGGACCTGAAAATTTGAATAATATATCCGAATTTTGTTTTTGAACTTCAAGAGTGATCTGGCTCAAAGGACCATAATGCGAGATCACTGTTCATCATCATAACCGGCAAGGAAGCATTGAATTACTTCGAATAAATATGTTGATTTTATTTTTTTAAACAATATTAGGAACACTTTTTAGGTATGTCTAATATTCCCTTTTCCCTTCCTACTAAGCTTAAATTAAAAGCTTGTATTCTTTGTGTAACTGTACAAAGTTTTGTAGTACTTTGTGAACTTCAAGGACAAAAAAGTACAAACAATTTGAGCTATGTCTGGCACTATAATAAGAGCAGAAGTTATTACAAAAGCATCAGCTGCAATTGTTGTAATAAATCAATATTTATTCATGTTCTAACATGGCAGCTGGTTCCGTAGATACATGAGTGTCAAGAAACACCTTCTTTTAATGATTTTTATCATGAGCTAACCAAACTCTGGCGGTACAATTCAAAACGCATTTTCCCTGTAAATTTTAAATGTACTTAGCAAATTTATTTGTGAATTGGAATTGTTATGTTTTCAATTAGCGATGATGTTGATAATGTATTTAATGACATGATGTTATAATTAAGATATTAATCTGATATCGGCATTGTATCCGATATGTCGGTACATTGTTTAGGGCGTGATGAATGTCTTCATAAAATTGCTTATTAATCCCTTCTATTGTTATAACAGTCTATTATCACCATCGATGAATAGGGAGGCCTTTATTATTGCCAACTTCAATACCTCAGCGGTAAACACGAGTTCTGAAATTCGTAACTTCATTTGAACCATCTCAGAAGCTTATTATTATAGAAATGTACAAGGTTTTGGAAACCCGTCTTCATTTGGAGAAAGAGGCTGAAGCTAGAGTTCTGCTATCTGTGAAGAGAATTTTAAGTAACTGGATCTAGCCACGTTACAATAAAATCCAACCCACCATATATAAATAAATATATACAAGACTATATAAGACACGGACGTCTGTTCCTAAGGTAGACAGCTTAAAGCCTGTGTTATAGGTAACAGACGCTTGTTAAACACAAATATTTTTTTGTAGATGTATATAAATACATATAGATAATACAATCATACTCGAGGCGGAAATCGAACCCATGATCCCCGAAGCGGAAGGCAGTGTCACAGCCCACTGCGCTAACGAGCCAGTAATATCTGCATACTGTGTGTATGGTTATTGAGGAGGCCATAGCCTAATTAGTGGCCGGCATTTGAGTCGACCGCTATGTTAAGCAGTTCTTGCCGTGCTAATGGATGGATGACCCATTCTTGCACTAGCTTTCTAATATCCGACCTCTGTGCTTCGGATGGCACGTAACACAATATATGTTATTGACTGTATAAGATTTATATTGAAGAATGTGCAACGATTGAACGAAAGGTTAAGCGAGATTAAATTTTAGTGCGCGGTATTTTTAGTCTGTGTTTAAAATCGCGGAAAAGGAAAGGAAATGAGGAGGTTGTGGCCTAATCAGTGGTCGGCATTTCAGTTGATCGCTTGGTTAAGTTGCTCTTGCTGCGACCGGGTGATAGACGAATGACCCATTCTACCACTGGTTTATATTTGATATCCGACCTCCACCGTGTTTCTGAAGACACGTACAACAGTGGGTTTCGAGTAATATCACTGGGTGATATTAGTCGTGAGGTTGTAGATTTTGGGGGTTCCGAGGATGACGTCAGACAGCAATTCTTCGTCTTAACTCGCCCCAGAGCAACATCCTCTGCTATCTAAGCATACCCTGGTACTAGATTGGGAGTGTGATTAGTGGATTATGTACCGTTACGACCTCATTGAACCTCGAATGGCAGTGAGCAGTGTTCGCTTTCCCGCCTCGATTCTAGGCCCACTACCACTACCATCACCATCTTCATCATCATTTTCATCGTCATCACCATTGTCATCGTCATCATCATCATCACCGCCATCACCATAATCATCATCATCATCACCGCCATCACCATAATAATAATCATCATCATCATCATCGCCATCACCATAATCATAATCATCATCATCATCATCATCATTATCATCATCATCATCATCATCATCATCATCGCCATCACCATAATCATAATCATCATCATCGTCATCATCATCATCATTATCATCATCATCATCATCATCATCATCACCGCCATCACCATAATAATAATCATCATCATCGTCGTCATCGCTTGAAATCCCTTTCAATACTTAAAAATATTTTAAACAATAAGTCAGAAAGATGAAGACAGAAAAGAATAGCTTAAAAATTTATGTAGAGTTGAATTGTAGAGGTCTTTCTTTCGGCAAGGATATCTCTATAGAATTATTACACTTTTGAACGTATCTTTATAAAATCTGCCATAACTCGTATCTAAATTACAGGTGCTTGGGGTCATCACAAAGTTATTGTGATACCTTTCGCTGTGTTATTACAGAAGGTTATCGTGGCAAGCTAGGTGCGCCTCTATTGTGTTTACATAGATAACAAAATCCCGTAGCACAATCTGAGGTGGCTGACGAGTTTCCGGGCCTTTGGTCCCCTTGATTATGCGGCTAGTTTCGGTTGATGTTGTCTATTCGTGTTGGCTTGTGTTGACATTTTCGGATATTACATTTTGTTGCTTAATACTTTATTGTGGTTATGTTTTTGAAATATTTATATTCCTACATTTATTAGCAATTTTTGAATGTTAATCTACATTTTTATACATACTTAGCGGACCTAGCAGACGTTGTCCTGTCTCTTAGTAGACAATTATCTAATCTCCTTTTGCTTTCCCGTAAAACGTGACACTGGCTGAATACTTTATGAAATATTGTATTTACATGGCACATCGTCAGTCAAAAGGTCTAATAAGAACGTCATCTGTTTGAAGTATTGAACAAATCCGTATTTTCTTTTAATAATCTTTTGACCATTCCTTTCTTTCTTTTCTTATAAACCTTCCTGGAAGTGAGGGGAATAAAAAAAGAGAGTTCATTATGGTTCAAACGTTTTGGAGTTTAAATGTGACTAACGAACAACGATTGATTTTTATATAAATAGTAATAATATTCTTTATTTCTTTATGTCCATGTGTTAGTAAATAAAATGCGGATGAGTCCATCTACTCGCAAACATCTTCAGGATACTGTTGGAACTTAGCCACAAGTCTTGTTAATAAGGATGAGGTCTTATTCCTTATTACAGCGTAAAAGTCATTGGTTTGTGTTTCAGCAAACATTTGAGACGCGGGGCAAAACCGCGGTAATCCCAACAGCATCCTGAAACCATTCTTGTATTGCACTCGTAAGGTATCTGGGCATTATTGTGCGATGCTTTGCCCTACTCTGGATCGGAAACCCCACCTGGGGCCTTTTTTAACTCTTGTGTGAAAGAGGGCTAAGAGTTCGACGTTATCACTCACAAAATTATCGTACGTAAGCCCACTTATTAATTAATCTCAGAGAGAAATATCAAGTCGCTTTGAACTGTGTAAAGCAAGAAATAACATTTTTAGGACCGGAGGCGTTGTTTAACCTACAAATGTATACAAGAGCTTTAAAGACCAGTATTTTCTATTATAGACAATTAATGAGAAAATCGCAGAAAAATGCTTGTGTAAATTTTCTGTGAAGAAAATAGGTTGAATTTTGAACGTCAAAGCCTCAACGTTCTTAAAAAAATATGTCGTTCTTTTGATACAATTCGAGACACAATTGCCAGCTGCCTTTTTTGAAAAAAAAAGGCTACGCTTTTCCGTGGATGCGGCTTTATGTACTTTCTCGTCTATGAAAAGAGTCCTTTATATTCTCTTATATTTTTTAAAAGTAATGTTGCAAATAGTAAAGTTACGCCTGTTTTTTGATTCAACGTAATACTTGCTCTACTAGCGGCGGTTGGAAGAAAATATCTGTATTTAAATTATTACCAATGTGAGGTTTTTGATCTTTAAAAAGTTCTCCCGTAATCCGAATTTAATTTGTTTTGTTAGCGAGACGTCATAATACGGTATAAATACAGCCGTGCAGCGCGTTTGCGATCAACCGATTTCCCATGGTTCGTGCGAAACGTGGATCTCCATAGAGACCTTGAGCTCCAGACGAAAGGTAAATTCTTTAAAAACCTCTCGGAATAGTACTTCGAGAAAGCCCACAGACACCCCCAACCCTTTAGTTGTTGGCTCCTGCAATAACACGCTCAATCCCGAAGCTCTAAAGTACCTTAGGCACCCCAAAAACGTTCTCCACGACCCGGATGACGCAATAGCGACAAAAACCAACCCTGACAGGATAGGGACGACTACACAGAACACACAAGCTACACAACGTCGCCGACGGCGGGGACGTGGTCCCCGATCCACGACAGCCTCCGCGCTTCGGCGCTCGGAGGCATTAACCTACTTACGCCCCAAAACTCCTCCACACACGGTATCCGTGAACTCGGCCTCACAGGAGGAACCCGCGGAGTAATGACTCTCGATCAGCAGGCCCACCCGGGGCTTCGAGACCGGCTGAGCTTCGGCTCGCCTCAATCCCCCCACTGACGCCGTTAAGGTCACTCTGACAGCATTACACGATCAGAAAAAAAAACTCGCGGTCATTTTTCTTTCAGACACCGAACGGTGCGAACCTCTTCTGATGTCCCAGGTTTGAAAATTGTTTTCAGGATTATTAGTTGAAATGATGTTAAATGAATTATTTTAGAGTTACATTAAGGTAAACTCTATACAGGGACAAGGTAATAAGCTCTTTGAACGAGCCTACTTAAAATGTAAAATGATTTTGTAGTACATGCACTAAGCATTAGCTTGCCAGGACACTCTGCGTTCACGATCCGTGACTTAAATACCCTTTCCTATGTGTTTTATAAAAGTAAAGGTAAATATGCTATTTTAATCAACTTGGAAAATCGTAAATATTCTTGATTCGAATACTTTTTTGTGTGCTTCTTGTAATATCCACTTCTTCTTCTTCCTAGCGTTATTCCGTTTAAGTACCAGGGTCCGCTTAGATTGCAGAGGATATGGCTGTGGGGCGAGTTAAGATGACCGATTGCCATCTGACGTAGCGTTTCGTGTTTATAATTGAGTAGCTGTTCGTCCGCGTAAAATTAGGCGAAAACATTTAGCGTGATAATACATAGAAAAAAAATATTTGTGTATAACAGGCGGCCGTTACCTATTACACAGGCATTAAGTTGCCTACCTTAGGAACAGACGTCCGTGTGTCATATAGTCCTATATATATTTATTTATTTATTATTTATTAAATCCGAATAGTAGTTTTAGCGCGAGAGATTAGCGCGTTCGAGTAAACAAACAAACAAATTCTTCAACTGTATATATTATTATATACATAGATACTACATATACCTGTGACAAGGATGGGGGGGGGGGAGTTAGATTATAAATTCGTGTGACGTAACGTGACCCCGTATTGTACCTGAAAGGTTAAGCTGTTGAACTGAAAATTGAAATTTGGACTGAAAGTTCCAACGAAATCGGTTTAGCCGCTTCGGAGGTTACCCTAACAAATAGTTACATAGACAGACAAAAATGTCTTTCAAAAATTGTATTTGTGTTTCTTTTGTTGTTATTGTATAAAAGATCATATTACGCAGTTACTAAAAGAATTTTATAACGACGTTACGAACGAGCGCTTTTTAGGGTTCCGTAGCACTACAAGGAACCCTTATAATTTAACTTCGTCCTTCCGTGCGTCTGTCTGCCCATAAGGTGCACCCCCCCCCCCCTTCAGCATTCCCATACTACTAGACGTAGAGACTTGAAATATTCCACCTTGATAGAACATGCTAAAAACTCATGAGGAAAATTATTCTGAACGAAATCGTACAACAACTTTTGAAGTTATTCAACAAATACGTTATAGCCTATCAGATACGGAACCCTACTGCGTGTCTTAAAACACTCTCGGCAATTTTATTCAACGACAATTTAATTTTCATCAAATTAAAGACAGTCATTTTTCAAGTGTAAAACATTTTGATTCCGTGAGCTAACAAAACAGAAATGCGGAAAAAAAATGTACCGAAAAGCACTCTTGAAAGCAAACCTTGCAGTAGTATTGCTTAAGACGCCGCTTTGACACAAATTAGACTTTTTAAAAGGATCAAGACTAATTGAATAGCGCTCGACGCGATAATGATCAAGTCATCCATTTATGTACAGCGCTATAAATTTAAATTACCCGCTTGTTGGGGTATTTTTTTTGTTTAACTTAGTTGTTAACGTTTGCTAACATACTTATTTATGTACAATTTTTTAAGTGGCAACTTAATCGGTGTATTGTTTATTTTTATATTCTAGTTATATAAGATTTATGTATACTGCTTGTGCCCTAATAAAAAAAAATTAAAAAAAAATAAAAATGTGGGTGTTTTTCTATCGGAGACAATTTGCTTACTTAATATTTTACAGTTTTTAGAGGTATCAAATTAAAGCAAAAATGTTTTTGAAGTTTCTCCGTCAATTCTAATCGATTTTTTTAAACCTGTATGTAAACTCAGCCGGTCCGCGGTATGTAAGGAGTACACTGAAGTGTCTTAAAGGAACATGCATCATAATTTTAGGTGTACTTGATGGACTGGCGCTCTGGCGCAGTGTGCAGTGACCCTGCCTTCCCCTCCGGGGGTCGTGGGTTCGATTTCCACCTCGAGTCTGAGAAATAAGCTCGAGCTCCCAATAACAATAACTTAAGATTTGCCTGGATTAATCTTAAGGCCATGGTGATTACTCCAATATGTGATTATATAATATATTATCTATGTGAAACTTCTAGATTGGAGTGATCTTGGGTACGGGCTCGAATGGCTGCTACATGGAGCGAGCGGATCGAGTGCAGCATTGGGAAGCGCGACACGACCGCGTTAAGGATGTCGCCGTTGACATCGAATGGGGAGCCTTCGGAGACAATGGCTGCTTGTTGTTCTTGCGCTCCGAATTCGACAAGGAGGTCGACGACAAGTCCTTGCTGCCTACATCTTTTACGTGAGTCAACCAAAACGTAATTAGTTATTATCTCTATACTTGTTGCCTATTTTGTCATTAAATATTATTAATATCAAAATGATGAGTATTGAAAAACAAATCTCCTTATTTTCTATTTTCATTAACATAACAAAGGGCCACAATGGTATTCATTCCTATTGGATGGTCGATGGTCATCAACCCAAGTGTAGTTGTTTGTTAATCAAATACAGCGGCTGTCCCTTTAATGCGAGACCCTCCGTCAGTAGAGCATTATTGTAATCCTAACAGGCTTACAATATAGTGTGAAAAGAACTCTTAAATAATAAACAATTGACAATACGATATGTGATATACAACAGGATACATTGCGTCAGCTAAAAAAAGTATTTTGCTTTAGGTTCGAGAAGTATATCGGCGGTAAATATCTTGGCGACATCCTCTGTGTAGTGCTTAGTGCCTTAGCGCGGGACGGACTGTTCCCTGCAGAGCCAAAGATCGGCTCACTTGAGAGTGCACACGTCAGTTTATTTGATGAGTGAGTATTTTACACCTTTACATTTTTTGACTAAATGTACCGATTCAAATCTTAAATCTAGATAATTTGTACACATGTCAAGCTTCAAATTTTTTCCCCGAGTTGAATTAGCCGTAAAAGTACCTTCTAGTTTCAACGAAAATTTAAACTTTTATATTCCTGGTACAAATTACTAACTGCGAGATTGGGTAGAGCTATTGTGTTATGGTATGTTATACATTGCTCAATCATAAACAAGATAAAACCAATAGATTTTGTCCCTCACACGTATTCTACTAAAAATAAAAATAATTAAGAGTCTTCACGTTTAACTGCTGATACGAATGGTATTATTATACATTCATCGGTCTAGTTGTTAGTTTATTCACTAGCTTTGCTTCACCTATAACCTATTTCAAGCTCAGGCTTTGCTTTAATAGGCGGAACTACATTTGTCTGTCGGTCTCTGACTACATGTGAAACATTTTCTCTATTATTAAAAGCTTCATAATTTTTTAGACAAAACTTAGCCGGTGAATGGGTGCGAACCGCAGAGGAATTGGCAGAGGTATGCAACGTAAGCGTGTCTCGCAGTGACGCGCTTGTAGCACAGTACGTCGCGAAAATTATTTCTAACCGCGCGGCTCAACTCGTCTCTGTTTGTAAGTAATCTATGCAACATTTTATAATATATTATATGTATGTAATATATACATATATAGAATCTAAACTTACTCTAGAGGGTATACAGAAACTCAACATGCTGGGACGCAACAACTCTGTGCATCTGAGATGACGGAGATGCGGACGCGCGATGGCTTCCGCGTCTTCGTCACGCAACATGGCACGGTGGAACATTGTCAGGTTTTAGTCGATTGCAGCCCGACATAACCCGTCGTCGGCCCCTGTGGCGACAGGTATCCGTGCCGGATTTCTTCACTTTAAAAAAAAAAAACGAAAAAAAAAACCAGTGCTCAGGTTCGTGTGACAGAACTGCCACTTTAGTCTTACTACTTGTTCGTACACTGATATCCAAAAAGAGTGTTTAGTATGGTCAAGCCGTGCGTATCAAAAATAACCTTAAAACACGACATTATGCATGTTGTTCCGTCATTAGTAGCTATCACTATTAGCACACGCCACGTCTCTGTACTCTGAATATGATCGTTTAGCCTTAAACAATGCTCTTAGCGAGCCCAAGGGAACCGATATCTTCAGTAAATAGAGCTTAAGAACGGATACTTTAGTTAGCGCGGCCGTACACTCTCCGGCGTCCGGTTAGTACCGGTAGTCGGTTACTAGTTTTGTTATTTGAATAATATATCATAATTTTCTCTAAAATATCTTTAATTAAATACTTAATACATGTATTTAACTGGGACTTTGCATACCCAATCATGGCGAAAGATCTGATTTTTTTAAAATGAATATCATCATATGTACCTTATTTAGTAAAGAATTGTCGTTAGTTGGTATAAATTCTAAATATGGTGACAGGTAATCACATACGATAGGAATACAAAGCTAGTGGTATTTTAAGCTACTAAACAATTGCCTCGAGATCTTTAGGGTGCGAAACTGAAGTATGCATTATTTGAAAATACTTTCGTGTAAAAGGTTTTGTTATTATATGTATTTATGTACTTTTATTACTTTAAGTACCAATTTTGTTTGATCATATCCCGCACCCTCTGTCATATTGTCTATAAGTGCTAGCGGTTAATAAATGATAGCAAGAGGTGCCTCTACCTAGGTCTCTATCTCTTTTTAAGATATTTTTTGACAAACTTGCAAAATTCGTTCGCAGCATTCACTCGTTCAATTCAATACTACCAATATTATTTCATATTGATTTTTATTTAAAGAAGGGATCGTTCTATTTGCAATAAATTTATATAACTAAGGTAACTGTTTATATTTATGCGAAATGACTTTCTGTTTTAAATAGAAGAGGTATCGTTTTGTGAACGTATAAATAGTTTTTTTTATATCAAACAAAAACCAAAAAGCAAAAAAAAAATTGTACTTGCATACGATGTGCTAGACACCTGCTGATGTTTTGAAGTCAGTACTAAGTCAAATAGCTTCCTCGCTACATCGATGGAACCAATATAATCGATGTATAACAATGTATATACCTGTAGATTTTTAAGGTTTTATTAATTTCTTAAAAAACTGCTCAATCGATTTCAATAGAATTTATAGGAGACCACCTCTGTAAAAAAGAATCATACAGTCGAATAGAGATAGAGCTCCTTTTTTTAAATCCGTTAAAAATTACATATTATACGTGTAGTATATATTGCTTTGGTCAATAATAATTGCCGTGATGTTTGCAGCCGGCTTAAAGATTCTTAGCATAGTTAAACCACTTTATATATTCTGTATTGCTAACTGGATTGTGAGCGTATCTAAGAGTTTGTAAATCTGATTCTACTAAGAGGTTGCGCGAGGCCCTTCTTTCTAATATCCGACCTCCTCCGTGTTACGGAAGGTACGCACAACAGTGGAACCCGATTATTGTCTCTGAGTGATATTAGTCGTGGGATTGTAGAGATTGTGGGGGACGAGGTCTGACGGCAGCCGGACATCTTCTCGACTCGCTCTATAGTATCATCCTCTGCAATTTAAGTGGACTAGACTGGGACAACGCTAGGTAGAAGTTTTTTTTTTGTTACAAGGGGCAAACGAACAGGCAGCAGGCAGCTAAGTGCTTGCCGAAAGAGTCTTTTTGAAGAAAAAATTGAAAGCATAAAAAGTATCGCTGGTATGACAAATTGTACTGATCTGTCATACCAGCGATACTTAAAAGATAGAACCTTCGAGCGACACGGTCTGCCTTACTTATCGACCGTGGCGCACTGTTCGGCCCACAGCGCTAACCTTGAACGCACACCCACTTTCACATCCATCTACCCCCAATGTTGACTACCCGCTAGATAAAGACTGAATCGTAACGGCCTCGCTTTGTCACGCATGCTTTTAGGCCCCTCGTTCATTATTTTCATGTAATTGCATACAATTTTCAAGTCTTTTTAAATAAATAAATTGACAATACCTTCACATAAGCCCACAAACCTAGCTTGCTACAAATAATATTAACAAAGTCGAAGCCAAAATCAATTATTCCTTTAAACTTTTTTTATAAGCACTTACGAACGTCATATTACGTATAATATTATTATTAATACATTTGTTTAATAAATTAGTAAATTGGTGATAAAATTTACGACTTAAATGCTAAGTTTACAAAGGTTACGTTACGCGTCCTGCACTGAGAAGAGTCCACAACAAACTCAGACGGGTATTCTTTTGCTATCACCATTTTCTCAGTAATTCAGATTTGGTTAGAACAATTTATTCCCAAGCATTAACATCATTCAAATAATCCTAATAGGATTTCTGAATTAGTTTACGTGTTTTATTTAAAGACATCTCCCGAATGTCATAAGAGAAATTTTTATAGAAACGTGTACAGTTACACTTATATGTAAAGTTTTGCGGAGCGTAGTAGAGTGCTTTACTAGTCGTTTTATTTTTTATTTTTAAGACTTCTGCTAGTAAAATCACCCACTTCCTTAAATCTACACAAGAATATCTAATCATCCTAGAACGCACTCCTACTTTCATACCTTTCATCCACCCGAATGATGGTTACCTGTTAGATAAATCCTGAATCTGTCCGGCATTAGAGAAACTCAAAATCGAACGAGTGTTGTCGTGTGAAAGCTATCAAAATTTGAGCTAGGAGTACAGACTACAGATACACTGAAATGACCTGTGACACCGCGGCGTACCTGCATCGTTATGTAATAACTTTGCAGGGACAGGCCGCTGCCAAAATTCGACACTGGCTAAAATACCGCTTCCGATGTTGAAAATACTCGAGATATTTATGGCTAGCAGGAATGTTAGGCATATTGCAAATAAGGTTTTCCTAGCATTCTTTAATAAAATATACGGCACGCACACTTTATACATATTACTTATATTGTTCGTCGAACTATCGGTTTTATTATTTTTAGGGTAATTCCACGAATAAATTTATTCGCGGATTTAAGTAAGGCCGTTTCATTTTTCATGCATGCCATGGAGTTCCATTTTGGCTGGCCCGTTGGCGCAGTGGGTAATGACCCTGCCTTCCGCTCCGGGATCGTTGGTTCGATTCCCGCCTCGAGTGTATTATCTATATGTATTTATATATTTCTAGGAAAAAAAAATTGTGTATAACAGGCGTCTGTTACCTATAACACAGGCATTAAGTTGTCTACCTTATTAACGGAAGTCCGCATGTCATATAGTCCTGTATATATTTATTTATTTATATTATCGCAAAGTAACGCCTGATTCTATCAATTATCTATATAAGGAAGTCGGAGCTTAACCTGTGGCCGGCATTTGAGTCGATCTCTAGGTTAAGCAGGACTTCGGCCGAGTGATAGGTGGGTCATTCATTCTTACACTGGTTTTGAAACATTTGACATCCGTGTTTCGGAAGGTACGTAAAACAGCGAGTCGCAATTAATGTCACTGAGTGATTTTATTTGTGATATTATAGACTATGGGGGTTCTAGGGTTGATGTTGGGCGGCAATCGGTCATCTTAACTCGGCCCACAGCAACATCTTCGACAATATTAAAAGATAAATGCTGTCACGGGTATTTTTGGAACTATTTAAGATAAACATTTCTTTCACACGCTATATACGTGCAAGTCTAACGGTTTTTGCAGCACACGCCAAAATAGCTCGCAGATGGCAGAATTCTTTCCTACATGCTTGACATTTATCGTTATATTTTAGACAATTCACACAATATCTTTATAATTAATACCCTATGTGTTAATCTGATGTATAAGCTATATTATTGTAAAGTTTTATTAAAATCCATTCAGTAGTTTTTTCGTGAAAGAGCTTCAAACATACATCCATACATCCAGACATCTATACGTACATACATCCATGTGTACAAACTTTCTGGTTTATAATATTAGTAGGGTTAGGATGATATTATCCTCGAATACGGAAAGTATTTTATTACGACTTCTTTATCAGGGAATTAAGTTAATTGATTCACTCCGGCCATCTTACTTGGAGCTCTCTAAAATTATGTTAAATTCCCAATAGATTATGTATCTTAATAGCCAAATTAATTGCCTTATATAACTTAACTTCATTACACTTAAAGCAATTATTGCTTGGGGCAACGTCTTTATAGCCCGTTGATGAAATATAAGCTGTTACATAAACAGGTCTAGTTCAGCATTTGATGTTTTAACTACATATATAAGAGGCGTCTAAGTATGGGAGGCATAATAAGTAAGGCATAATAAATAAAGCATAATAAGTAAGGCATAATAAGTAAGGCATAATAAGTAAGGCATAATAAGTGTGGGAGTTTGGGAGAGCGTCCTCGATACGTTAGCAGTAGAAAGATTGGAATTCGTAACATGAATAAATACATCAACTGTCAACACATAGTCGTCCTAATGCCGAAGCCAGACATAGCTGCATTTGAAGGATCATTTCAATGATCATGCAGTCTGGCCTGGGGCTTTGTGTAGCTGCGCAAAGTTTTGTAGTACTTTGCAATAATTCCTAAGGCTTGTTACTATACGATTTGTCGTTTCTTCTAAATCTTCATATTTCACTATCATTTCCTTCCCTTATTCACTTTCACTATCATTTTCGCGACAAGATGTGGCTTACGTTTTTCTCCAAATTCCAATCAATCTCCATACCAGAATTCATCATAATTGGTTAAGCACTAAAGATTAAGCTACCGAGAAGATGTCACGGTCTTTAGTTAGTTTCGAATGTAACGCGTCTATACAAAAATAACCAACTCCAGCCCTTTCTGGACAGTTTTATACGAGCCGATTGTTTCTGTAAGAAAAAATAAACAAAACAAAGCCAAAGGCTTTTCGCTGGAATCGACTCGGGAGCTGGTACAAATAAACAGTCTAATACCAGCGTATAATAGTATACTGTTAATAGAGATTTATATTTGGATCCCCAGAAAAGGTAGCCCTTCACCAGTCAGTCTAAAATAACAGGAGACCGCGATCCTTACTGGACATGTTATGGCAATATGTGAATAGGACCGGTCCTACCATAGGGCGAACGTAGCGGCCGCTCCGGGCGCCTCTGACAGGTGCGATTCTGAATATGGGATAATTTCATATACATTTTTAATTAAAACATATAAACATAAATAAAGGAGGGCGTCATACTTGGATGTCGCTTCATGCTAAATTTACCTCGGGCCGGCATTGAATATGAACGACAGTTCGCGAGCGAGACCGAGACAGGAGACAGACACTACACATTGCAGTACAAGCAGAAGACATCGAGACACTTATCGTGGTCTCCTGTCTCGGTGTCGCTCACAAACCACTACCGTCTATGGATTTAGGTATGGGCTAAAAACCATGAAATGTTTAATTCCAACCCTGATCTATCATAGTGCCGTCTTCGAACACAAGTTTTACGATTAGTTAAAGAGGTATTCTTAATTTTCTTTAAAAAATCGGAAAAAGTGGTACTTATGTATTTCAAGTATTACTGTGCCCCTAAAAGTTATAACATAATTTTTGAAATCTATGGATTTATTCTGCGAGGTTCCAATACGTTAGCAAGGAAGGAATTCAAACAGTCTCTGCTATACTTGCATTCCAGAGGGGTTTGGTTTCAGTGATGGCTTTACCTAGTAAAGCCATGTGCCTAGGGAACATTAATGCTCTTCTGCACTGCTAGTAATTCTTGTCCTGTCTAGCTATATTTGGATGGTGTTTCTGAAAGTGGAAACACGAAAATTCGTTAAAAAATTTAAAAATCTTCTCATACAACTATTAACATAACTTGTGATAACCCTAATGCCGGATGTTGACCTGCATTTATATATTTCAGCCACTGCTCTGATTCCGGCGAAAAAATATAAAAACACCAAAGACTTCCACATTGTTTGCTTTCAGTACAATAAAAGACTTTCTTCGCTGAAACAATCACGTTTTATATCCTTAGCTTTCACAAACGGGGGTTGGAATAAATTATTTTTCGAGGCGCGTTATGTTATTCCATTTGTGCCATCAAACAAACAGAGCTGAAGGTAAATAAGAGTGAAAACGTGCTACGGCACGTGTGTGAACGGGTCTCGTTTACGAAAAACCGTCCCGAGTGTGTTTTAAATTTAGTTGCCATGGTTATGTAATGTTGGTAAAGCTTTGATTTTAGGGTTCCGTGCTGCTAAAGGAAGAAAAGGCAATGTTCTATTTTCAACGCTACTCGTGTACAGATACGGTATATTTTCGAATCGACGGTGCTGAAAAATCGCCAACGCCGGGATTTAACGCAACGCTTGTTTAAGTCTCATGCTAAATATTGAAAGATTTCGACAAATATAACACACGGGTTGCGTTTCATATAGACCTGAGTGCCATACTTTATCTTTGTAGTCTATTTTATTGTTCAAAATTCATGAAAACTTTTGTGGGAAACCAGAAACATTTTATCAAAACTCTCGAGCCGCCATGAGACCTACCAAATGAACAGATAATTTATAAGAATCGGTCAAGCCGTTTCGGAAATGTTTCACAACAATTCAACGAGAATTGTATATATTGGGTTTCAACTGTGCCACATGCTTTGCAAACTTAGCAGAGTGTAATACTAGACTGGGAAGATGAAGATTCTTCTATTATTTTCCATAGTTTAGGAGGTACATCTCTCAACGACAGTATGCCCTGCGTCAGGTGCAGTATTAATAGAGATGGGGAGGGGAATTGCGATGTCTTGCGGTGTTGAGATAGATTACCGCTATTCTGGAATGTCGAGATTCCGACAGCCGTAACCACCAGTTCATCCATATTAATTTCACATCCAAAATACGCTATACAATACAGAGTTAGCCCAGCGGTAGAAGAGATGGAATGAAATCCGCAATGTAACCCCGATGCCATTAGATAGACATAAAATAATCTTAGCATTCTTTAAAATGTCTGTTTAATGTAATAAGTGTCTTTAACATATACAAGTGACATGTATATATATCACTTGAATTGGAGCTATCCATGGTCTTTTGCACATAAGGAAAGTTGCTTCAATAAAAACCCTGTACGATATACGAGTATGTACTTAGAGAGAATTTATGATATGCGTCAAGGGTAGTCTGCGATACTTAAATCCCCTATCCTTATAGATAGCATCTCTTCTCGATACAAGGCTGAAGGAATTCTGGCTTAGGTTTTAGGTCATATATATTATCACTATCATAGGACATATAATCCGTACTTAATATTATAAATATGCAAACAACTGTTTGTTACGTTATGACGCCTAAACCGCTGAACCGATTTTAATGAATGTCTGTATACACATACATTACACCTTGGAGAAAAACATAGGCAAGTTTTTGTTGCGAAAATGATACTCAAAAGGGGGTTAAGTAGGGGTTAAAAGTTTGTATGAAAGTCAAAGAAAACAACGCAGGAGTCACGGGTTAAAGCCAGTAGTTTAAATAAGTAAAGAGATAGTCTTCAAGAATATAAGAGCATACTCAGAACTCCATTCCAGATAGAAATTTTGCCCTCATCATATCCATGTTCTACAGTCTACAGCTGTGGGATTTTTTTCTTAAACGACGTATTTGCATAATCAATTCCTAGTTGCTCCAGTCGGTTTCCCTATCCTTGAATCTTAGCGCCACACTTGCAACCCCTTTGGTCTGCATCCGAATTGTGCTGGCGTGTCCAATACGAGTTCTTCTCTCGCATAAGATCGGCTTGAAGTCGCAGCAATGACAGCATTACTGCACACGTCAAGTGATGGTATTGTTGTCGCGTTTCGTTGAGTTTGTGAAAGATCACTGTGGCCCAAACCAGCATTAACTATTTACGCAACGCACGCGGCGGAAGCTCTCAAATGGGAAAAACAACTCCCGATTTGGAAACATTCTTCATTGGTGCTCTGATCCTATTGGTCTTAGCGTGATGATATATAGCCTATAGCCTTCCTCGATAAATAACATATCTAACACTGAAAGAAGAATTTTTCAAATCAGATCTGTCTTTTCTGAGATTAGCGCATTCAAACAAACAAACAAACAAACAAACAAACAAACTCTTCAGCTTTATATTATATATGTGTGTGTGTGTGTGTGTGTGTGCGTGCGTGCGTGCGTGCGTGCGTGTGTGTGTGTGTGTGTGTACCATCCCGGACCTGATATCCTGTATCAACGATGATCTAGCCTCCAGCAGATTCGGGTGCGATCCAGGCTCCTTAAATATTTCAGTGATATCAGGTATTATGTATCAGGTTTTAAATCGATCGTATGAACGCAAACATCGCCTCAAACAACTACTCTATATTCCATATACAGCCACACGCCGCACAAACTTACCTGTGACCTACTTCATGTCAGGTAACCACTCCACTCGATGCTACACTCATTATCTACTTAACACGTACTCGCTACACGAATAATTAACTTATTTTGCATAAATCTGAAGATTAAGAGAGGGCAAATATGTGCAATGTTATAACCAGAATGCTATACATAACAACATCATATAACTTTTAGCCTTAACGAAAACTTAGCTTTTTAGTCGATTATATTTTTACCAAAATATCGTGTGAAAGTTTACAAAAATAGTATGTCATGTAACGATCATTATTTTGGTCCACGGATTAAATATTCCTTTTTACCTGTCCATAGATAGATCCACTATGGATACGCATGCTCGGACTACCATAGCAGCTATTGTCACTCCCTCTATACTATATGTGACAGCAGTATCCGTATCCTTTTCTCTTTTCGGCTACTATTATATCCTTTTAGTTCATACCTTCCTTTACTCTTAACTATTTATCTAATTAGAGATAGCGACACGCTGTCAGTTCTTTAGGTCAGCCGAATTGGGCCGATGCATTGATGCGTCCGGTTACCAATACCTCTTTCTCGCATGAGATCAGCGTGAAGTGGCGGCAATGCTGTCACGTCTAGTGATGGTGGTGTTGTCGCGTTTTGTTCGGTTTGTGAGAGTTGCCGGTGGCCTAAACCCTCCAACGTTTCTCCGAGCTTTCTGGTGGTGTAGTTGTCCATGACCGTCGATAGTCACTTAGGCGATGAAACGCTGCCTCGTTTGACCTTTGTAATTCTTTTTAGTTTCTTATACCGTTGAGCTATTGAGTCTCGTATTTTGACTTTGACTTGACTGTATCAAAATTAACCTATCGGGTTATATACCTAACCCAATAATTTAATAGCCGGCCAATTGGGCACGCCGTAACTCAACGATGGAGGCACAGCTCATTAGCTCCCCAACACGACTTGCGATTTGTTTCGATACTGTTTACCGGTACATTTAGCGTATTATCTGAGTACTTACGCAATAGAGCAATAAACCTGGCCTGGCTGATGGTAAGCAGCTTATAAACTGTGTTTACTCCACTCTAGTCGCGCTTTGTTAAAATAACGGATGGATAATTTTATTTATATTTAAAGATGTGTAGCTGTGTTTTATTTTAGGCGTGGCGGCAGTGGCAGGCGTGTTCATTCTGCTCGGAGTGGGCATGGTCGTCGGTTGCCTCATATTGATTTTGGAGCACCTCTTTTATAAATACACCCTGCCCGTGCTACGTCATCAGCCCAAGGGCACTATATGGCGGAGCAGGAACATTATGTTTTTCAGTCAGGTAACATTGATTTCTATTAATTTGGAGAAATGACTAGAAAAAGCATCATTATATTTTTTTTCCAAATTTTTATAAGAACTGATTAAAAAAGAATAATAAATACCGTTTTCTCCAGGGGCTACAGTAAGTGGAATTTATTTTTGAAAAAAGAACCAAGTCAGTAACTGCGATCCTTTGAGAATGAATATTTAATAGTCCATCTAATAGGCGGTAATTTCACATACGATATAAATTCCATTAACTCGTTAATCGCTCCGCTCTCCGAATCCTGCTAATTACGTTGACACCGTCCCAGGTTTTTACGTGAAACCCTCCGCCCGTAACTCGTTAGGGATGAACTGATAATATAACCATGTGCTCACGATAATTAGCGGAGGTTATCGACCCGACCCAAAAACACTGTTCGGTATATCTTTTACAGGGATAAAAAAATATTTTTAAACCTCTATCGGTTGGCTATTATTTGTTCAAAGAATACTTGATTTACTCACTCATTATAATGACACATTAAAAATCAATTATATATTAAATAATGTTTTGTTTCAGAAACTATATAGATTTATAAACTGCGTAGAGCTGGTATCACCGCATCACGCGGCCAGAGAGCTGGTCAATACCATCCGTCAGGGTCACTTCACCTCGTTATTTCAAAAAAGCGTTAAAAGGGTAAGATTCATGAAACTATCAGAGTCAGTTTATCACAATACTTTGACGGATTACGAGAGGAGATGCATTTGTTTCAGAAGGAACACGAACAGCGTAGAAGAAGAAAGAGCAAAGCTCAGTTTTTCGAGATGATACAAGAGATCAGAAGGTATTTGATAGTTCTATATTTTAGAGATATATGCTTAGGTATTATTAGAATTTGACACTACTACGAAAATATTTTAAGTATTGTTAAAATTGTAATAGTAATTTATATAAAAAAAAAGTTCATAAATAAATAAAACACGCGTGTCATATCCAACTCGGGGGTAAACGACTGCATTTAATTACTCTTTGTGAAAATTGTTTTTTAGACGAAGTAACCTCGTATGTAAATTACAAGTAATTTCCAGGGTTCAACAAGGTCGAGATCATTCATTGGACTCCATAAAGGAAAACGTTGCTGTAGAAACGTCAGAAGTATCAGAAGAGATTACAGAATCAAAGTTCCTGTCGCCTTCCCCGGATGTTTCTAGCCGTTCCCCTCGTCAAAGCAGGTCGCCGCGCCAACTACGCTCTCCTAGAAGCCGAAGAAAACGATGTAGCCTTGCCGGTCTCAATGTTAGAAGATTCAGTACAGATTCCGTCTTGGGATCAGACTCAGCATCGATTTATGAGAAGACTAGCCTAAATATCGGCAGAAGATTGAGTCGCGATGTGAGCTTCCTTACCAACTCCCCTCCAGACATAAACAGTAGACTTCGAACTCCATCGCCCATGGTCAGAAGACCGGAAGGTTCCTCGACCAGATCTTATCAGGACGTATCGGATTCTTCACCGAAGTATCTAAGAATAGACCCCCCAAGTCATCGAGCCAGTGTGGAGATTATGGTGTCCCAGGAATCTGATATACCACCAGCCCCTCCCTACCCGAGAGTGTCACCGACCGGGGCACGATCGGAACTATCTCAATTGTCAGAAGAAGAATTAATAAGATTGTGGAGAAGTTCTGAACGAGAAGTGAGAGAAGCTCTATTGGCGGCGCTGCAAGAGAGAAGAGCGATCTTAGACCCTAAGCGCGATCCGGGATGAAAGATAGGATGGGTATCTGGGAAAGAATTCTTCGTAAAAATCACTTCATATTCCTTATAGCTGCTGCGCGTGGATAGGAAGGGTGGGAGTTTTTTCAGGAGTCTCTCTACAGGTCTGGTGCCTTGGCGTTGTTTGATGTGGATCCGTCGGTCGTTAGAAAGTGTTCATTTTGGTGTCTTGTTATAATTGTACTAGAGTATGCCTTATTGACTTTGGTTAGTATTTGAATATTTGCGTCAAACAACGTCGAAGTATGTATATGAGAAACTGAATTTTGAGATTTTTACGTCCATTACGTCGATATAAGATGCGATTTTTAATATAAGCGATATAGACTCAATTCGTTTGTTTTAGGTGTTTATATTAATATAATTATAGCTGTGACCAGAAAATTTAAAGTGCTTTATTCTATACTAGTCTATAGTTGGCGATAGATGATTTCTTTTCTAGTGGTGAATTCAGAATATTAGATTATTGGAAAGAAAGTTAGAAATGTTACAATATATGCGGAAATAAAAAAAAATAATCGTTATTAGTGAAACTTTTACGATAAGACAACGGATACTAATATTTGGATAAAGTAGAATAATGTAATATTATTTGAAGTTTATACTAAAATTTGAAATCAAGATTATTAAACATGTGTTTTTTTTATTAAAAAATAAACAATTACAAATCAATAAAAGTGTACCTTTCTAAATTTAAAACAAGTTTAAATCTATAATGTAGTAACATTTAAAAACATAGCTGATACTATGAGTATTTTAATGGCCTCCCATATGAAGGTATCAATCGTGTATCTGATTGTTTCTGGTGGTATGTTGAACAAAACTTTAACTTAGTTAACACATTTTAACAACACAGATATATACACAAAATACGCCAATATATGAGCCAATCATCTAGATTTCTTCAAACCAAAATAAATCTACTAGTCGAGCTCGATATATTTTCATTAAATACTGGTCTATTCTATTCTAACGTTAAAATGCCTAAGAGAGTATACTTATATGTTTTGAATTTTAAATGAATACGCTAAGTTGTATACAATGATCCTTATATTATTATAAGTAAAACTAATAATAAATTCATTGATATAGGATATGCATGAAAAACTAAGCGACTGCTTAAATCCGGAAATAAAGATTTATTCGCGGATTTAAGCAAAGTTTTGATTTTTCATTCATGTCATGGATTTCCGAAAAGTAATGCCTGATTCTATCAATGATATAGGATATAGCAATCAAACTGCCAAAAAAACAAGTAGATAGTAAGTATAACACGATTTTACCCTAGGTCTGCACCCTAGACTTTAGTTTAGTGTTTTCCTCTTACTACCTTATCTTTAATGTAATTAATAATCATTATACTTCTAATAAAATCATTTTATAAAGAAACGTGGTCCATTACGCTTATTTGGTAGTTCATAGTTTTCCGAGAAAATGATAAGCAATATATTCTTAGCTCTTGTAAGTTGTTTAAATTCTGGTTCTGTTTGTCGGCTTTTATAGAATTTATAAAAAGAAACCAGGAGAATATGAAGCATGTTCAGAACTTATTAAGGTGTTATTACAAACTCCCTGATTTTTGGTAAATCCACAACATTTTGTGCTGCATACAGGTGTTGCTACCCACTCTATAATTTTTTCACGGATTTGTATTGTATATTTATAATAAAATACAGTATTTTAGATGTGTAGAAATAAATTTCATATTATATGCTACGTTCATTTTATAAATTTTATTACAAAAAGCCATTTATTTTAAGTACTAAAGGGAAAGTTTAATTTTTTTTAGCTCTTTTATAATGTAATTGATTTCATTTCAACTGCATTTTTCATTTTCGCGGACGCCAACGTTGGCAACTATTTTTGAGCACCCTAACACGTTCTGACACAGGGCCCCTCTAAAGCAAGCGACACTACTATAGAGATAAAAGCGTTGCATAATTCTAATTCAAACACCACACACACATTCGAGATAATTCAGATTGGAGCGCTTTTGATTTAATAGTCGTTCACATAACGAGTATGTCATTAATAATTTGCTGACGATCCTGCTAATTAAATCTCGCAGTCAAATGATAACGAGCTAGTCTCATCAACTCATTGTACGTAACAAAATTAATGTCATTTCTAAAGTCATCATATATCCAGCGTCAATAGGAATAGTTTAAATAGTATTGTTAGGTTTTCCGTCATCATCTTCACCATCACTATCAGAACCATTACTGATAGTACCATCATCATCAGCATTAGACTACAGTTATCCATTGCTGGATCTGGTCTTCCTTAACGTGCACGCATAAACATAAATTACGTATGTGGTTTTTGAACAAATATCTGTAACTTTAAGAAATGCGTTCAATCTAAAAATGCACGCCCCTCCAAACCGCTAGACGCGTGGTTCAGTTTGAGTTTACAATAAAAGCTACATACACAAGCAAGCGTCGCAATTAATATTTACTCTCACACTTAAAAATAATGGCCTTTAATGGAGAGGCGTGCATTTTTAGACTGAACGCACTATACCCGATTGCAAGAATCTTTACCATGTATTTACTCAAACATACACATAAAACGATGATAAAACGACTTGTATATAACACGTATATAAAAACAAGATCATTACTTCACTTAAGCAATTCACAGATTCTTATCACAACCGGATTCAACAATTTTACTCAAGAAGTTACTTCATAATTATACGAAATTAGGACAACTTCAAAGGCCAAATGTAACCAATAACTTTCAAACTTTAATAGGAAAATCGTGTCAGAGACGGAGTCTTCTGCAAACTCGTTAAAACACGCCACATTTCAAGATGGCCGCGGGGATTCGCACCATATTGGGTTAATGAAAGGTCTATATTTACTAACACATTATATGGTGACTTTACAAATATGGGTCAAATAATATTATTACACATGCTTTTACTATATTTCTCGCCCGACAATTCTTTTATCACTTTTATAGTATCTCGTTGGCAAACTTAAATCTGATATGTACCCTTCTACGCAGATTCTCTACTCCCACTCTTTCTAACCTTCTAATTCCTTTTTCATCCTCTACTCTGATGATATTGCGAGCTCTATTATTGTACTTACCCGTTCAGCTTTCCCTTACCACTTAGCCGTTCAGTTCGTCAAGCGAGCAAACACTTCATGCTCTCTCTCCCTCTACCTCTCTCTTTCTTTTCCTCCCTCTTCTTCTTTCCCTATTTCTTTCTCTTCCTCTTTCTTTCTCTCCCTCTCTCTCTCTTTCTTCCCTTTTATGGCTGCCTCTTTTTTGTCTCAATCTCTCTTCCTCTTTGTCTCTTTTTTCCTGGATATGTTGGCCATATGGTTTAGGGGTTAGCCTTATTTATCTTCACGTTATCTATGACAGTCCTTATAGGTAAACAACCTTAAATACAGAATCAAAAATAAACATTTTATTTGCTTGATAAGAAACCAGCTTGGATTATGATACCTAACGAAGAGTTTGATAATACAGAATTAAGTGATTATTTAATCATAGTTTTCCGTATGAATAATGGAAAACTCCTGTTCTCTTAGCCAGAAGCAACTACGTCATGAAGGGATAGGATTAGAGAACGGATTTAGGTCACGGGTCTCCGTCCCTTCGAATACGCTAACAAGGATTTTACGTTAAATTTAAACTAAGGGACGAATTTTAACCGATTTGTGTAAAATTTTTAATAAGTAAGATAACATAAACAGCATACAGTTCGCTTGGTAGTTTTTTAAATAGCATGTAACCGTGTGTGTTTGTGCGTGTGCCCCACAGCTGGGCAAAGTTCTCCCCTCTCTTAGACCACTCTCCTCTGACCAGAGCTAACCCAATCCACTCATTTCCCGCAAAGGCATCCAAGTCGTCGCGCCACCTCTTCCTCGGCCTACCTGGTCTTCGGCGGCCATATTACAAGCAAGGGATCTTAAATAAAAGAGCGCACTCATTTCCCAAAAGCCAACAACCCATCTGCGAGCCTTCTGACAGTTCACTTATAATCAGTTTAACCGTCACTCCATTTTCCCATTGAAATTAAAAAATACCATAATTGTGACTACTTTAAATAAAAATGGCCAATAGCGTGTCAAGAACACACGCTTATATAGAAGGGTACCATATCTACCTACGCTATAAACGTATTCGTTAAATAACTTCAAAAGCTGTTGTCAGATTTCGTTCAGAATAATTTTCCTAATGAGTTTTAGCATGTTCTATCAGCATGGAAAATTTCAAGTCTCTACGTTTAATAGTTTGACAATGCTAGGGGGGGGGGACTAACTTACGGACAGGCAGACGGACGGACAGACAGAGCAAATTATATGGGTTGTTTGTAGTACTACGGAAGCCTAAAAAATGCTTCGTTGTCATTAAGATAATATTAATAAATAACCTACCATCTCTACTATATTATATATCAAGTAGAAAAAATTGTCACAGCGAGCAACTTTGCATTATTTAGTTTATTTTAGCGTTTTTCTATTTTATAGATTCCTGCTGAAGGTCGAAATTCGGCCACTAATCTTAGATTAGCGTACTATATGATTATCTAAAGCTATATACAATATTTCTATTCTTTTTACAGACAAATGCATTGTAATGTTTGACAATTAAAATTTTAGTCGCTGTCATAATGACACTTTGACACAATCTTATAATAAAATGTTAACATGTGTGTGTAAAGTGATGTTAATTGGTGTGCGTGAATTCTTATTTTAATAATTTAATGTATTAATAATAGTAGCATTCGCACACACTCCTCTAAATCTATACTAATATATAAAGCTGAAGAGTTTGTTTGTTTGCTTGAACGCGTTAATCTCAGGAACTACCGCTCCGATTTGAAAGAAAGGCTATACGATATATACCATCACACTAAAATTGAATCTAATTTTTTTTGCCTAATTTTACGAGGGCGAAATCGTGGGCACAGCTAGTGAAGTATAATTCAGACAAATTGCATAATCTTCGGTCCGCGCAACTCTCATAAAATGGTACAAAAAGTTTTTGTCTCGCTTATAAATATTATAACGATGACAACCAGCTGACAACCCTATCGTCTACCGGCAGCCGAGATACAGTTTGATGGTTTTTCCACGTTATTATGCGCGACACTCGCGGCGTGTCAAGGTGAACGCGTCGCGTGTCAAGTACAATGTGTCACGCCGCCACATTTCTATGACGTTACTATACAGCGGGCGACATTGTCTATTTGATCCCCAGTCAAAGTCAAAGTCAAAATTGGTTTATTTAATTCTGATGTTATATAAGTCCATTTCATAGTATTATTTTTTTTGCATGTAATTTTCAATTATATAATAAAAGTATAAAATACTTACCTTGCAACTGATATCCAATTTAAAAGATGAGCTTAATTCATGATGAAAAATTAAAAAGCATGCGTGAAATATTAAACTACTTTGCTTAAATCTGCGAATGAATACGAGGGAAAATGGGTGCAATGATGCAACATGAAAGCACCAAAGCACAGCACTACACTGACTTTCCGATGTGCCTCAACGCACGTCTAAGGAAGGTGTAAAGATATTAAGTTTAAATTAATACCAATATGTTCCCTTGGAGCTTTGCGAGAACATCAACCCTCTAAATATACGTTCTTAAAAGATATGGCTGTATAAGTCGCATTTTTCATACCAGTGAAACGGTTGAAAATGTACTCAAAACCTATATGGTATTTTCCGTTGCCCTAGCACCATGAAATTTGGCAAGAAACAATGTAATATGCCATAATAAAGGGCATAGTTAAAGAAAAAATACATAATCCGTCGATTTGAAGAAACGTCACAAAAAATTACGAAGACCTCAAGGAAATCCCATGAGGAGTACTAATCTTACTCGTAAAATAACCTTGTAAAAGTATTATGTGACAGTACGGAACCCTCAGTGCGCGAGCCTGACTCGCATTTGCCCGGTTTTTTTTAAATAGTAGGTAGATAAAAATATAAACATAATTGTTTTATTTTATTTATCAAGGAAAACTTACAGCAATATAATATAGTAAAACATAGTAAAAATTAAAGTGTCAGTTTAAAACGAAAATTATTTAAAATTTATATATTTATGCGATATATTTTTTACATATGACGAAAACCTCCTGAATAAGTGAACTCGAATCCCCATAGCATGAAGTTTTAGTAAAAGCAGATTATGATCTACTCCGTCAAAGGCCCTACTGTAATATGTGTAAACAGCATCAACTTGTTCCTGTTTATCTAACCTATCACTAAGAAATTTTTTATTCAATATCTCAATTAATATCCGTATTTGGTTAATAAAGTACACGTAAACATCAAGTGGATTACATCGCTGATACAAATAACTCGTTTTGTGGCAGCTACATGTGCATTAATGACGTCATTAAATCCTTCAGCATGACCATGGTCTCCCTCCGACGTTAAATCATGTTCCAATCGAAAATGCAATGCTATTAAGTGACCAGTTTAGGACCGCCGGCTTCCCGCGTACATTACATAGTTCGGGTACGTTCAAATTAAACGTTTAACCGCCGACTATGAGTGAGCTAACTATAGGTCCGGTGTAAATATTAAGTCAAATTACATTAATATTTTTTTAATAATACAGATGAAATGAGTAGGAGGTTTTCCAAAGTGTTACAGCCGCCCATACAAAACCAAAAAGCTCGAAGATGCTTTACCGGTATCTGTCAAATAAATATGCTCATTTTTTCTCTCTTTTCTTGAAGATTCCTAAATTATCTTGATTCTAAAACACAGGAGCCGCAAGTGACTCCGTAGAAAGGTAATGCGAGAGAAATAATTCCAATCATTTGGCACGGTTTTTAGATTTTCGGAAGTCAAGGTGGAGGGGGTAAAATTTTATGTTCGAAAGTGATCATTGATGATAAAATTCGGCTGTTTTTTGGTCACGTCATTAATTATTTCGTTTAAATCAAGAACCATAACCTACGCTTACAGCCGGCGGCTGATAAAACGCTCACTTTGAATGCAGCCTACGTATGTGGTCGTTGTGTGTGGACAAATGGACCTGCCCGCGTTAAATACGAATTCCCTTAGTGTTTAAAATGTATTTATTTTTTCCATGTCTAGTTTTAGTTTTGGGTAACTATTACCTAATTTCAAAAACTATTCAAATAAAAATTTCTTCCCGTTCCGTTACCGTTCCATTTCCTTTTCGCTTTCGCTTTGCCATTCCTTTTTATTATTCAAACCTTGTCCTAACAATAACGAAGACAACAAAAAAGAAATTATCCAACTTGGTGCAGTTTTTCTGAAGTTATGCAAGCGACTTACATTTTAGCGACTCATTTTTATTTGCGACTATAAATTGAGATGTAAGCTAGCCTATCTTTCAAGTTGGATTAAACTGCACACGGTGTACCAGTTTGATAAATATCGGTTGCTTAGTTTAGGAGTCCATCGCGGACAAACAACGTGACGCGTAATTTATATATATTAAGATTATAGAGTCTAGTAGTAGGTGTAAATATTGATGATGATATAATGAACAAAATATAATTACAGATATTGTGCAAGAATGCGATGAAAATTTAACAGTGGTATATAAAACTTTTTCGCATCGACCGGGTCGTCCGGACTAAAACGATTGATTGTAATTGGGTTCGCAGAGTCGTATTAGCTAATTCCGAAGAGTGGCACGTCAATTTGTGTCGGAGAACTGTGATGCACTTCGTAATCAAGCTGTAATAAAATAATGAAGGCGGCCGCGGCCGGGGGTCAGGGCTCATTCGACTGGCGGTGGCAGGAAAGGAATAATAATTCTTTGTTCCATCATGTTGTAAGGTTTGAAATTTTAAAATCAATTTAAATCAATAATAATCTCTGGTGTCCGTCGGGTTTCACCTATATGTTTATGGTTATTTATTATAATATATTCTTATTAAAACTAATTAGTAAGTTTAACTAATACTAACTAACTAACACATATAGGGACTGTAAAAAATGTTACCTGAAATAAATAATTTGAATTTGAATATATAGGTAGAATTATGAAATAAATAATTAATCAGAAGAACAATTAATTTATATGAAAACGACGAAAGGATTTTAAGTCATGACAGAAAATGGTTGAGTTTTTGAAGGATTTCGGCTAATATTTGATATTTATCTAGTTTATTCGGGTTCCGTAACTCCAAGGAGAGAAAAGAAACCTTTCACTTCGTCATCCTTTCGTCCGTCTGTATGTCTGTCAAGACGCTTTTTCTCAGGAACGCGCAGAGTTACAAAGTTGAGATTAATATCAAATACTGAGGACAGTGGTCCCTTAGGGCTGTGAAAAAATCAATCCTCCATATTTATATACATATAAACAAAAGATATGGCCGTTTATGTCACATTTCCCATACGTTTAGGAAACCAAAACGTATAGGTTGCTTCTCGTTGACCTTGTGTCATGAAATTTGGAAGGAAGGTATATTTCGAAGTACAAGTATAGGAAAAATTTCGAAAACCGTAAATTTATAGTTCCAACACAAAAAAATGCGGTGAATTCGACAAATTAAAAGAAATCTTTGACAAATTCAAAGAAATCTATGAAAAATTAAAGAACACCTTTGACAAATTATAAATAATCTTTGACACATTAAAAGTATGAATCTTAAAATAACCAGGTGAAGTTTTAAATTATTTTTTTTTTATGTTACAAGGGGGCAGACGAGCAGTCAGCAGGCACCGAAGTGCTTACCGACGCCCATGGACATCTGCACGACCAGAAGGCCAGCAGATGCGCTGCCGGCCCTGAGTAGAGAAGATTTCTGCCATATAAAATATTATCTATAATACAAGTGGTACGTGCAAACAAGAAACATTTTCCGTTAAAAAAAAAACAAACCAACACCTTAAAGTACATTAAAAAACTTAGGAAAGTTAACAAAACAAAAGAACCAATACTCAATCAATGTTAGTAGACAAAATTGTAATGATAAAGTCAATTTCCCAACTGCCATTTTAAAATAAGCCAAAGTTAAAAGAGATTATGTTTACCAACAAACAAACTGCCACCAAAAATGACAAATTCGTCATGAAAACGATTTTCATTAAGAATTATACCAATACTACCAATAACATTTTTTTAGATAAAGGAATAAGATACATGAGCAACATTCATGAAAACCGATAATCTATAGAAAACCACAGAGCACATAATACAGTGGGAGCTCCCGAAGGTATTAACAAAGCTGGAAGCGTGCCTAAAAGTACTGACCTACAAAGCAATTCATGGGTGCTTCAGGAAAACGAAACCATCTAAAATACCTGGAGGAAAGATTTATGTATGTTATTATACATAATTATTCTCTCTGTAACCACTTTATTAATAAACAAGAACTTTAAAAAATGGACGTACCATTGTAAAAGTTATAAATTATCGATATGTATGTATATATTAATACGTGAAGTGAAAACTTTCGCGACAGTTTAAGGAAAATTGCGCAGACGACGGAGTATGAAATTTTGCCCAATCAAAGTTTATGCTGAGGATGGTGTGCAAATGCCAATTATTTTTACACAATATGCATTAATAATACATTAAATTATTAAAATACAACCTCACGCACACCAATGCCGAGCGATTTATAAACGCATGTTTACATTTTTACTATAGGATTGTGTCAAACCGAAGACTTGTCAAATATAACAATGTCATTGTACAAAAAAAAAAAATTGTATATACATACTTTAAAATAAGCATATCATATACAAATCTTAACATATGTGGCTGTGACTACATATACATATATTTAATAGAAAAAAAGAAGAATGTTTGATCCGTTATTGTGTTGATAACATAAATAATTTTGGAGTTTTTAGTATTCTTAAATTGCATGAATATTTAAACTAGGGTTTATTAACAAAGTGGTTAGTGCTGGATTATATTATTAATGCATAGCAGTGATAATGATAATCAGCAATGTGAATTTATTTAAGCGGAAGTTATTAAAAATTTTACTTACATTTGTCATCGTTTCTGTCCGTTTCTGTCGAATCTTGGCTGTCCATGGACGCCATAGATAGTCTCTTCTTACGCTGTTGCATCAGTAATTCTGGAATTACAAAATAATTTCATCAATTGCGAGCTAATATTGTGCGAATAATAATTTTACTGGCCCGTTGGCGCAGTTTGCAGTGGCCCCGCTTTCCGCGGCGAGAGTTGTGCTTGTGCGATTCCCGCTTCGGGTTTAGGTGTGTTTTCTATGTGTATATATTTATATATTATAAACTATTTATTTATAACAGTCGTCTGTTACCTATAACACAGGCATAAAGTTGTCTACTTTAGAAAAAGATGTCGGTCTGTCATATAAACCAATTAGTATATATGTGTAAAAGCTTGCGAAAAAAGTTAAAAATACTTTTTGGGTACGCCATCTCAATGCCGGCGGGATACAGAATTCACCCATAGTTAGCCATTCGCTTTGTGTTTCCAGGTCCATTCCGTGAAGCCTATTAAGTCTATAAAGGGTCTATAAAGGTAAAAGTCGATAAAAGGGAATTTTGTAGGAAACGAGAATTTTGTAGGAAACTAGAAGGAAAAAGGAAACGGAAAGGAAATAATATTATAGGATAATAGTGTCATAAACAGTAAGCAAAACAATGTTCGGGCAGGACAATGTCTGCCGGGTCCGCTAGTTATGTTTATAAGGCATATTTTATAAAAAATATTAGCATTCGCACCATCTTCTATATAAACTATAATTGTGCCCAACTTCATTCCCCTCCATTCGCGGAATTTAAAAAAAACGGGTACCGAAAGTTTTTGCTTCACATATTAAAATTATTGATATTTTTTCAATTATTCTCGCATTCGTCACAGTGTCGAATTTGTTTCACGTTTCAAATAAATAATTTCGCTTTGACATAACACTTTGATGTTTTCCTCATACGTGACGAACGAAAAAGGTTTTTTCCCTTTAATAAATCTCTATTAAGCTAAATCGGGATAAGATTTACTATTATGGTCATGAATATCAATAACCGTTCCCCAAAAAAGTTAGGTATCAGGAACATTATAATATCAATATTTTGTGACTAAAACACCAATATTACCTTATTCTTCCTAAAGTTATCCCGGGCTAGTATCAAGGTCTACTTAAACTACAATAGCTATGGGGCGAGTAAACATGATCGACTGCCGTCTCACGTCATCCCCTGAATCGCCACAATCTTTACAATTTCACAACTATTATCACTTAGTGACATTAAGCAGCACCCACTGTTTTACGTGCCATCCGAAGCTCGGAGCTGGCCATACATTTGAAAACCTGTCTTGGAATTGGCCATCCATCTATCACCCGGTGGTAAGATGTACTTAACTTAGGGATGGACTCAAATGCCGGCCACTGATAAAGCTACGACCTCCACGTCCACTAGTTAACTATAAAAACTACAAAGACATTCTCTCTCCATTATTCTTTTCCCACGCAAAACCCACTGCCCCTTGTCGTATATAAAAAAGCTAGTACAATATGAAGTTGAATAAAACAGTAACCTTATATTTAGCGAGCTGTTCAAAACAAAAGAAGCTCTGCATTCACCTTGACCCGTAAGTCAGTCGTCGTCTCATTTGCGCAATCTCAGAACCACGCGCAACTACTCTCAATTCTTCATTAGCACTGCAGACTTAATTAGTGTAAACTAACCGCAATGTTTGAATGTATACCTACCATTTAGTAGACAACGTAATTTACGAATATGCTTCTGTATGCGCAGATATTTGCGAGTCTGCAGGCGTGAAATTTAATGATTTTATCCTATTCCGAGGGCGTTTTTATGCAAACCTAAATTCTTTTACTAAATTCAAACTCTGTTTTTATTAATTACTGACGGCGATTTCGCTCGTGTTATTGTATAGTCGACCAAGAATTTGCTTTATCATTTTGGATGACAGGTCCTAGTTAAAGAAAATTTTGCTAAGGGTTATTGTTAGAAATTAACGTAATGCATAACAAGCGAAAATAAGCCTTTTAACTAATTACTTGGCTGGCCCGTTGGCGCAGCGGTCAGTGACCCTGCCTTCTGCTCCAGATGTCGTGGGTTCAATTCCCACCTCGAGTCTGGGTGTATTATCCATGTGTATGTATTTATATATTTCTAAAATATGTATATATATATTTGTGTATAACAGACGGCTATTACCAATAACACAGGCATTAAGTTGTCTACTTTAGGAACAGACGTCCGTGTGTCATATAGTCCTGTATATATTTATTTAAAAAATAAGTTCTTAGACTCAATAGCTCAATGGTATTAGTGGACTTAAATTCGCAAGGCACCCGGTTGAAACCCGGACGTCTTTGAGGTATCACCGCGTTCATCCTAACACAAGTTCTATATGAAAGAAATGAAAAAAGAATTAGTGTTTATTCAATCATTGCGAAGAAGTAAGCAACATGACAAATAGATAATAATAAGTTAATAATAAATTTCTTTATTGTAAAAACCATACAAATATCATTATATTAGGTAGCCCTGACTTCTGAGATAGTTTTAAAAACCGTGTGTTAGAAGTCAGTTCCTTCCCTTGCAGTTTACAGAGGCATTACAAATAAAAAGCTTAAAACTGTGTAAGTGTATTCGTGTGTGTATGTGTTAGTGTGTGGGTGTGTTTAATTTATAGTAAAATAATAACGTAAACTAAACCGAGACTAAAATTTGTTTTTGATAATTATGAAAAGCAACAAGAAAGAATAAGCCAAGTGAAGTCTCAGCGGGGCGCTCCCTTGCTCACATCAGTTGTGACTTTAAATGCGCTCTGTGCCCAGGCCTGAATTAGTACTTAATACGGCAGGATCAGTGTGAAGAGAGGGACACCGGTGACCAGTTTGTATAATCGTTTACCTAAAGTGTGTATTCACGCATCACCTCACCATAACTGTGGCGTGGCTCGCTGTCTGGGCCACAGATGAAAATCAGCGTCGTGATTTTTTTTTTGCGCTTTAAGCAAATTCAACACGGCTAGAGCTGAGCTGTACCCCCTTTTCTTAAGTTAGTATAGACAGTATAGTTTAAAGTACGCATTCTTAGTTTTAATAATTGTTTTTATTTTATTTTTTATTTGTGTTCCTTAGAGTAAGACCGTTTGCCTACCTTATTGAAATAAGTGTATTTTCTTTCTTTGTTGTTTTGCTTGAAAGGAACATTTACAGCTTGTATAAATTAAATAATAATAATCTTAAAACTAGATATATTATATATCTAGATATACAGGAGGGAGGAGATAGATATTTAAACAGTGCCGAATTTTCACACTTGCCGCCAGTAGGCTATTGAATTTATCTCGTCCATATTAACATCTGCAATTAGATGCTCTCCTTCACAATTACACTGATTCTTCTTCTTCTTTTCTCCATTATATAGAGTAATTTTTTGAAGATAAAATAATATTTAAGCCAAAATATTTGTCAAAAACCTTCTCAGCTTACTCCTAAATCAGCCACTGTCTTCTTCTTCTTCCTAGTGTTATCCTGGTTAAATACCAGGGTCCGCTTAGATGGTAGAGGATGTGGCTGTGGAGCGAGTTAAGATAACCGATTGCCATCTGACGTCATCCTCGGAACCCCCACGATCTCTACAACCTTACGACTAATATCTTCCTATTAAAGTTGTGAAAAGTGCGGAACTTTAATTAAAATGTTAACAGTTTGCACGTAATCATTTTAACGAGAACACAAGTTTTAATTAAATTAGTGTATTATCTTTAAAAGTGTCTAAATAGGACCAATTAATTTTCATCGAGAAAGAAGCTAAAATCTATAATAACGCGACCGAAATGGCATTCAAAGATGGATCTTTAAATATAATAAACTAGCTATTTCCTGCAACTTAATCCGCGTAAAATTGCAAGACCCCGACCCCTTATGGCGGCTCCAAATTAATGCCGTGAAGCTCCGTAAACAGGCGTGAACGATAATGTTTACGGTTTTCGCGGTATTCGCGCGCATTCACGCCTGTTCCCCGATCAGAGTCGGTATTTTGTCCCGCGACAAAGGGTTTGCGCTTCTTTTTTGGCGCGGCTTCACGGGTACACATCCACATTCACGGCCCCGTGAAATTAAATTTCGCCACTGGGTTCAATGTAATAATTTATATAAATATAATTCCGATAACTGCTTTTTTATAGAACGTCTAAAACGCAATGTTTTTAGGGTTCCGTAGTACTACAAGGAACCCTTATAATTTCGCTCTGTCCATCTTGAAATTTTCTTTCTAGAGACTTGAAATTTTCCATGTAGATAGAACAAGCTAAAAACTCATTAGGGAAATTAATTTGAACTAAATTGGACTAAAACTTTTGAAGTTATTTAACAAATATGTTTATAGCGTATCAGATACAAAACCCTTCTATATAAGCGTGGTTGGGCCATTTTTATTTAATAAATAAAGACAGTTCTAATCACATGATAAGGCAATTCAAAAATTCAGCAGTCCATTTCGTGTGTCTGTCAGCATCTCGTGAATGTGGAGGGCATGAATTGTGCCGTGAATTCGCGGCGTGAATTCACGGCAATAATGTGGACCCACCATTAGACTTCTTTAATCTGGCACTATCGGAAAATCCTTTCTTAACGGATGTCGACTAGCTATAAACTACCTCCTTGCTAAATTTCATCTTTGTACATCCCGCGAATATAAAGATTTTGTGTTACCTTTCGCTTTTATGTATATATAGATGTAATTATTTTATATGTCAAGCCAGCAGATAGAGGACTTCGACAAAACTATTACAATTATTGACGTTCAGTATCGTTAAAAGTCACGGATTACGAATCTATCAGGCGAGTGGTGGGAATAAGTTCTCTATGAGTTGGCATTTATCTGCTACAACTCTATTTGATTACTAGCAATTGAACAATGTTTTAGGGATTGTAAAAAAAAATTCTAAATCTTGAATTTATTTCTATGTTTATTAAATTTTAAATTTGTTTAAAAGTTAAATTGAAACAACATGCTAAAATACACTTATTCGTAAGGCGTATTATACATTCGAAGATTATATCACTTAATTATAAAAAAAATTGCTGCCGCTGTCAGTCCGTCCATATGTATGCGCTCCAGTCCGTCCATATATCTTTAAAACTACGCAACAGATTTTGAAGCGGTTTTTTTTTTTAAATAGATAGAGTAATTCAAGAGGAGGGATTATATGTACAATACTTGCATAATATTGTAGAGAAACACTGATAAATTTAAAGGTTTCTTATGTGATGAGCCCTCTGGTGTTGCAGTTGTCCATGGGCGTCGGTAGTCACTTAGGTGAACCGCCTGCTCGTTTGCCCCTTGTTAAATATTTAAAAAAATGTACATTTTTGTCTTTGAAGACTGCAAAGTTCTACAAAACTTAGCAAAGCCACACAAAGTCCCCGGCCACACTACATGATCATTCAAATGAAGCTATGTCTGGCGCCGGAATAAGGATATGCTAAGATTTTTACCAGCAAAGTACCAGTTAAAGTAAGCCAGTTTTTTACTGGCATCTAGGCGTACTTTTGGTAATACTAATGATAATAAATATAATAACATATTAGTTAATTTGTAAGACAATAGCCGCCCCGCCAACGCCCTCCCCCATCCGTCGTGACACACGCGGGTGGGTGGAGTACGGAATTGCACATCATCACCTTCGATCCGGACATCTGCATATCGCCATCAACAAACTTTCCATTTGATTTTGCAATGCGCAGTGCAAATGGAAGTCAAATATAAATATTATAAAAACAGGTACAGTATTGTTAGCGGTATCGGAATAAATAGAGAGTGTCACTAAACATTCGAATCTTACTAGTAAAAAACCTGGTTCGTCGCTCCGTCGTTTTATATAACGCTTTTTTGTAGCATATTTTTTGGAGATGTAAAAATTAATGCGGTCTTTCAAAATTTATATGTTCATGTCATTTATACAAATGTCTTCATTTATTACTCCAAACAGTAAAATCAGTTTTGACAGATAAAGCTATTAAGGTCAAATAATTCTAGTTAAAATTTAAAAAAAAAATGTGTATCTTACACTGTTGATAATTAATTTGTTACCCTATTATCTTTGTTACCCTATTATACCCTTTATGCAGTAATTTATAATAGTTTTCTATGTGATATATTGGAAACTTAACTTAAATATGGAGTTTTTACAATATTTTCTGTATATTTACCAAATGTAAATAAACATCAAGACAATGAAATCGAATACCATTATTTTTTCTTATAGAAAGGCGACGTAAACGAAGCCGCAGGTGATCGCTAGTGATGAGTACGTACTGCGGTTGTGAAGAGAGGCCCAATACGATAGTGAAAGCAGTGAAAGTCGCCAGGTGGAGTGCCGGCGAAGCCATCTTTATCTGCGCCTTACACCTCTCAAAATAACATCGTCTTACGTAACGCCCATAAAAGTTCCTTCAAAGGACAATCTATTTTCGGTACATTGCTGATAGTTCTTTTATATATTTTATTATATTCATAATTGTCATATGTATATATTCCACAAAAGTTCGTTGATAAGCTATAAACTAAAGAAAAATGCTTACATTAATTATAACTCGTCACTCTTTTAAACTTTTAAATATTTAGTATTATAAGCCAATTAATATCATTAAATGCGTTTATTATCACATAGTTAAGTTCATATTATCCATAGTAAGTAAATGTCATTCCAAACAAACATAAGACAAGGTTAAGTTTTGGCAAGTATTGTTAAATGTTTTCCTCGTTCGGCAACTTGTCAAGGAAAATCAAGCACGTTCGAGCTTTAGAACTCCTTTGATAACTTCTTCGAAATTTACTCGCATGGATTTCATTTTAAATAATAAATTAAATGTGGTTAAAATGATTTCTGCATGATTCAGCTGCTAATTGGATGCGGACTCAAAGGTCTTTGCCGATCGCCTACTGACCAATTAATTCCTTTTTGATGACAGTGTGACCATTTTATTGTAAATTCTTTGACACTTGTTAACAATTTTTAGACTTCCACATCTTCGCTGATAAATCCTTATTTTTGTAATATTTGACTGTCGAGGACCTTTTCGAAACTAGTAAAGTCTGATATAATCATAGGATAGGCTTTGTTGTCTCTTCCTTCTACGGGTTTAGTATTAGACAACTTATTGATAGTAATGGGTGTAAGGATAGCAGTACCTATGTGGTGATATACTAGTAGTACGTATTGTACATAATTATGGTAAATGGCCTTTTATTGAAATTTGCTTACGTTGTCGCTAGTCTAGACAAGACGTATATAATTAAATATTGACCAAGTATTTATAGTACAGATTAAACTACAACGAAAGATGACAATACAATGAATAATTCAAATTCAAACGAAGAAGTCAAAGCAATATTTTAGAGTTGAAGAGGCATTTATTGTATAAGGTACTTACGTAAGTTTCTAGTGCACGATTGTTAGTTAAAGCGAAAGATAGCGATTAAAGATAACTTGAATACAGTGGAGTTTTTCAGATCTTTATGTTATTATAGATCTTTAAAAAAGATTCTATTAATGCATTATTGCGTTATCTTTTTACTTAACTTTGGCAAAGTAAACGACATGATGTCGTCTAAAAAGAAATTGAACAAAGGTAAAAACCTTTGCATCCGTGTTCAATTAGTTACTGAAACGTGCAGACGCAAATTAAATTACAGAGGACGTTCAGTCCAAGGCCAATCCAACCCCGATTTCATTGATTATATCTATATGCATATATGTATCTGCGTAATCATAATTATGATCCTTTATTATCAATACTGATTGCTTATACTTAAAGGTCTATGGAATGGCACCATAGTAAATAATGATCGCAACTTTTATACTTTGATATCGCTTAATGTTTTTTCGTGCGTGTAAATAGCAGTACTATTTCTGGTCCCTTAGATAAGGGCTTACCTAGATTAAGCTTACCCTCAGGATTCTATTGAATCATGTATTATAAGTCTATAAAATGAACATTTCTTATTTCTACTTACGCATACAAGAAATATACTATGAAGAATTTATTGCATGTTTTGTCGATAGCTTGGTAAATCACATTTTAGGTTTCAATACTTGCAATTTGAAATTGCAGTATTAAAGGCCGCCTAAGTACTGCTTGAACCCAATTTAGTACTTGGAACGTCACTGCGATCTGCTTTCTGTGGTCCTATATCATTCCTAGAAGCCTTATATTTTTGGACTAAAATTTTCTTTACGATTACTTTGAAGAACGAATGTAAGAAAACATAATATATATGGAAAATAGTATTACATTGTATGATTGTTGACGTATGTTTGACATTACTTACTTGAGTGAACACCAACAGTTGCAAACATGTTTTTAATGGTGAAATAACCCCGTTCATGACCTTATAATACATATTATAAGGTCATGAAATACTCGTTCGTGTGGATGCTGCTTAATTACGCGTTATGGGACCTAATATAAGGGTAATAAATAAGATGAATCGCTACAACGTTTAACTTAATAATAGAATGTTAAAGTTACTTGACTAAACTAAAAAATTAATGCATATTTCACTTGGTAGTTCACATCTTCATTGATAAATTGTGGCCTTAACAAAAAGTTCTGTTGATCAACCTTGGTTCCTGTTAATGACTAGGTAGGTAATCTATATAAAAATAAACTTGAAGTGTCGGTTTTTGACTTCGGAGGAACTTTTTTATTTGGTGTTCTTTTCGTAAGAACAAAGTATACTAGACGCACCTAAAAGTTTCCCTAGGGTATTCTTTTTGTAAAAACAATGCAATGAGAATACTAGACGCACCTAAAAGTATTCCTAGAGTATTCTTTTTGCAAAAATAATGCAATGAGAATACTAGACCCATCTAAAAGTATTCCTAGGGTATTCTTTTCGTAAAAACAATTTAATGAGAATACTAGACCCATCTAAAAGTATTCCTAGGGTATTCTTTTCCTAAAAACAAAGTAATGAGTATACTAGGTGCACCTAAAAGTATTCCTAGGGCATTCTTTTGGTAAAAAAAAGCAACGAGAATACTAGACGCACCTAAAGGTATAATGATATACTCATGATAATACTCAATGCACCTTCAAGAGTTCATTGTCTAAAAAAATAATAAGAAGTATAAAAGCTTGGATATCTCTGCTCCGAACATTTCAAAGCAACAGCGTCGTTTGTCTTTATAAATAAACGAGTGCAGCAAATGCACGCCACTCGTAGCGGCGCACTTGTGGTGGCTGTAAATATAAACTGTTGTAGTGCTAGACGTTTGTAGGTCGCGTCTCGGCTCTGTATTACATGCGTCGTCTACTGCATCACTTTTCAAAATGTTTTCGTCTCTAGAATTTTTCTAGCCAGCTCTATCACACTGCTCTATTTTTTAAATTCTTTTTTGTAAATTTCACACCGTTCCATTTTTAAAATTTTGTTATGAATTTTGAACAAAATTTAAAAACAGAACTAGAATCAATCTTAGGGGTGGGTAGCCAGGATTGTCCAGCCGATTTGGGATTGAACCTAGCACCTTGAAGATTTCAATCTGTCTTGAAGCTATCGGGACTTAAGGTGTATAATAAGATAATAGCTTAGTAAAACAATGTTTCATGAATAAATGCGTTTAAAATTCACGCACTGACAAGCAGAACCGGTTATCTTTACATAAATAGGTTTGTTGCGTTTTCTCATCATATTTATATTGGTTAAATGAAACTACTCACGCAAGCCCGTAATCAAGGTTTGCCTTAGAATGAGGCATTTTGCCTATCGCCTTTGCCTATTTGAAATCCTAGGCGTGCCAGTCAAAAGTGGATCGTAATTAGAAACAACTTTTTCTTTAACTTAACTTACTTCATAAAGAGAGAAAAGTTATAATCTATCTCTATTAATATATAAAGCTGAAGAGTTTGTTATTTTACTCTAACTCGCTAATCTAACTAGCTACTGGTCCGATTTGAAAAATTCTTTCAGCGTTCGATAGCCCATGTATCGAGGAAGGGTATAGGCTATGTATTATCATGCTAAAATTTGTCACTTAATTTTACGCGGACGAAGGCGCGGGTAACAACTATTATATACATATGTGTATATAAATGTATGCCTATTTTTCCATGGTCACGGCGTGGCGCGTGAAAGGCTGCACCGATTTCGCTTATTCTTTTTTACTGTGTGTTTTATTGTCTAGAGAAGGCTCTTATGAAAGAAAACATTAACGAAATTGCGCAGAAACTTATGAAGAATATTTAACCACCATATTAAATTTTTTCTAATAATGACGGAGACGGCGACGCGATCAGGAACGGGAATAATACAGGATAATAGAATGTAGTAAATAGTAAGTCACCCAACGTTTGTAAAGGACATCGTTTGCCAGGTCCGTTAGTATTTTATAATATTTATTTACGCTCCGCTGAGACTGTACATAATTCGTAGCTATAAAAACCAAAACAGGTTATCCTCAGCGGAGTTGTTCGGCACCTACAGTTTAGTTAGCCAATTTATTTCCGTTAATTGCCTCCCGCCAGCACCGTCTAACAAACGGATCAAGGTTAACTCACTTAAACACAATGTTTCTACATAGTTTTTAAGGAGTACTTTGTTGTTCAACTATAACCTTTATATTTTATTCTCCAAACTAGCATTAAACTTTAAAACATGGTGTTAAGTGAGTTATGGAGAATAAGTACCAGAGCCTATCAGTGAGAATATCAGTGTCGGGGTGAACGCTCGTCACTCTGACGTTTAAGTAAGTAGCTGCCGTTTTGCGTCGTTGCACTGCGCGCACAGATTATATTATGTGTATTTTTATTTGATATGTATTTTCTTTTCCGCTTTTAATATTGCTGTTTGTTTTTATTTTAATTATAATTGGCTTGAAAATTTGTATGTAGTATTTATTAACATTTTTTTATAAGTACATTATACCTATTGTTTCACTTGTATCTCTGTATGCACAGTGATGTTTGGCGACTAAATACTTTTTGTTTTTATTATCTTTTCAATAAGAATCAAACGGGCTGACGATTTACCTGAGTGACTACCGACGAATATGGACATACTAGCCTGCCTTTGGGGTATTAATTTCCTATTTACTTGACTACGTCGTATTAGAACGGAAATACTTAAAGGAAGCTCAACAAAGACATACTAGCGGACTCGGAAGACGTTGTCTTGCCGTTGATGTTGTATTTTGGCTCAACTGTTATTAGCCAATTAACTAATCACCTTTATGTAATTGCCATAAAACGTGACATTGGCCGATTGTTATATGAAATTATAACGTCTGTATTACTTAGTGTTCTGTAGTAGAGATCAAAACTGCATTTTTAGTATTTATAACTAACGTTTTAACTTTTCCTTTATTTTATTTTTTTTAAATTTTCCCGGAGATGAGGTAATTAAAACAAATCGAATTCAAAATTAGACAACGACAATCAACGAATTATATTTATGTATGAAGATAATATTTGAGGTTTAGTGATTCTAAATTAATATCTTTGTTTCCAGCACCACTTCCCAGCGATGCACGATCTCAAGATGGGCGGGATGCTGTACCTCATAGGCGTGTTCTTCTTCAAGTCAGACGGCCGCATCCCCTTCGCCCACGCCATATGGCACGTGTTTGTGGCGTTGGCCGCCAGTGTTCATTACTTAGCCATACTCCGACACCTTTTCCCCGAACTAAAAACGCAATGAAGACTGCCCGATTAAATTATTCAATCTCGACTAGCGAGCTCTCTAAGCTATTTTTGTATACTCGTTAAAATGGTCACGAATGTCCCGCTTACGGATAGTCGTAGACGTCGAGAGATGGACTGAGCAGGTACCTTCACGAGTTTGAACTCTCTGTTGACGCTCAGTGAACCTAATGATTTCACTTTCTTCCTCTCTAAGGACTCTGACCCAAATCTTCTAAATGTATGACTAAAAAAGTTACTGCAGAAGAGTAGAGAATGTGAAGGGAAAGAGAGAATGACTCAAATATAGCGATTACGATGGGAAAACTTTTATACAGTGATGACACTCAGTAAACCTAATGATTTCTCTTTCTTCCTCTCCAATGACTCTTACCCTGTCTTCTAAACAATGACTAGAAACTTAAAGCATATGTAAGAGAATGTAAAAGAGAGAGGAAGACATTTAGACAGACATAGATTGATCGTCTATCTGACTCGCTCTTTTCTGTGCCTATTTCCCCATAGCTTGATAGTTACTGCTCAGTCCATATCTCTTTGTGCCAAGAATTGCGTGAAAACTGCCGATTGCAAGGGAGGCCGTGGCCGTAAGGGGACTGACTGATTTTAAGAGAATCATTTAACCTAACTCCATACGTAAGTGATAGGTATTAACCGGACGCGTTCTTTATTGTCTTCTTTAATGTTACAAATAACTTGCCTCGACCGACATTATTAAGTTCAAAATCTACGATAAAATAGACAAAACGCTCAAACAAAAAAAAAATTGAAATATTTTATAAAATCTCTAATCGTCAACCGACGTAATCAGTATTAATTAAAAAATCATCATCAAACATTTAGAGATGACTTGTAAACCAAGCAGAAATTTAAAAAAAAAAAAATTTAAAATGTAAATTCACTACTAGATTGTCCTTTTGACCTCTCAGATATCACTTGGACCACTGAACACTGGTAGCGTTTTACGTACCATAAAAAATTGCCGCACATAAAATTTACAAGTCATATTCGAATTAATTTAATCTCAAATCTCTTTAATCTAAAAGGTAATTTTAATACGTAACGATAAAAAAACGTAAAACGTTATGTAAGACGTTACATGCGAGCATTTTTCCACCTGACTTGACTTCTATATGTACATCGGCTATGTGACGCATAAAGTATTTATATGGCTGCTGTGTTGTTCTATAATTAACCTTGACCCACACAAAGAACGCGTTCGGCGAATATAAGAAAATGTGTATATTTTGTAAAATATTGTTGAATCTTATTATTGTAGCGTACGTAGTTCTTATAACAGGGTTGCCAGACGTATAGAAGATATGAAAAAACTATTGCAATACACAAAAAATATTCTTAAAGGTACACTCGTGGAAAACATGCCGAGGATTTAATTTAGTGAGGAAATATTCTGTTACACCAGTTCTGCTGTAATCCTCCCTATAACACGGTGCTCTTATAACGTAATAATATTCTATAATATTATGTAATACGCATTCGGGGCCGTATAAGCGCGTGGTAGGCAAATAGTCATACAACGTGTTCTCCTATTATATGGAATAAACCTACTGTGCTAGGGGGGATAAAAGTATTTTTAAAAAGATTTATTGAAAGAACCAAATTAAATTTATTCGTAAATATCTTTAGTTCCATAACATAGAACAAAATAGCGGGTAGGAAACGCGTGTTTAGAAATTTAAAATTTATTTATTTTGTCCAATTGTTCTGGCAACCCTGATTCTATCCCAGACTCTCGAGACCAATCCACTCCCTTTTTAGAGAATTTAAAATAATGTATTAGGGTTTTTAGAAACGTTTTTATCTATCTATACTTATACGAGATCCAGTTTTTTCAGCAAAACTCTTTTATACACCTCATGTGAATTTTTCCTTAGATTAGTTCATTATACATGTATTAGAGTAGCTAGTTTAATGTTGTCTGTCTGTATGTGGTGAATAGTGTTTCCTGAGCATCTCCAAATTATCTTAATAATACGTCGTAAATTATATTAAATGTATATTTGATAGAATCAGGCGTTGCTTTGCGGAAATCCTTGGCAGGCAAGAAAATAAAGGTTTTTCAAAAATTAAACCTTTTTGAAACTGATGATACTTCGGTCTCGAAGCGAGACGTGCGTTGAGGCACAATTGAAAATCAGTGTAGTGATGTGCTTTGGTAGCGGCATTGTCGATGAAGTCAAAGTCAAAAATTGTTTATTCATATTGACTTTTTTTTAAGTACTTATTTACGTCATATTATGTATGACTATTTAATTTGGTGGTAAAATTTTCGACTTTATAGCTGAATTTACGAGGGTACCACACGTCCTGCACTGAGAAGAGCTAACAGCAAACTCAGTCGGTTCTATTTTGTTATCATCATTTCACATTAATTCAGGAGGTCGTAATCTAATCAGTGGTCGGCATTTGAGGTGATCGCTAGGTTAAGTAGCTCTTGCTGCGACCAAGTAATAGATGGGTGACTCATTCTAACAGTGGTTTATGCTTGATATTCGACCTCCTCGGTGTTACGGAATGCACGTAAAAGAGTGGCACCCCATTAATTTAATTGAGTGATATCACTCGTAAGGCTAAGAACTGCTTAACCTAGCGATCGTCTCAAATAACAGCTACTGATTAAGCTAAGACTGCCTCTGACTTGACGCATGACAGCATTTCACGCGGGAAACAATATATTTACTTATAAAACTTTGTCATTTGTTGCTTGAGTGACATTTCACTCAAAATAATTTTCTTAATTAATTTTTAGCCTATCCTATGAATACGAAAAATTTTAAGTCTCTACCAGGGGGCCTAGGGAACCACCTTGAGAGCGGACGGACGAGTGAAATAATACGGCTGCTTTCTACGGAACCCTAAAAATTAATATTTTAAAAGAGATATACAAATTGATTTCCAATAATGTTTATGAACGATTTGAATACTTTATTCACACGCGGCCAACCAGGAAACAATTAAATGCAAAATACTCAAACCAATGGGCCGTGATTTTCATCGTACTGGCCGCGACGCAATAACAAAATGTTATTGTGATTTAATTTAACATCGGTTATCAAGTTTTAACACGAATTGAGAGTGTTAAAACACAGTCCAATTTTTTATGCATACAGAAGTGTTCTATTTATTGTCCATGTTTTATATGCATACTTGCTGTTATCCGCGACTTTGTTCGCGTAAAATGAAGTGAAAAAATAGATTCGTGTGTGATGATAAAGCCTATAGGCTATATCACCTTCACCTTCCTCGATAAATGGGCTACAGAAATTATTTTTTAAGTCAGACGAGTAGTTCCTAAGATTAGCGCATCAAACAAACAAACAAACAAATTCTTCAGCTTTATGTATTAGTATAGATAACAATTTAACCTTACAGTCAAATTAAAACTATTTAATTTTTATAAATGTACCTTTATTAAAAATATGTTTTTAATATAGGTACATTTACAGGGATAACTTTATTGTATCAATTGCCATAGTCTATAACAGTTTTTAATTTATTGAAAGGAGATAACCAAAATTTTTAAACACGTTCATGGTTTATTTTACTTAGCAAGTTAGAACGGAGTTTTCCGTAGGTAAGTGTATGTATAAAAAATTTAGTGTATCACGCAATGTGTAAAAATAGGCTTGGTAACCAGGCCTTGAAAAAAAAGTTTAGGTAACTTAAGTCTATGACTCCAGAACTAGCTGAAACTTTGTTTCATGAGCTACTGGCCACCCCTTTTATTAAATTATCAAACACTAAATAATTTTTAAATAAATTATCAAAAAAAATGCATAATGCAAAGCTGAGTAGCTTTTATTGATAGTTCAATAATTCAGTTTTTTAACTAAATAAAAGTTCCAAGTATAAATATTTCAAAACTACGAGTAACTTATAAGAGTTGCCCATGAACAGGAATGAGTCACTTAGGTGCGTTCGCCACTCTAGTTTATTACTCGTTACTGCGGATACTTATCGTTATTTGATTTTAATTAACGTGTTAATGTACCTTACATAATTCTTTCGGCAAACGTTCAGCACATCTAAAAATTTCTATTGTAAGTCTTATATTTTTTTTGACACTCATTATTACCACAATTTTATCAATCTCACGCCGGGTCACATTAATTTTGGCCTGGCCGCTCTCAAGCAATATTTTATAGATTAATAAAATTAAATTGCTTGCTTCATTGTGTGACGGCTCTGCCTTACATTTAAAGAAAAATATTAATAAAATTATAAATATTAAATATCTAAAATTTTAATATTTAGATTTAAGTTTTTAGATATAGTGTTGTTATTTATTTATTTTATGTCTGAATAAAGTTTTCTTTCTTTCTTTCTTTAAAGATATATGAAACACTTGTGCTATCTTATGTCGCGAACATTCGCTCATATTAATCCAATTACCAAGTGTTGTCAAACGCTTTATGTTAGTTTACTGGCAAACGATAGCTGTGCTTACTTCGCTTATCAGAAAAATTACGTGACAATGCCGGGAAAGATATATGAAACACTTGTGTTATCTTATGGCGAGAACATTCGCTCATATTAATCCAATTACCAAGTGTATTTACTCATACACAGTGTGACAACACTGAGGAAGTTTTGTCAAACGCTTGATGTAAGTTTGCCAACTAAGGATAACTGTGAACATACTTCGCTTACCAAGTTATTTGCATGTTAAATTAATATTGTGGAACAACCAACATCCCCAAAATGGCAATCTCTCGGATCTCTTTGATTACTTTAAGCCTTGTTCGATGGTAAACCCATTTACAACGTTTACTTTGGCTTTTGGTTGCGTAAATTGTTAATAATATTGTGTCCTTTACAAATATTACTGTACCTCCGACATGTGTAGCGTTGGAAAGAGTAAAGATTTCTAAATTAATAAAGCGAAGAGAGCTACGAATGCTGTTTCATTAAATTTGTTTAGAACTAGGTGATTTTTAAAATGTCACCTTCATTGTATGATGTCTATGAAAGATTTGCAATACACACTGCTTTACATTGCTGTTTTGCATTAACTTTCGATATCACTCCGACTAGAGACCAAGCAATGGAAAACAAATTAAAGAATAATTTCGGTCCCAAACCATCATACCCAGCTTGAACTCTATTTCCATCGTAACTTTACTTTGACAAAGTTTTCTTTAAGCAGGTAGAGGATAGCTTGTTAATTTTCTGTTCCTATCTCAGTTTTAATGATCATCCTAAAACTATATACAGAACACTTTATTCTGCAAAACACTTTATTCGGTATGGGAAATGGTTAATTCACCGTAAAATATTATATACCTATCATGAGGCAATCTTGGCGACAAATTACCCACTCAGCTAGTCTGAGAGGCGATTTGTCTTTTTTTGCACTCACTTTCTCGCCGCGATTACAGGCTATGAATTACTGGCTATACACAACAATAAATTACAGGAGTTACTTCTTTATTAGTGATTGATGTTAGGTCATAAATATCGTAAAGATTATATTCGTCTGCTGTTCTTGCAAATTGAAGTACACCAACTTTTTGACACAATACACAAGTTTGTGCTTTTACCGCTAAAAAGTACCCTCTTCGTCGTGTCTCCTCGATTTCAGAACACTCCTCTGGTTGCCTCAACCAGCATCGGAATACTTGGAGTCGATAATTCGACATATCGAGTGACGTTCAGTTCTATGGTGATGCAGTGCAGATTTCACGCTTTTAAATCAATTCAAACAAAGTTATAGCTACTTCGGATGTCGGCTTTCCTTTATGCCGTGTTTTAATCTTCAATAGTAAGCCAACGTTTTGGCAGGACAACGTTTGCTTCGGTGTCGAAGCGAAACGTGCGTTGAGGCACATCGGAAAGTCAGTGTAGTGCTGTGCTTTGGTGGCAGATTCCCCCTTAAATAAGGTAACGCGGTACCCCGTGAAGTGGGAATATTCGTTTACTGAAATATCTAGTGTCTAGAAAAAATGTATGCAATATAACATTCACAAGTGCTTTGGAAAAGCTGATTTGAATAATGAAATTTTGACTTTTAAATCTTAAGTAAAAACTCACATAAAACATCCAAGGAGAACGGTTTGCTTTCCCCGTCACCCTCGGCGTTGAATCCTACACAGGTGTAGTTGCCAGCTGTCCGTCTGCCCACTCCTTGCAGTACCAAGGACTGATTGCTGATGATGATGCCCTGGCCCACGTTGTGGTGAAGAGTTTTGCCCTGCCATAAAAATTAAAATTGTATAAAGTTTTTTAACATATCCACAACTATACCATCTTACATTTAAATAAAATTTATGGGTTTGTATGTAACGTCGATTTTTTATATTACTTGTATTTGACTTTATATCTATACATCTTTTACATAAATACATATCTATATTGACGTACACATGTGACAAACGAAATGCACAACACATTTTTCGTACTTGTAAATAAATTCAAACAAAGTTATAGCTACCTCGAATGTCAGCCTGGACGGAATAGATTGCATCATGCCAATTGCGTTTTTGCCATATATATGGCAAAAACACAAGTTAAAACATTTTTGTATGTCTGATTCATAGATCCCTGATTAGACTGATTTTGTTTTTCGCATAATGTTTATTACGCGAAAACAAAGTAAGTCTAAAGGAAGATAGGTTCCTGATGTAAGGACTTCTTCAGCCAAACCCAATGAGCACTCAAATATGCCAAATATTTTATATGATGAAAAAAATTGGATCAAAGTCGATTTCCATTCGGCATACGATTTAAACGAGTACCTATCCTTCGATCCGCTCGGAATCCACTTATACGAGTATAATTATATTTTTCATAGCTTTGATTTATTCGAATATATTCTGATGAGATCAAAATAACAAGATCAATGATACTCTAGAGTGTTCATTATATCGGTGCTTGAGCCATCTTTCTTGTATATATTAACTCTTGACTCTCTTTGCAGGTACTCATTATTTTTAATAGAATTTTCTTAACCTTGCAACGAGATTTTTCTCTATAATTATTAAGCTGCTATAGCATAACGGGTACTCAGTTACTATGTATAAGAATAATTGATAGAATCAGGTATTGATAGAATAGTAGGAAAAGGTTTTATTTGAACGCTTTTTTAACGTAACGGTTTTTTAACGCGACGCTTTTTTATCGAGCAATGTTCTATTTCAGCGCTGTACGTATTTATATATATAGTCGTATATAAAGCTGAAGACTTTGTTTGTTTGCTTGAACGCGCTAACCAGCGCTCAGGAAGGAAGGAAGGTCCGATTTGAAAAATTCTTTCAGTGTTACATAGCACATCTATCTAGGAAGGCCATAGGCTATATAATTACGCTAAAATTTAATCTATTTTTTTACTTAATTTAACGCGGATATAGTCGCGGGCACTGTTAGAATGGTATATTTTCGTATCGATGACGCTGAAAAGCGCCAACGCCGAGATTTAACGCGACGTTTTTTTAACTCTCGTGCGAATGAGGGCTAATAGTACTTACGTTGTGTCTCCACTCCACTTATTTATAATGATTGAAAAGTATCAGATCTTTGCGACCCCCTTTCAGTAGTCTCGCGACCCCCCTGGGGGTCGCGACCTACAGTTTAAGAAGCCCTGCTATATACGATCTGAAATTATGAAATTTGACAAGAAGCTATATTTTGAAGTACGAGTAAAGGAAAAATTCCGGGGTCCGTAAATTGGTAGTCAAATTGAAACAAAATCTTGTGAAAGGCATAAATCTTCAAAATACCCAGCGCAACTCTTAGTGCGCGAGTCTGAGATGCACTTGTGGATGTCCACCACGTCGTATGTAACTAACAAATATTTTTTGCTTTTCCTTGGTGTTATTTGTAGGCCGTTTTCTATTTATTTAAAAATGTTTTTTTTTACAATCTGTCCTTAGTACGTTTCCTTCTACAATCCAAAAGTCTATTTCTATTTATGCGAGCAGGCAATCGGCACCCGTAAATGGGACCTGGTCATATGAAATGAATAATAAATAATTATTTTGAATTTTCCACGTGATATAGGTCAATCACCCCGTTTGTACAGAGTAATGCAAGCATATATTATACTAGCAAACCTGGCAGTCGTTGCAATATTTCTGTTTTAATATCGGTATAAAGTAGGTTTCATTCAATTAGAAGTAAATAGTGTAATTAAATTTATTTGTTTAATGAAAAATCTATATATATAAAAATGAATCCCTATTTCCCTGGGTCGCGACGCGTGAAAGGCTTTACCGATTAAGAAAATTGCGCGGGAAAATTTAAGAATATTTATGCACCATATTAAATTATTTCTAATGCCGGCGTCAGATATAGCTTCATTTGAATGATCATGTGGTGTAGCCGGGGAATTTTTATAGCTGCGCCAATTTTTGTAGAACTTTGTACTTCAAGGACAAAAATGTACAAACACTTTGAGTTATGTCTGGCGCCGTATGTATGTACGTATGAATGTAACCAGCACCATGTATCCAATTAGCACTTTTGACATTTTAAACTTTTTTAATGTAATCTTATGGCTATTGACTTTTGGCAGGACAGCGCATCGTCTGTCGGGTCCGCCAGTTTTAAATAAAATCACGATTCACTTGATGATGACGGTTTAATTTTAGAGATCGACCTTATTATTTGTACTTCACGGTATTTCTCGTAAACAATTAGCGACAGTTGATTGTGTTGACCGAAACAAGTTTCGTAGAAAAAATTGCTTCATTTAATTTTACCACAAAATCTGTTTCTAGACTCTTGTAATAACATAGTTATAAAATTAGTAAAAACCACATAGAATCGACAGAAATGCCCACCATTAGTACTAGTAGAATACTGCTGCCATCCTAGTATAAATGAAATTTGGAAAAGGTTACTCCTGTCATTGAAAATACATGTTTACAAGTATATACAGGATTAGATACAAATCACGTGTGTCATTATAGCCTATAAAGACTAAACTAATAATAATTAAGGTTTTCTCGCAGGGCAAGTTGATTGGTCTGGGTCAAGGTAGCAAATTCCTTTTTTTTTTCTTTATTATATTTGAATAATTTCCGGGCTTTCTATATACAAACACAACATATGATTGATGCAAGCCAAGCAGGCATGATAGCTTTGGCCGCTAGTTACATTATACGCGTGAGAAGGATGCCCACGCCGTGAGAACCTCGCCTGTACTGGGGTGTACCTTATTGTACGTAATTGATATCGCCTTATAATGCGGTCTCCAAGAAACCACGGTTTCTCAGCGAATGTTTTAAAGCTTAAGGAAACCAGATTTAAAGTTATATCAGAAACACAAGTAAGTGCAAAGTGGAACATGACTCTAAGAAATATTTTAATTAAAATAAATATACACTTCTTACGTCGTAGATGTCGTGAAGAATTGGATTGTAAATTATTGTTTATATATTGAAATAGCCCTGTAATGTCCAAGAAAACACGGCTATCGACGAATCTTTTATAGCTTCAGAAAACAAGAGACAAAACATATGACGATATCTTAGTTAAATCTAATATAATATAACTTAAGAGTTGAAATTGTACCATAATTGTAAACAAAAAAACTTTCACTTTACTTAGAATATATTACCGATATGAGCGTACAAATAAAAGAAGTTCAGTAACGCTTTATTTGTATAAAGTATCGTTATAATAATAAATTAAATAAAGTATGGTTAAACCGCAAATCTATTTGGTATGCGTAAAACTAAGCTGCTAAGTTTTTTTTTTATTACAACACGCAAGTGCTTTCTGGCAGTCAAATTGTAAGAGGAGAAAAATGTATTGAACGGTTTCATCCTTTTTATTTACCTAAATAACTTAGACGAGCACAAGTATAAGAAATCGAACACCTGTATCAAAAATAAACTCTATTAATTTAACCTCTAGTGCTTCACATTTTCGCTGGCGGCCATAATTCACAAGTCTTTCCGGCGTTTACCCGGTAATATAGCAATATTCACGACACGAGTCCAATCAGAACCGCGTTTAACTCATTCAAATTTAACAAAGATATCATCTCGTTTGCCGACAATATATCAACCTCTGAGTCAGACAACGGGCGACATGACGGGCTCAATAAAAAAAAGATCACCGCCAATCGTTCCGTGCTAAAGATCAGGGAGCGACGACCTTCAGACGTGGGCCGCGTCACAGGCGCAAGCGTTGTTAAAAAAGCTAGTTAAGTTGAGTTTACTTATAATTAAACGCTACATACACTCGGGTGCAATGAAATCGCATGCGAACATTCTTGTGTAAAAAATTTTTTTTAAGTAAAAAAAAATACATATATTTTTTAATATGGGACTAAAGGTCATTTCAATACCTATCCGGTGAATGATCTTTAATCTCATATTAAAAAATAAACACATTGTACCCGAGTGTATATTTATAATTGAGAGTCTGCGCTCAGTGCTGGGTTTCACCTAGATTTAAGCGGTGAATATTATTCTTTACAAAAACTTTTGTAAAGTATTTTCTTACAAATACTATTAGCTTTTAAGGTGTTTTTTACTAACAATAATTATGGAATTTTTCGAAATAAATGATTTAAATCGAATTAAGTTTGATTTCTTGGTATTAACTGGATAAACGTTTTTTTTGTAAACCTAATTAAGTAACAAATAAATAAAACTGGTTCATTGCTTAATGTTAAGGAGCACTTTAAAATGTACATGCATTAAATTCCTTACATTTATTATACTTCAAAGTCATTTTTTAATCTTAAATTAAACAAATTAGATTTAGAATTCGTAGGTTAATATTTCTATTTTAGAATCTATAAATACCTACATCTTATACATAAAATTCTCGTGTCACAATGTTAGTTACCGTACTCCTCCAAAACGGCTTCACCGATTTTTATGAAATTTTATATATTTATTCAGTAGGTGTGAGAATCCGCTACTAGCTATTTTTTATACTCCTAAGTGATAAGGGTGGCCCATGCGGACGAAGTCGCGGGGCACAGCTAGTATGATATAAAAGGTTGTCGCGAGATGTCAACAATTAAATTAAATATAATTGATTGAATTTCAAGTATTTACGTTTTAATGCCAACGCAGCCGTAGATAACGTTACAATGTCACGTTTAGAGGGGCCAAGGAACCTTGTATTTTTTTTTATTTCTACTTAAAACAAACGCAGCAGTAGTTGCGTTGCTTCCATTGACTTATCGTGACATAAGTTACTATCATACAAAGAGGTGCTGCTTTGACGTTCACAGATACGTACAAATTTTTAGTACAAAAAAATAAACCAAGTAAATATGAGTACTTAAATGTCGCAAAAAGCTTTTATATTATATAAATTAAGTAATGAGGTTATAAGTCCGAAGTAAAAGTTTTAATGGAAAAGTTTTTTCATTCTTTGAAGTAAGTATATTTAAATAAAAGCTTTTTTTTTTAAATAAAGTGTTTTACTTAAAATGTATTTACTAAATGCATGTGAGCGTATATTATACGACACCAATAACGATTTTTCTTTTATAATTTTTGTGAAAACCTCTCTGTTTGTTACGAGACATCTACGAACGGATCAATTAAGAATTTTCGCTCGCAAACAGATGTTACAGGCTATTTTAAATTCATGGAAAGAAACAAGGATACGAACAAAAAAAAACAAAACCATCCAAATTTAATAAAATTGATTATGTCACCGCGGCCAACGTCGCGGGTAAAAACTAGCTAGTATATATATAGTATATGTATTATATATATACAAAGTAGAACAGTTCATAATCACTGTGGTATTCCCCTGACACAAGTTATAAAACAAGTTTACCATATAAATGTATGTCCTTGACAATAGCGTATGTATAGTCGCGACTTGAATACTAATTCCACTAAATAGTATTACATTAACTTCGTTTTATTATTTTATAATCTGATCATAGATTAAAGAGCTGTGTGTAAAATTAATCAAAAAAGGATTGACATAAAAAAAAATAGCACCCGGTTCAAACCCCACCGCCGTTGGTTGTCGCACCCACTCCTAATACAAGCTTTTAATTTAAGCTCAGTAGGAGGGGAAAAGGGAATGTTAGACACAACTAAAAAAGTATTCCTAATATTCTTTAAAAAAAGTAGCGATAATGCTGTCACTTCAAGTGATGGTATTGTTGTCGCGTTTCCTTCGATTTGTGAGAGTTCCCGGTAGTCTGAGCCCCTATTTAATGGCCGGCAAAGTATCTGCGAGCCTTCTGGTGGTACGGCTAAACATGTCTCTCTCTCTCTTCCTAGCGTTATCCCGGTTAAGTACCAGGGTTCGCTTAGATTGTAGAGGATTTGGCTGTGGGGCGAGTTAAGATGACCGATTGCTATCTGACGTCATCCTCGGAACCCCCACGATCTCTACAACCTTACGAAAACCTTACTAACAAAATTTCTTAAAAAATGCCGTTCCAAAGCGGAAAAGACACGCAATTATTTTATTTAATATAGATGAAATATAATATAAGATATTTCCATTATCCACGATGTAAAAATCGTGTAATTATTTCGCGTAAAATAGACGAAAATACTGTAATTCCCCCTATAACACGGTAGATATATCCCGCGTTATAGGAAAACGCGTTGTGTGTAGGATTATTCTCGTACAACGCGCTTGTACGACTCCGAATGCGCAAAATATAATGTTATATTATAGTTTATAATATTATACATTATATAATAACATTATTGCTTTATAAGAGTACCGTGCTATAGGGGGGACTACAGTAAATAAGTCATAAGGTTTTTAATTTACATGTACAAAACATGTATTGTCGATAGTGTATATAATTTCTAACTCAATTGAGATCTTTCCCCCACTTCTCCCAGTACTCTTCGGTCTGCATCTCCATTATCCTGGAGAGGCAACGTTCGCACGCGAACATCTCCTCTTCGCCTGTGAATATAGCTGCTTTGGCGTCTTCCTGTTGGAATGAAAAAAAAAAACCACAAATCTAGAATTTCTATAGTTAGATTTCTTCATTTGGTCTGTGATTACCACTTTTCTTCGAAAACGAAGATCCAATTTGCGTGCAATAAACAACACGCGGTAATCTATACTAATATTATAAATATGAAAGTAACTGCCTGTTACTTTTAAAAGCCTAAACCGTAAAAGATAGAATAGTTATATAGGCAACTTTTTAGAAAAATATTTACGAGTTCCACAAAAAAAAATTCAAACCCTCAAAATGAAAGAAAAGCACTGAATTCACGCAAACGAAGTCGCGGGATCCAGCTAGAACAAAATAAATGTGTTAATAATACTATGTTTGATATTCAAATAACGGAGTTTTTAAATTGGTACCATTATTTATACCATAATCTAAACAACACTACTTTTGCCTATCTCTTGACTGAGCTTTTTACCAAGGGTAATATTCGAAAAGACTTATCCGATTTGGATGTAATTTTCACTAACAGATAAAACGACATACAGAGCTGCATTGGATACAAAAAATATCTATTGTCCGCACGCAATCCCGAGTGTCTGTTATACCGAAGCCAGACATAGCTTCATTTGAATGATCATGTAGTGTCAAGGACTTTGTGTAACTTCACAAAGTTTTGTAGAACTTTGTTGACTGCAAGGACAGAAATGTACCAACACTTTGAGTTATATCTGGCTCCGGCATTAGTCAAATCAAACTTTTGGTAACTGCCGGCCGTAAGTGCGAGTTTCAGTTAGTATTTAATAACAATACGACAGTTCAAAACATATCTGTCGATACAACCACATTTTTTTTTATGTTACAAGGGGGCAGACGAGCATGCAGCAGGCACCGAAGTGCCCACCGGCGCCCATGGACATCTGCACGACCAGAAGGCCAGCAGATGCGCTGCCAGCACTTAATGACGAGTTTAGGCCACCGGGAAGTCTCACAAACCGAACGAAACGCGACAACAACACCATGCCTAACCTAACCTAACCTAACCTAACCTAACCTAACCTAACCTAACCTAACCTAACCTAACCTAACCTAACCTAACCGAGAATACACATAGATTTTGCTGGATCAATAATGGGTCATTACTTATTGAACATTGTAGACGCCTTCACGAAAAGGGTTGAAGTAATACCATCCTCGTCTCCAATTTAAAAATAAAAAGCTATCAAAATCGTTCGAATTAATTATTATACAACAATTAAGCTCAGAATTGAACATTAAATCCATTATAATACTGCAAGTGATTCTCGAATACAATATACGTAATAATGGAAGTGAACAACCAGATTTATTTCAACTATTAATCTATGCAAGTAGAGGATTGCATTGTTTATTCAACGGAATAAATTTGCCATTACAGCCCCTTGCAATGCTGAACTAACAAAGAAAACTTGTTAACTGTATAGGAGCATAAAGTTAAGTTTGTAAAGTCGATTATGAAGACACTAGTACATACTTGTATCTAGAATATACACTAATATATAAAGATCGAGTGTTTGTTTGTTTGCTTGAATGCGCTAATTTCAGGAAACATCGGTCCGATTTGAAAAATATTTCAGTGTTAGATAAATCACTTATCGAGGAAGGCTATAGGCTATATATCATCACGCTAAATTTCTTCACCTTATTTAACGCGGACTAAGTTGCGGGTAACAACTAGTTAAAATATAAAAAAAAATTGATAAATAAAAAAAATATTGAAAACTTAGTAAAAAATTCCACAGCGTCATTAAAAAAATAAAAGCATAAAACTTTAAAAACAAATCAATTAAAAAACGTTTTATCAGCAATGGTGTTACTAAAATCTATACATATATAAAAGCGAAAGATCACATAACACGAAATCTCGAAAACCGCGGGACGTACAAAGATGAAATTTGGCAGGGAGATAGTTTACAGTTAGAAGAAATATGCTAAGTATGGATGTTTCGATTCGATAGGGCCAGATTAAGGCGCCCCAAGAGAGTTCGCAATTTTTCGCGAACGAATTCGACGGAAACAGCTAGTAATAACCATATACATAAAACAGATATTCCAAGTCTCGATAGCTCAACGGTTGAAGTATGGAATGAATCCGTAAGGTCCACAGTTAAAACCCAAACATCGCTGATAAAAGGGTTGAGCTAGTAACAAGAACATAAATAAATAAAGCTTTAGTATTCTCAGGCATTCTCGATATTACTAAAAAAATTATTGAAAATAACTTTTCAAACCGCGCGTATAGCGTACACTATCATCGCAAAACTATATAATACAGCGTTAGATTATAAGGAAATTTGAATAGAAATGGTTTGGGGATCCACAATGGGGTGGCGCGGAGAGTGTGCGAGGAAGGACAGTTGAGTTACTTGTACAGTTTCCGCTAGTCACATTTTCACAACAAGGTATTCACATTTCGAGGACGGGAAAGTTGGCGTTATCGCGTTTAAAATAGAACGACAGCCGCATCTAACTTTGTGACGCTAAGTGGACATATCATCGTGGCTTCGTGCTTGGTGGGGTGTTGGGATATTGGGGTAAAGATGAGTTTTTTATATATACTAGCGGACCCGGCAGACACCGTCCTGCCCAAAAGTTTGGTTGGGTAGCGCCATGCTTGTAGCCGAATTGGGCCGGCGCGTCCGGGTACCAGTACCTCTTTCTCACATGAGATCGGCGTATTACATTATAATTTCTTGCAAGTAAGACCAAAAAAGATTTACACATTTAGTTTCAAGTTTACAAAGGAATTTTTAAATCAAAAGTTTTTGTCTTAATTGATCTTAGTTAATAAGGTATCTTCTAAAAATCAGCATTGAAAGTGTTAAGATATTCTCTCTTCTAAATCTTTGCTGTGAAATATGCCCTTTCATCACACCATATAATATTTATAGGTTTAATTCAATTATGTTGAATATTTTATAAGGGAAATTCAATTAAGTAGTGTATAATGTGATGAATTCCATAAATGTTCTTTTTCTTTCTTTCTTTAGTCTACATTTCCGCTCAAACTTTTCTTGGTAAACAGTTAAGTAAAGTAGAGCGGCGTTCCAGTCGTGTCGCCACCGGTCAGCAGTCCACCCACGCGGCGTGGGTGCAAAGATTACTCTCATTCAATTGAACCGCATTGTGCGCCGGCGCATGCCACTCACAGCCACCTCTTAATTACTGCGCAGCTGCGGCTCCGTCCATCTGTACCGTCACCACCTACACCCTGACACATACAGGGTGCTCCAACATCGTCTCTACATCTATGTATAATCTCTACATATGTATATACATGATTTTATTATTAAACGTAGTGCTTTTTACTTCATTAAGTATATTATAAGTTATACGTCTTATCATTTTACGTCATCACTCCGATGTCTTATATGCATTTATACATAATGGTTACTTTTAAACACTTCTTGTATTAGTACTTCAATTTATTTTATTTGACTTCTTCTAACTAGAGTTATCCTGGTCTAGTATCATGGTCAACATAGATTGCAGAGGATGTGGCTGTATACACGCCGTAACACATAACATAATTTCACAGAATCAAAACATGTGACTGCGACAATAAAATACAAATTTTATTAAAAATAGTATATTTAAAAAAATATATAACGAATATTATACTAATATAAGAATACGACCTTTGCCCATTTCCTAAAATAATATAACTTCCGTATTGCGTATCTATCTGTTGGAAGTCTATCAGCCATGAGCTCTACATCTTTTTATTTAAAACACTTCAAAAACAGAGCACCCTGTATAGCCCGAAATTTCGATGATCTGTGACAGTGTCCAGTGACAATGGAGTCCGGTTTTGAGTGGCCGGGCGTCCGCAAATCTCATTTGTGGATTTATCATTAGGCCGTATTCCATACACCCCCGTCCAAGCTTATTAACCGGTATAAATTTTATTTCCTCAATAGCTAATATCTTACGGCTATTTGGCTATACCCACGAAACGTGATACTATTGTTTAATGACTAGCATTAACCCTCGACATCACACGCTCCTGGTGTACCATACTTGTAATATACATGAAAATGGACAAACACATAAAAATCTCGAAAAACGCGGGATGACCTAATCTAGTTCTATCGAAAAATCGTTCTTAGCGGATGTTTACTAAGTATAAACTCCTTGCCAAATTCCTTCTTTGTACGTCACGCAGTCTTCGAAGATTTGTGTTGGAGATCGAAATTCGGCCACAAATCAAATTCTCAAAATTTCAATTATTTGTACGACGTTAAAATATTTGACGTCACTTTGCGCCATCTTATATCCAAATGTATACATGTGCGCAAGGGTCTATAAGCGTTGGATGCTAATGGTAGACAGCTGCCCCTGATTGCCACCCCCCTTGGCGACACCCTTGGGTAAATAAATAAATATTAGGAATGTTTTCAAAGGTAAATTGCATATCTTCACCAATTTCCTAGTTATCCACCATTTCATTATTAGGTTTTGAAAAGATTTGAAACTTAAATGAAATTTAGCATAAGACAGTTTTGACACAAGAATTATACTTGAGCACGAGCCACCTTTTCAAGATTGGTTGGTCGTGCCACAAGATTTACTTTGTTGGTTCTTTTTTCTATAGATTAATATAAAAATATAGAATGAAATAAAAATAAATGAAGATTTTAGATTATGTAAAATTTTTCCTGAGACTTTTTGGTTGTAAATGTGTATTGCAATATTTGTACAAAACAATGTTTTAGCAACAGTATTTTATTTTAATGCAGATAAATCTGTATCAGGGGTCAATTTCTCTAGAGAAAGTATATGCAAGACCACCTTCTGATAATCCAAGTCAAGTCAGGTAGGTCATACTGTAATAACATTAATAAAAAACATTTACCAGAATGTTCTAGGAACGTGTCAGGTGTGATATATTTTATATTACCACTATAATTTTCATGCTTCTTAGAAAATGTGTCACGTCTGATAGATTAAAGCATAAATACAAAGATAGGTGTTTTACCAGAAACAGTAGCAACTTCCTTATAAGTTATTTTTTAATTGGTAATATATTGTACAATAAAAAAAAATTTAAAGAAATTATTCACGTCTAATTTGTGTGTCTGTAGATGAAAAAATAAACAAATAGTTTATTTATTTTTTCATCTACAGACTTTTAATTTTTATGCAAATGTTAAAGGTGAAATCTAATAATAAAAATAAATAATAAAATATACTTAAAAATAATGCTTTAAAATACAATTTAAGTTTTACTCGATACAAGATTTTGTACAATTGGAAACCGAAATTTCTTACTAGATTTTTTTATTTTGGTGTATATATCTTCAGATTTGATTAAATTTACATATTTTCAGGTCACAAATGTCCATTTTCTTTTATGTATTATCTCTTATTCAAAGTAATTTTGTATACTTAAGCTTCAACGCACCATCACTCAAATTGTAATAATGAAAAAAACACTATTTACAACTTAAATAAATACCTACTTTTTAATTTTTATTACCTAGTTATACATGTTAATACCAGAACTTACAAGTATTTTAATTTATAATACACATGTTACACAAAAAAATTAAATAAAAGTTTCAAGATCCTTGACGTCCGAGTTACACAATAATTTTGAAATTACGTAGTAGACATATAATCACTATTTAAGGGGGCAGTTAATTAGTGAGGATGCTAAGATAGTTTTATATTATTGTATATAAACTCACCTTTGGGTCCAAGCCATATTCTATTAGTTTGCGGTAATCTGGTGTTCGGCCAACATCAGAGTCCTTCCCGGGGACCTCATCAATGGAAATTTCTCCATTGCCCTCCGCCATTCTGCACAATTATCAATTTTTTTTGAACACACACTACACTTGAGACACAAACGCGCCAATTTAAAATCTACTTTCAAACTAACTTATGACTGGCCAACCTACTCTGAGTTGGCATATTATGACAGATGCTTCCATTCAAATAAGAATACCTACGAGTTTAAAGAGAGCAGAAATCGTACAAAAAGTTACCCCCCGTATCGCACATTGCTACCTATGTTTCCGTATCCAGTTACTCCGCTGCTGTCCAATCCGGAGTTCTTAAAAGAAGTATCATAACCACCGATGGCGTTGTAGCCGGGGTCAACGTTGTATTTGCTATCTTCGATGGTCCCAAAACCCGTTATTGAAAATCCGTATCCTCCTGGTGTACTTCCTCCCCAATTTGAGTATTGATGTGAATCTGAAAAAAATTATCATTTTTTTAGTCCTTACTTATCGATCTAACTACGATGAATCATTTTTAAAAGTCGCGCCTTATGACGCTTTGGAGTGAACCGTGCAGCGTTGAAGCACGACAGAAAATCATTGCGGTGACGTCACTGCCATCAATCAGATAGCAGCATCTATAATTCTGATTTTTTTAATATTTAGAAGGTTCGTTAATAGTCATCCGATGTGTAGTTATGTTGTATTAAAGCTTGCTTCTTTAAAAAAGAAAGTAACTCCAAAGCTTTAAGCGATTTAATCACTCGTAAAGATCAGCTAAATTAAAAACTAATTGTGAAATAATGCAGCAAGCGAAGACGGAAGAGACTTAAGAAAAATAGCCTTTTGACAATTATTTATTATCAACTTGTTACGGTAAAGTATTGCACTTACAAGAGCTACTAGCAGTCCTTAGGTCATCTGCTTCCTTCAGTTTTGCTTCTTTGGGGATGAGGATAGATGCCTTTTGCTGTGCTATGTTCTCAGGCGCCGCGTGTATGCATGTAGACGCAACTAGCAGTGTCAAGAAGTATTTATAGTTTGCCATCTGAAATAGTCATATTTCTATGTTTCATATTTTTTTCTAAAGTGGTAAGCGAACACATACGACCCGACTCGTGTCAAATAGTCATCGTTGCATATAGACTTTTGTAATTAAGTGTATATCGCTGTATTTTTCTATGAAGTAAATATATCTACTCTTCGGCCGGGACACAACATTAACGAGCAGTAGTGGCTGAGGTTTTTTTAAGGGATGGATGTGGAATCGCATAACCTCTTTTCTCTTAAATGTTCTTCAATTTAAGTAATTCAATCTCGAGAACACCTTTAACTATACCACAATATTCGGATAATTGCGTATTTTACATAAAATACAATAGTGTAAGGAGAAATTGTTGACATATTTATTGATTGTCAAATATTTACGAGTATCCATGCGTTCAGAATTTGATTGTGTAAACTTAAGAAAATATATATATATATATATACAGCTTCTTACATATACAATTAATTACAAATTTGCTTGTGAGTAAACAGTTACTGTAAACTATCAAGAAAAACTGTTAGTAAAAGGTAAGTAACCCACCTTGCGGACAGGTCAACGTCTGCCAGGTCCGCTAGTATATTTATAGTTTCATCAGTGTACCAAAAATTAATACCGAAAACTTAATTTCCCACATATTAAGGTAGCATAATCTGCCTGCGGTAAATTTATAATCATAAATTAAAAGTAATATATAATATATAAAAGTATAAACTCGTCCGGTAGACATAAACGTACCTATTCAAATGCCATACTAATATTTATTTATTTCATCATATTATTCTATAAGAGTGGTTTTAATGTAGGTACTGCTTTGCAGTAGATTTTTGTGGTGTTCGTACCTGGAGATATGTACGTACAGTTGTATACATCTGCACATCAAAAACGTCTTTAATTTAAAATACAGCGTTAAATGAAGTAATGACGTAGCAGAGAGGTTTCACTGTGCATTATCATGAGTAATTACTATGTGAAGGTAACGTTAACAGGCGTGCGTGTTGGCGCTTAATATTCTGACCCTCGAAACAACAATCGACTGTCGGACCATTCTCACGTTCTGACCTGACGTAAGTTATATTGTTGGAATTCAGGAACTGTGTTGGTGCATAGAATCCGGCGTCACTTCGCGGAAGTACATGGATGTGGAAAAATTAAATTAAGATGAGAAATGAGTAGCTCTGAACATTAAGCCGCAAGGTACAAAATCTTGACGCCTTTGGGGCATTGTCACACCTACTCCTATAACAAGCTTTTAATTTAAGACTTAGAAGGAGGGGAAAATTTATTGAAGATGTCAATGGAGGAGGCGTGTCCAGCTGAGGAGAAGCGGGCTGAGGGAAGGAGAAAAACGGGAATATTAGAGATAGATCTACACACCTACGTTTCCCAAACTATTTTTTACCAAGCCCGGCTATTTGTACACCTATTCTGCGTGACTTACTATTTTTTTTGCGTGTACTTACTAGGTTTTGGCAAACACTGTTATTTTCTTTATTTTGAGTACAATACTGTGACGTCAGTAAATTCTTGGACAGATTTTGTTTATCTCCTTTTATAACATATTTTATTAGAATTTTTTAAAAGAAAACTTAAAACTATTAAATCTTCCTTGCAACCATGCAACCTGTACATATCTTTAACTACAGGAGTCAGTGTAAAACAAAATATTTTGTTCATAATAAGTACATGTTTATATTTTACTAGATGTTTGGTGAAAGCGCTTAAACCTTATCTTTCTATTATTTTATCGAAAAATCCGTACTTAATGGATATCTACTAACTAGAAACTATGTCCCTGCTAAATTCAATCTTTGTTCGTACCGCGGTTTTCGAAATTTCATGATAGGTGACCTTTTATATATAGATTAAATATTTAATCATATTCACCGTGAAAATAAAATATGTAAATACAGTAGTACCACTCACATTGCAGTATCCTTATGTCCACTAAGCACTACACTACCGCTGGGTCAGCTGCGGGAGAGCAGATGCGCTCTGCGTGCGCACACCTCCGACCTTTATAAGCCGTGGGATATTCCGCTTGCCCCGACAATGGTCGCAATAATGAGTTCGTTTGTAAGCAGCCCGTCCTTCTGCAAGGATGCTACGACGTCGACTAATTTTAGCATAACACAATGTGTCATTCCGATGGTCATAAAGTCTTAGCTACATCATACCTGTGAATATCGAGGCCGACGCCGGCGCTTTATGGTGTCTTTATTAATGATTAAAGTCTTTAAAACTTGGATTATTTGATAGTCTTAACTAGTAGTGGTTTATTAGCTTATTACTCTTACTAGTAGAGGGGGGAGGTCGTAGCTTAATTAGTGCCTGGCATTTGAGTCCATCGCTAGGTTAAGCAGTTCTTTTCGCGTCCGGGTGATAGATGGGTGCAGGGTGCAGCATTCTAACTCTGGCTTCCGAATATCCAACCTCCGCCGCTGTCTTATTTAATGATATAATCTATAACGCACTACACAATAAAAGTTACTTAAAAAATTGATTTAATGAAAAACTATTCTGAATGATTTTCAACATGTCAACGGGTCTTTACGTTACTGAAAAAATTAGATGTGTTTACTGTCAGTGAAGGGACTGATCTTAAACTAGCATGATCTTGCTAAAACGCATCGCTGCGTACAGGATGTCGCCACAAGGTCGCCGTTAATGGTCGTCTCTAATTTAGGAATAGAGCATTGTGCGTGGTATGGGTTGGATAAACCTTGAACTGCCATACATTTGTAATTCATACGACAAATTTCAAAAAATCATCCTTGCTTGCCTCTGGTAGTATAGACCGTTCAGAACATTAATTTTATAATATATATATAGAGATGTAAAAGAGGGTCCGGAAGAAAAAGGAAGGCTCCTTTGTGTCGCCTAGAACGAACTCAGTTGAGAAGTTTTGAATGAACTAAGGAGAGAAAATAGTTTATATACATTAATTATGGAGTTTTATATTGATAAGGATTTGATCTTGCTATAATGCAGACGCAGAACGAAGACGGTAAATAAAGGTAATTCAATAAAATAAATAATATATTATGTATGAACTCGTTACAAAAATCCTATTTTCAAAACTTAAATTAACTACTACACGTATTTATTGTAAAATTCATGTAGTAGTTAATTTAATAAGTTTGAAATTACTTTTACTTCATGTAACCATAATATTAGAATAGTATTTCTGAGTTACTTACTTTGCTTTACTTCTAAAATTAGTGTCGAAGAGAATCTAGTGTTCTGTAGTTAGTTAAAATACTTGCAGAAAAATTACAAGAGATCCTTTTGATTAGGGTTCCGTACCTCCAAAGGAGAAAAAGTAACACTTATACGATCAATATGTTGTCAGTCTGTCTGTCTATAAAGAAAGTTTTTCCCAGGAACGCTTGAAGTTATAAATTTAAAATAAATAGATACTAAATGCGTCTGCGGTCTCTTGATGCTGTAAAAAAAATAATTCTCTAAGTGTAAGTAATGAAAAGATGGCCATTTCTGTCGCATTTTGCTTGCTAGTATATTCCTAAAAGGAATTCAAAATCTTTAGGACACTTCCCGTTGACATAGAATCAAGCAATTTGCTATATTTTGAACTATAAATTTAGAAAAAAAATTGACTCATTCGTACGAGAGCTTTTTTATTGGCGTTAAAAAAGCTTTCAGATAGAACGTATGGATTCCAAATTTCTCCATTCCTGTTCTCACGGCAGCGCTTTTATAACGTGACGCTTTTTTATGGAGTAATGTCTATTTTCAACGCTATATTTATACGTATACGGTATACTTTCGTATCGACGACGCTGAAAAAGCGCCGACGCCGCGATTTAACGCAATGCTATTTTAACTCTCTTCTGAATGGGGGCTTAGTGCGTGAGTCTTCCCACTTGCCCGGTTTCTTTCATATTTATTTGACAAATCGATCAATAAAACGTGGGGCCTCTGCGCATATTAATTATATTTGTTTTGCGGCAGATTGAAGAAATGGTTTGAGAAAACCCATTACTTCTGGTTTGCGTTTTTTTCCCCTATTTGAACGCTTTTCCAATTTAGATACGAGGTTAGAGACCGAATAGCGAACCTTTTGGCATCTAGTGCTTATCTAGTTATAGTAAATCTTGCTGTGAGAAAACTATCAATTCCAATTATAGTTTGTCTTGCAGTTTCACTTGCAGTTTTTTTTTGGGCTGCAACCATATTCAGCGGCGGGCAGCGTACCTCTCTCTTACTTAAGATCGGCTTGAAGTGGTGGCAACGATGTCATGTCAAGTGATGTTGGTGGTGCAAATGTTCATGGGTGTCGGTAACCGACAAGGTAAACCGTTTGCCCGCTTGTTACATAACAACAGAAAGCATGGTTTAAAATCAATCATTTCTTTTATTAAAGACATTTATTTAATGACTCTTAATACTATATACAAAATATTATTAAAGTAGTGAGTACCTTCAAATATATGTATATATGTTAAGTACAAATGTAAATATTACATACCGGTCGTATTAACAAACAGTCGATCGAGTCGAATTACACATACAAAATGTTTTTGTATTATAAATAAATATTAACTTAAGGTACTTCGATGAATTTTGAAATCGTCTAAGATTTCGTCAGACGCTCTCAAAACTCTTTTCAATTTCACTAAATTATCGCGTCTGAGACAGCGAGCCATTCAAGGCTTTGCGTCGGATTTCTTCACCTTTTTGTCATCCGTAACTTGGTCGAGGACTCTTGGGTGAACGGCTATTCTCTTTAAGCCCTTTCTAGGCGGCTTGATCTCGTTTTTCAATAGATTTTCGAGTTCCGGTAAAGATTTGATCTCCTTCAAGTCGTTCAGTTCCACGCTGCGGCCGCCGTTGAGTCTTCCGAGATATCGGTACACGTCTCTGTTTGCCTGGCACTGGGCACAGTTGTACTGCACGGGCACTGCGTTGGGTAAGTTTTGTTGGGCCGTTTGCATGTCGGAGCCGTTTCCTGGACAGTACGGTACGAACACGACCTCCAACACCACATTTCAAATGCATTTATTCTCTGTCTCTCCCTAGCAAGTACAGTCCACGTTTCTGCCCCGTATAGAAAGATGGGAAAGATTAACGCTCTTACTAGGCGAGATTTAAGTAAAATAATCATTATAATAGTTTGGCAAATCCAAAAGTACCCAATATAAATAATTAGCTGTACCTTCATCCGCGTAAAATTAGGTAAAGAAATCAGATTTGATTTCAGGATGACGTTATATAGCCTTCCTCGATAAATGGGCTGTCTAACACTGAAATAATATTTCGCGTTCAAGTAAACAAACAAATAAACTCTTAAGCTTTTTATATTAGTATAGATATAGATTTAAAGTCAACTGTAAATGATGTTTTGAGTGAATTAATATTTTTAGTTACTACCATCTCTAATCTAAATAAAATCAATTGTTGGTTGTATTCTCGCTAAAACCAAAAAAACTGCTGGACCGTTTTTAATTTTATTTCTTTTGTTTGATTCCCCTTATTTCAGGGAAGGTTGAAAATAAAAGAAAGTAAGGAAAACTCCAAAGATTATTTAAAAACTGCAGATTTGGTCGTTATTACAAAATACTACAAAAACATTCGTACTAGATATTTTGACTACTATATAAAATTATTTTTGGAAAATTCGACCAATGTCACGATTTATGTAAAAGCATATAAAAGAGATAGGTTTCTTAGCTAATAGAAAACGAGCCAAAATTTAAACTAATCATGTCTGCCTGATCAGCTAGTATTAGATAAAGATCGTAGGTAATAAACAGATGAACACGGTTTTTTGACATGATTGTTTATCCAAATAGCTAAAGAATAAATTATGTTGTGTAATAACGACCAGGAAAAAATATGAACGGCGTGAAGTGGCGGCAATACTGTTACGTCAAGTGATGGTTGCGTTGTTGCGTTTCGTTCGGTTTGTGAGACTTCCCGGTGGCCTAATCTCGTCATTAAAGACCGGCAACGTATCTGCTAGCCTACTGGTGGCACAAATGTCCATGGGCGTCGGCAGTCACAAAAGAAGGCATGGCGAATGCTTGTTTGCCACCTTTCTTACATGAAAATAGAAGAAAAATACTCGCATTCCAAAGCAAATTCGTAACTCGTCACTGATGACAGGGCGTCCTCATTATCTTGGTGACTCGCAGTCTACTGGGTACTCTTATCTGGTCCAACACTGGCTCTTTATGCCGAACAACGGGACTTGTTATTTCCAACACTCGACGGGTCAGCGAGGTCACCCCTTCCTGAATACGAAATATTTGATATTTTTATATAAACAAAGTTGCTTTAATTAAAACTGCTTCTTTATACCTAATCTCTTCTGTGAACACAATCGCGCTAATAGAGGAAGTTGTTGATTGCTTGGTTTAATTAGTATTTACTACGTAATGTTCCCTAGTAACAACGGGTCCTGTTGGATTGCCAACTGCGTCGTGGGTCTTACTGCAACTAAAGTTTTGGTCTCTTAATCGTAACGCACGACGCTGCGTTGTGCGGCATACGATGTCCGACACTTTTTTTTATGTTACAAGGAGGCAGACGAGCAGGCAGTAGGCACCGAAGTGCCTACCGGCGCCCATGGACATCTGCACGACCAGATCATTATGCTTAGAAAGAGTAATGGAATTTAAGGCATAAATGAATTAAATAGCAAAGTTAAATACAATAGTATACCATACTTATAGTAATCTGTGGGTGGTACAGCTTGTTTTAGCTTGCTATAACCACTGCTTGCTTTCTCAAACAGCTGGCGAGCTTGTAGACATGCCGAAGATACTAAAAAATTGAAAAAAATTGCTATAATTTTTGGAGATGACATTGCAAAATTGAAAAAAAAAATGGATTGACAACTATAAAATTATCGGTTATAATAGGATCCTCTTTACATTGGCTTTTATAAAACAAATTTTTTGAAGAGTAAATTTAAATACTGGACATAAGTTAAGAAGATTTTCAGTAATAATAAATGAAAGAAAAGTTTTGCTTACTTCCATCTTCGTTATGATGTATCACCTGAAGAACTGTTGTTATTTCGCGAGATATCTGGTCCACTTCCTTACATATACTGCGGATAACCTACAAATATATACAACTTTTGTACTTGTATGGATATGACGAAATATTGTATACAATAAATGATATGGAAAACTGAATGTACTTTTATAAGATCAAATATATTTTATGTAATATGTTATTAATTCTTGACTTATAAGTTACAATTAGATTGTGCAACGAATTATTGTACCGAATACATGTGAAAAATAATACTTATTTTAGGATCACTTACTTCACGTAATTCTTGTTCTTCGTCCAAACTCTTCTGAAATTCACTGAATATGGTAGTAACCAAATGATTCCCACTCATGTTTTATTATTGTGTTTATGTAATTTCAAAACAAATCGTATTGTTTATTTCGTTATTATGTTGGCCGGTGATCCACCATTAAAATGTCAAGTTGTCATTTGTCATAGCTAGTAGGGATGTATATTCAAACAAAAATCTGTATTCCTACTAATACCGATTATCATAATATTTCATATTTACTGTTTTTGCCGTGAGCACCGCACCTAAAACAAAGTTATCGAGAAAAGATAACGTAAGTCAATGTGATTATACCTGGTTAAAAATAAATATTCAATTTCCAACAAAATTTATTTAAGTTTAAGAGAAAAAATATCCATGTGATAGGAAAAAACATATACATACTTTGTACTTAATGTATGTTAAATTCTCTGGTGAAATTGTAGTTATTACTAAAATATGTTTTTTAAGTAAGCAACACCAACCATTCACACCATATAATTTACATAAAAGTAAAGGTCCCTTGGTTCCCAAAGATGAAATTTGGCAAGGTGGTATTTTATGCACGTCATGGATTTCCGCAAAGTAACGCCCGATTCTATCAGTTAAGGTGGTAGTTATCAGTTAGTGAACATCCCCTAAAAGAGGATTTTTGGTTAGGGCCAGAATAAGGAAGTAAACAGATTTTTTTTAAATTAACATTCATTTTATTAATGACAACATCATATACACCATGTATATTTAGCCGGGTGGCCAGTGCATTTGGCGACCTCCAAGAATATGGATATGTAGATGATAAACACTCTGAGCACCATTTTTCCCATCATTAATTACCAAGCGGAAACCAGACTGATTCAAGCCTTCTTGGGCAGCTACTTTACGGGCAGCAATTAAGAGATGTCCTGAAAAAAAAACAACAAGAGCTTTTTTCTTTCTCTATATCTTAGTGTAAAGGAAAACTCGTTCTTACAATTTGAATCTTTGTTAACGCAAACAGAAGGACGAAATAATGCTCTATGGCTATTTAAACTAAAAGAATTTGATAGAATAGGGGTAGAATGAGCATTCGCTCGTTTGATGAACATCAGCCTATAGACATCAATATGTTTGACCGCACGTTCTTAACAAACCTATTTATATTGATAATCTTAGGTAAAGGCAAAAAAGATTACTGGCCCGACGAAGAGAGCGACAAAGAATTAAAAATGGAATCTGATGATGAAGATGAATTGAAACCAGTAGTTAAAAGTAAAGGTGAGAATATTTTATAAGAATAACTATATTTATTTAATTAATTAATTAATTAATATATTTAATTAATTAATATTTAGTTGTTGTAAATAACACCATACATATTTTTTAATATTTGTGTGAATATTCATATATGTGATTAAATTATATTACATATTAACAGGTAAACATAGTAGAAAGAAAAACAATATTGACAATATTGAAGAGGAATTAAAAAAGTTTGAAATTAAGGAAGAGGAACCTGAAGTGGAACAAGAAGAGACCAAGGTAATTTCTAAACTTATTTACTATCAGTTTTTAGGGTTCCGTATCTCCAAAGGAGAGAACCCTTATAGGATCACTTATTCGTACATCTTTCATTCAAGACCATTTTACTCAGAGACACGTAGAGCTACAAAGTTGAAATTAATACCATATATTGAGGTCTGCCGTCCCTTAATGCTGTGAAAAAATCAACCCTTTAGATGTACACAATCAAAAGATATGGCCGTTCATGTCACATTTTCCATACATTTGTAAAAGGAAGTAAAACCTATAGGGTACTTTCCGATCTAGAATATTGAAATATGGCAAGGAGCTATATTTGTAACACAAGTATAGGAACAAACCCGAAAACCGTAACTTAATAATTCCATCACACAAAAAATCGGTCTCTTTGTCAAATTAAATGTAAGTTTAGGAAAGGTATAAAACTTATACTATCCTCGTAAAGGTGACGTGACACTTGGTGGTTTTACATGAAGGTACGGTATCCTCAGTGCACGAGTCTATCTCGAACTTGCCCGGTTTATTTTTATTAGGTATCTGCAGAACCGGAAGAGAAAACGGAACCAGTAGAAAAGAAAATGAGTCACAAGGAAAAGAAGAAGTTGAAGAAGCAACAGGAGTATGAGAAGCAGATGGAGCTGCTCACAAAGAAGGGTGGACAGGGGCACAGCGAATTGGACGCTAATTTCACTGTCAGTCAAGCGCAGAAGTCCGCTGGTGGGTTTACATGATCTATACATATAAATTAAAATTGAAGTGCCTGTTTGTACATCGAAATTAAATTATTTTACTAATTACATATAATATCGCAATGGTTTACGTATAACAAAATCAAAAATATTTTTTTTTGTCTGTCTGTCTGTTCCGGGTAATGTCTGAAAAGGTTAGACCGATTTCGACGGGACTTTCGCTGACAGATATCTAATGTTGCAAGAAGTAACATAAGGAACTTCAGTTTTTGAAAATTAATTAGGGTTCCGCTCAAAAAAACTAATAGTCCTAAAAATTTTATATTTGTGTATAACAGGCGGCTGTTACCTATGACACAGGCATTAAGTTGTCTACCTTAGGAACAGACGTCCGTGTGTTATATAGTCCTATGTATGTATGTATTTAATATAAAAACTGTCAAAAAAAGAGAAAACTTAAACGGTCAAAAAACCGTAATTCACTTGCCTATTTCGAATATGCAATGAATTTACTTATTCCCCATACAAACTGTATAGGTGGCTAAAGAAGCATACATTTCAAAAGAGATAATTTTATGAAATCTACGCTTCTATGCCTTTACCTATAATACAAATATATCGTAAAACCACGAAAACTTTATATGAAAATCTTGAATTTTTAGGGTTCCGTAGTACTACAAGTAACCCTTATAATTTCGCTCTGTCCGTCCGTAAGGTGGTCTCCTCCTAGCATTTCCAAACTATTATACGTAGAAACTTGAAATTTTCCATGTTGATAGAACATGCTAAAAACTCATTAGGAAAGTTATTTTAAACGAAAACGAATCACAACTTTTGAAGTTATTTAACAAATACGTTTATAGCGTATCAGATACAAAACCCTTCTATATCTGCGTGAATTAACACGCTCTTGGCCTTTCTTTATTTCATTTTAATGCTTTGTTAATATAAATAAGGTTAGTATAAATAAATCAATTGTACGACCACGTCCATCCGCGTCCGAGGATCGCCTTACGTAATAACCGATCTGATCGAACCGTTTCATCCGATCATCCACTGTGATCAGGGAACTTACGGTACTAGTGCACTAGTCTTTTGTTTTTTTTTTCGCTCGGACTAGTAAAATTATTTTGGGCCCATATCAATATCGCACACTTAGTCATAAACTGACCTATTAAGTTTTAAGTCTAAACCGAGTATATGATACAGGCAGCTTTGTTTCAACGTCCCGTATCAGCCAATAAAATAATTCTTTCAATATCTCCATCCAATACAGAGATACAGCTATTTTTGTCTTATTAACAAAAAACTTATTTCGATTAAAATGACAAACAAATAATTTAAGGTTTAACGGCTCTTTTTAATGTAAAAAATATATTGTTAATTTTAAAATAAATAAATAAATAAAAAATTTCATTTTAATAACTTCATTAACTATTATTAAATTACATAATTTGCTACAAGAATGCCGTTTTTATTGAATTTAAAGCGGAATAAGTTCGTAAATGACAAAACTTTTTTTGCGATTTCCCAAAAATCTACTTTTTTGAGTTAGGTCAGTTTATGACTAAGCCTGCGACATGTTTGCTTCCAATGTAGTTCTAGATGTAAATGCCGTAAAACCTCATGTATGGCAGTGGTTATCGTATTTTCGCCGTTTTTCTCCATTTTTACTCCTAGAGGGTGCATCTTCCTTTATCTGTTCGATAACCGATCCGATCCATTGTGATACCCCCTATACAGTCCGTGACAGTAGTATCCGCATCCATTCTCTCCTCCCCCATTTACCTTTATATCCTTTTTCTCCATCCCTTTCCCCTACTCCTGTCTTTCTAATTAGAGGTAGCGCCACTCATGTAGATGAATTGGGCCGGCGCGTCCGGGTACCAGTACCTCTTTCTCACATGAGATCGGCGTGAAGTGGCGGCAATGCTGTCATTGCTAATTCTAATCGTAATCTATAGAGAATACGTACAGCCGAATCGTTTAAATTTAATCAGTTATTATTGAAATTAATTACTGTCTCAAGTTTTTATCAGTATTAAAAAAATATATCAGTATTAGGGGTTAATGTTCCTCTTTCTTGATTTAATGAACTGAAATGAAGATAGCGACAGCTAAGCATTTCATAAATTCGTACTCGGAGGTACTGCAATCCAGCATATAGCACAGTGCTCTTATTACACATTAATATTCTTCTATAATATATAATACTTTATTATGAGCATTTGGGGCCATCCAAGCGCGTTGTACGAGAATAATCCTACAAGGCGTTTTCCTATAATATGGAAAAAACTACCTTGTTATAGGGGGATTACAGTATATTTTATTTATTATTCAATTAAGATTACAGTATACATTGTTTAGTTAATTCTTCTAAAGTACTCTAAAAACATGTGCTTTTAGAATTTGAAACTTTGGAACGGATTGACAGATTTTAATAAGTCTACTATAGTTTAAAAATCTACCAGTCTGACATAAAAATTAGCTGAAAAATTCATGTTCCCCTTTGGATTATTTATAATTCAACACTATTTGTTGCAAAATATTTTTTTTGGCACTCACCGGATTAACGAGTTCCGCACTCAGTCCAAGGTACTGATGCAGCGCCGTGAAAGTCACTCTTTGAAGTCGTACCATAATAATCTAAAACAAAAATATAGCATTTTTCATGATTTAATATAATTCGTGTGACCCATATAATGTCGACAATGATAAAGTCAAAATCGTTTATTCATACACTTTTGTATAAGCATTTATGAACGTCATATGTATAATATTGTTATTTTTTAATCATTTAACGACTTGGTGATAAAATTTACGACTTAAAAGCTAACTTTACAAGAGTTCCTCGCACCCTGCACTAAGAAGAGCCCGCAATAAACTCAGTCAGGTATTTTTTTACTACCGCCATTTTCACATGATAACTGTCTTTAAACACAGGATAACTGTCCAAAAAAAAATTTTGAGTTAGACATAAATTTTCTATACCAGCCTAGGTTAGGTTTCAGCTACGTTTAAATTTCTTTAAGTGTAGTAGCTATTTTAGACCCGTAAAAATGTTATCGGTTTTAAGGATAATATTCAGGACTATTAAAGAATTAATTTCATGCTACTAAAACTTTAAATTAATTTAAAACGTTTACTAAAAACATTCTGCGTATAATTTTAAATCGTAAACTAACTTACGATAGTACTAAGTAAAATTTTATTTCTATAACAAGGATAGTGAAATAAAAGAAAGTATCATCATCCAAAAGTTTAAAACAGTCCAAATTGTAAGATATCTTAGCGTTACAAATAAAAGAAAATGTTTAAAGAAATTAGTTTCGCAAAAAATATGCCGGAATTGCCTTATTTGACCTTACCTGAAATACCCTTACGAATATATCGGGAAATTATTTAAAAACTTCTTGAAACACCCTCTTTGACCTTAAATTTATTACTCTTACGAATATATCGAGATATTCTTTAAATACTTCTAGAAATGCCCTCTTTGACCTTACCTGAATTACCCTTACGAATATATCGGGATATTCTTTAAAAACTTCTTGGTTGGCGCAGGGGGCAGTGACCCTGCTTTCTGCTCCGGGGGTAGTGGGTTCGATTCCCACCTCGAGTCTGTGCGTATGTATTTATATATTTCTAAAAAAAAAATATTTGTGTATAACAGGTGGCTGTTACTTATAACACAGGCATTAAGTTGTCTACCTTGGGAAAAGACGTCCGTGTGTCATATAGTCCTGGATATATTATTTAATATTATTTATTTATAATGTGATGCAATGATGGTCAAATACAAGCACTGCATATCAAGAAGAGTATACGCAATTTTTAGTATGACTGTAACGTTTAAAAAAATTACGTGTACTTCGGAAAATTATATTAAAAATTATATATTCAATTTTAGCGTGATGATGTATGTATACCCTCTAGCTTTCCTCGATAAATGGGCTATCTAACACTGAAATAATTTTTCAAATTGGATCAAAAGTTCCTGAGTTCCGTTCATGCAAACAAAAACTCTTCAGCTTTATATATTAGTATAGATTATATCTTTACAGCTTGCTATAGTCAGATCTTAAAATTGAGTTACAAAAACATAGTATTTCAAGTTGGTCAAAATTAGGTTGGTAACGTAGCAAAATCTTTTGTGTAAAGTAAAAGCCTTAAGAATTTTTGCGAAAAGTTCAAAGGGCTTTGAAGCCTTTTAAGGCATCAAGAGTTTGGAAGGCAAAGACTTATTGTCATAAAAAAAAAGAATTTTCATAAAAGTGATATCCATATTCGATCCATAAGATTAGGATATAGTATATTTAAGTACCTGTAATAATATATACTAGAGATCATTGGCTGGTCGAAATTCACCCACAAACCTTTTTGCATACAACGATATGTATTCTATTCAAGGTAAAATAAAATTTGACAATTAGTATAACATACGGTTGCCACGATAGCGCTTCGACATCATCCAATAAATGTGTGTGTAAATCGTCCTGCATTAGTGTGCGTATTATTTCAATAATTTAATATAATAATATTGCAAATTACAAAACAATATTAGTATTCGCATTTCTCTATATGAACTACCATTGTGCCAAATTTCATACTCCTCCGTCAGCGCAATTTTCGTAAAATGGTACCGAAAGTTTTCGCTTCACGTATTAATATATAAATTTCCCTTTTAAATTGCCTTTGATTTTGTAATAACTGTTTTAGGCACATGTTGAAAAATAGTAATATTATTTTTACTTAATAACACTTTATAAATACATGTTTTTCGTTTGTGCAAAGTCCGTCTTCGCCGCGAGTTACACTTTGAATAATTGACTACTTTTTGACAGACGCTTGCTGTTTAACAGATAGTAAGCGTTCGCACATGAAAGCAGATGAATGAATCTTTAAACCCGCGTCATTATTTTAGTATATTTAAAACGTTCAATCTACAGTTTAGGCTTGGATAAAAAAGTTTATCAATCTGTATATAAGTAATTTTCAGAAAATAGTCAAATTAAAAAATTCTTAATGCATTTGATACCACTTTGTGTTCAAAAGTGCAAACGACACGTATGACAGCCGAAAGTCCGAATTCAGTCGCACGACAAGAACCGAACATTTCCGGAAAGTGCCGAATATAACAGAATATTGACGAGTTGAAATGAGATGAGCTCCAAAAAGTAAAAACTGTTTTTAGAAAATATACAAAGTATTTATATATATATATATATATATATATATATATGTTTTTACTTTTTGGGTATTTCGTGTACCCAGAATTTGGTACAAAATTATTAAATATAACGCAATCGATGTCGCGAGTAGCAACTTGGTATTTATAAATATAATAATAATATTATCCTATTGTATTGTACAAAAAATCTGTCCCATACGCACTAACGTACAAAGGCGCGACCGCAAATCCGCGTAAAGCGCCGCACGCCAAAAACCGCAAATAATCTGTTAAATAAATACTGTAATTGAAACCGCGCGCCCGCCGCGTTAAACCTGCGCTAATGTTATTTGTTATTAACCTACACATCTGTCGATATCTAATAAGTTAACCAACTAGCCTTTACACTCAGCTTCGCTTGGGTTAATGTAGATTTCAAGATTACTAAACTACCTTTGCCAATAGCCCGTGTATTATAACGATTGTGCTAAAACTGTAATTGTAAAGGCTATAAGAAAAATAACTTCGAAACTGTTGCACGTATAACCACAGTTTGTGCAATAAATGGTTATCTATTTATCTAAGAGCAAAGGACTCGCCAAGACGCATCATATGAGCCCAAATTCGATGCTGTTACGTCGTTTCACAACGGAGTTCCTATGGCGACCTTCCAGCTCCATCATCAGACCCTGGGTTACGTTGTTTTATAACGGAGATCCGATAAAAGCTAGTAAAAACATATCTTGCTTGTAGAAAAGAGTCTTGCCAATAATAATAATAAAGCCTCTTCATTTCCATAATGGATTTTATAAATGATATCAAAGTCACATTTTTAAATTAAAATAATATTATTAATAAGAGTATAAGAATAGAGTATATTACACAAATTCAAGATAGTTAATTTCTAATAATTCTTTTTTGTTTTTTACTTTAAAAAAATAAGTTTTTAATGAATTAGAAGGTAAATCATATATTTTTAACACAATGTCAGTTAATAATGTACCCCTCAACGTTCGAGGGCCTCTGATATTTAAGTGAAGGACAAACTGACGTTAAGCAGAATGGTTGCTAAACGTTTGTTACTTTACTTTACTTTTGTGAAACAATTATCACCAGCTTTTCTTGTTACTTTATCAACCCTTTTGCTCTTGGTCTGCCTCTTGTTCTTTCGTTTATTGCCTTGCTAGTAATTAAGAGTTATTTTCCTGTCTCTAGGAAAAGAATAATTAAATAGTACTGGATATGTTAATAATTCTTGTATTGTCTTCAAACTAAACATGTCGTATCTTTCAATCACCCAATTCTACCTGTCAAGGTTTCAATGAATAAAGGTGTTTTCAAGTAATCATGTATAAACTATTTTAAAATATACCACTTGTTCGGAAAAATCGAGCCACGAGAAGAATTAGCTAGAAACTCGTTTAATTCTAGTAAAAATAGTTGTCTCAATTTATAAAAGTTGGGATATAAATTTCCCACAGAGAACATCTTATGCATTTTAAATGCAGATATAGTGGTATTGTTAATAAGAGAAATAAGAATGACATTTTTGTCCCCAACAGGTCTGGTTCAAGAACCGCCGCGCGAAGTGTCGACAACAGTTGCAGCAGCAAACCCCTATCAAAAAATGGTTGGGAGTAAGAGCTTCTTCTTCGGGGTTGTCTGCCGCCGTCGTGAGTGGCCTCGAGTTAACTAGATGCTCCGCTTCGAGCAGGAGCGTGTGCAGGACTTCTTCTTTCGGGTGCCGGTCTCGTAGCGTCGCTGCGAGCGCCGTCTTGATCGACCGCACCAGTCGTTCCCAGGCGCCGCCCATATTCGGCGCGCCCGGCGGGATAAACTTCCACTCTATATTCTTGAGTTCTGCCTGTGCGATGATCTCGTCGCCCAGTGCCGATAGTGCTTCCTTCAACTCCTTGTTCGCGCCGACGAAGTTCGTACCGTTGTCGCTAAAAATGGTCTTTGGGGTACCTCGGCGCGACGCAAATCTTCTCAGTGCCATCATCACGGAGCCCGTTGTTAGTGACGGCGCGATCTCAATGTGCACGGCCCTGGTCGTAAGGCACGTGAAGAGCGCGCCCCATCGCTTCTCGTGTCGTCTTCCCACGGTAACTGTCATGGGCCCGAAGTAGTCGACCGCCGTGTTGGTAAACGGCGGGTGCCCGTGCTGCAGTCTTTCGGCGGGTAGATCGCCCGCCGGTGCTTCTTGCGGTCTTCCTCGGTGTATCCTGCACCATTGGCAATGGTGCAGGACGGACTTGAGCGCAGATCGCGCTCCCACTATGAGGAAGCGCTGCCGTAGTTCGTTGAGCACTGTGGCGTAGTTACCGTGGTTGTATTTTCGATGGTAGTCCTCCATGATGAGACGTGTTATTCTTTCTTTGGCGTGAAGCACTATCGGTCGCTTGTATTCTCTGGAGACTTCGGGTGCTGCGTTGATTCTTCCATCTGCGCGGAGCAGGCCGTCGGTCATCTCTACCGCCAGCTTGTTCAATTTGCCGTTTTTCGTCGATTTCTCCGCTCGCAGCCTTGCTATGTCTTCCCCGAAGCTCCTTTCTTGGCTGGTTTTCAGGAGTATTCTCTCCGCTCTCTCTAGGGTTTGCATGCCGACGGGGAGAAACTTTCTTGAGCTGGTCTTCGCCTCGTAGCTCCGTCTCACGATCTGCCTCTTCTGGCGTCTTCCCCACGTCGGGTCGTTTTTGCATGCGTTGGTCTTCTCCCGGCGTCTGCACAGCTCGATGAACTGTAATACCCGGGCTGTGGCTCGAAGAAGTCTCGTATAGCTCGAGAACCTCTCTGGATCTGGTGTCACTCGTCGGTCTGCGATGCTCGTTGTCGTTGCTGTCGTCGCGGTCGCCCGTTCTTTGTCCTCTTTGGTGCCTTCTCTCTTGAACGCGCGCTCAGCCGGCCAGTGTTCTTCTTCTGTGGCGAGAAAGGCGGGTCCCGTGAACCACCGGTGTTCGTGGGTGAAGTCCCGAGGCGCCTTCCGAGTTGCGTCGTCGGCCGGGTTCAAGGAGGTAGGCACCCATCTCCACTCTTGCGGTCGTGTGGAGTCTTCTATTTCCGCGAGGCGATGCGCGACGAATGTCTTGAATGTCCTGGGATCTGATTTTATCCAGGACAGCACTATACTGGAGTCCGACCAGTACATTCTTCTTGTGACGACCAGATCCATCTCTTCTCCGATCGTTCGTGCCAGTCTGGCACCCAGTAGCGCAGCTTGTAACTCGAGCCGGTTATCGTTCAGGTTTATGAGGGGGAGGTTATTCAAATGTGGCTAATCGCTGGGGTCGCAGCCATCCGTCATGTCACATGCTCTCATCTAATTATATTGCAATAAGCCACAGAGAAAAACTGCTTTTTTTATAAGCAGAAAAAAACCTAAATTACTTTACATAAATCCACAAAATAAAAAAGTGACACTCCGGGAATCCCAATAAAAGTGAAAACGAATCGTCGAAGGTAACGCAGGGCAACTGCAGTGGGAAAGTGGCAAGAATAAACTAAATAAATAAATAATAATAAAATTTATATTATTTTTAAACTTCAAAATTTAATGCTTTGACTAGAACTTGGCCTCCGACAGTCAGTCAGTCACGCTAGCGATTCACTCGGAGGCCAAAACTTATTTTGGTGATACTCATCTCATTGCGGAAATGGCTGCCCCAAAGAAGAACCGGAATTTGTATAAGGGACTTGAAGAACGATAGAAATGAAGAGTGAAATCTCAATTAATTAGAACATAGCACTATGAAACGGCACGGGCATTAGCCTGTAGTGCAAATTGATGTTTAAAAAAAAATAATGATAATAGACATATCGGCGTTTTCTTAAAATTTTACGTCTGACGCTGGATCTCTGATTAAGAGAGAGAATTACATGTTATTAATTGATTTGTATAGAAAGATTCTTACTAGTGAAACAAAACACATGAAATTGTATATTATAGCTTCTTTTAAATGAGGTAGGAAACGCATGGAAAGCCGCAGGCCACAGCTAGTCTACAATAATTTGGTTACGGTGGGCAACCTGCGGGGAGTCGATTGGCAAAATTTGTCGTCTGTAGGTCTGAGGGCGGATAATGACAGAGCACGTTTAACAATCCATTGTTTGTTTGGCGCACCCCTCCCGGTGAGGGATTTTAATTTGTCATTCGGCTGTTGGGGTGTAGGTCTCGTTTTCATCTAGGGTATATCCTAATATATCACCTTCTTTGATGTAACAACGGTAGGCAAAAGTTAAAATACATCGCTTAATGTATTAAACACAGAGTCGCGAGCAAAAGCTAGTGTATAGACAAAACCGGTGCGCCCAACCAAGAACTAGTCTCCAGCCTCTGCCAGCAGTTATAAGCCCACGCAAACTTTTTGTGGTGCCGATAGATGTGTGGATTAGATTACAACACCGTTTATTACAGATACGTTTATTACAAGTTATTACGGAGCGCGCTATGTCCACTTCATGTTAATTACATGTGCAGGTATCACGACATATAGGTAATAACAACCTGCTACGATAATATGCCCGGACACATGTTAAAATAATTAATTACTTACAATTTATATACCTACAATAAACTTTGGGTAAAACACGATCAGAATAGACGATTAACGTGTAATTAAAGTCTAGTCTGACAAGCTACGATCGCAAGCCTTAGAAACGTACAGTGCATCATTGAATAATTTTGTGGCCCTGAAAAGGGCCTTTTCTTTTAATATATGCGCGTGGGCGGTGAGCATCGTCGTTGCCGTCGTGCGTGTAGTCTCTTAGTCAAAGCAAATAACTAAAAAACAGACAAGCGTACGAAGAACGAACGAACGATTCCGACCAGCCAGCCAACGGCTACCACCAACATATGGCAACCCACACATTATCTATGCTTGAAAACGAAACGCATTCGGGGATTCCCCAAATAAATGTATGTTTTCGTATTCAGTTATAACCGAGTAGGGGAATTACCGCGAACTATTCACTTGTCTAAATTTTTGCGTCAAGCTGTAGTTTGGTTTCAATACGGTTATACAGCTTACCATGGTAGACCAATATCCCTAAAGACCCTCTTATAAAAACGAACAAGTACTTTGAACTAACAAATGCGCTCACCAAAATGCAGTAGAGATAGGAGCGAGGCGTATACCAGCAAAATCCCTGTACAACCCACTAAAAGACCGTATCTTGTTAAGAACTATTATAAGTTCTTTATTAAAATGGACACCTAAAGCCGCACTAGTAGGATGGTAACAAATTTGGCTAGACACTGTTCCCTAACGGTGGCAGTGTGTTGGCACTTTAAAGAGTACTCTTAAAGCTAAGAAGAGTTATGCTTACTTTTGCTGACAAAGGGGATGGCGGGGGGTGGGGGTTTTAAATAATTCTAATAAATCTGCTTAAGTAATACTTGATCGGCTCCATAACTGCAAGAGTACAATACCTTTCTCGGGACAAGTTCATCCTTTGTATTGCCATGACCAATTTGACCGTACTCTCCAGCTCCGCAAGTAAATACTCCTCCATCGAGTGTAAGAAATACAGTAAAGTCTTCACCGCATGCAATATAACAAACCTAAAAACAGGCACAATTTAATTACAAGGGAGCAAACTATCTAAATGACTACCGACCCTCCATGGACATTTGCATCATTAGGAAGCTGAGAGATGCGTTGCCTGCCTTTAAAAAAGGGATTTAGGCCACCGGGAACTCTTACAAACTTAACGAAACGCGACAGCATTGCCACCACTTCACGCCGATCTTATGTGAGAAAGAGGTAGTGCTATCTGGACGCGCAGGCCCAATTTGGGCGCAGACCAAAAGGACTGTGAGTGTGGCGCTTTTAATTGAAAAAATAAGTAATATTTAATATTTATAATATATAATTGATTCATTAACAAATGAGAATAATTACCTTCACATTTCTAAGAGTTTTCAAATGCGTGGGGTAGCATCTATTCTCGTGATCTTGCAAACCTAATTGTCCATGGGTATTTTTACCCCAACCAAAAACGGCACCTGACCTGTGAACATGTATATATTACATTTTATAATATAAT